>CM033644.1:118959257-119341313 GCA_019512145.1 Engystomops pustulosus | reverse complement strand
CAACCAAAAATTAAAGCCGTAACTTATTGCTCCCTGTTCATCAACTTTATATTTGCCTCGAGATTACATCAACACAGTAGAAAGATGGAAATTTTTCATAATTTTAGCTTCTTTCCAGTCTCCCTCTGTACACAGAGAATCGTGGGACCAGCAGGAGGTCCTCCAAAGATAATTCAACCCTATTTACTCATTCTCCCTCCTCCTACAGTCTAAAGTACCAAAGTAAGTATCAAAAAATGACTGAAAGCACCATATTTTAAGTTGTTTAGAACCGGAGGAAAATTCTTTAAGTCCTGTCTGGTGTGCTGGGGTGATGGCCCGGGTGCCCTCAGAAAGGGATCTGAGTGCCGCCTCTGGCACCAGTGCCATAGGTTCGCCACCACTGATCTAGCCTATCTATTACAATGTGCGATTTGCACATTGTAATAGATGGTGTGCAAAATCTCCATATACTGCCATACTGCAGTATGGCAGTATATGATAGGATCAATCAGACAACCTAGGGTTAAAGTACCCTAGGGAGTCTGAAAAATAGTAAAAAAAAATAAATGAAAAAAGTTAAAAAAAAAAAAAATTATATTAAAAAAGCATAAAAATTCTAATCACCCCCCTTTCCCTAGAACTGATATAAATAGTAAAAAAAAAATAATACACACATTAGGTATCGCCGTGTCCGAAAATGCCCGATCTATCAAAATATAATATTTCACTGTGTTTAACCTTGTAACGGAAAATAGCGCCTGAAGTCGCAAATGGCATTTTTTTTGACATTTTGAAAAATAGAAAAAAATTCTATAAAAAGTGATCAAAAGGTCATACAGTCCTAAAAATAAAAGCAGTGGAAACATTTTCTGTACAGGAGGTTTTAATTTTTGTAAATGTATGAAAACATTTTAAAACCTATACAAATTTGGTATCCCCGTGATTGTACTGACCCAATGAATGAAATAAACCTGTCATTTAGGGTGCCCAGTGAAAGCTGTAAAAACCAAGCCCACAAGAAATGGTGCAAATGTGTTTTTTCATCATTTTCACTGTATTTAGAATTTTTTTTCCCTGTTCCCAGTACATGGCAAGGAATATTGAATACTACTACTACGAAGTGCTATTTGTTACGCAGAAAATAAGCCGTCACACAGCTCTTTACATGGAAAAATAAAAAAGTTCTAGATTTTTGAATGTGGGAAGTGAAAAATAAAAAGGCAAAAACGGGCCTAGGGGTTAATAGAGATGTTGGATTTGCTGCATATTGCAGCAAACACCCACTGCTAATAACTGCAATCAGTGCTAATATAAAAAGACTGCGGCCACCATCTTTGTTACTACTGCTCCCAACAACGCCATAAGGGTGTGTTGATTGGTTGCCATGACGGTAATGAATACTGTGTGAAAATGCCATATACTGCAATACAGTAGTTTTGCAGAATGTGGTAGAAACAAACAGACCATCTATAGTTAAAGTACACTAAAGGGTCTAAACAATAGTTTAAAAAAGTAACCCAGAGGGTCTAAAAGTTAAAAAAAATAAAAAATAAAAATAAATAAATAAAATAATCTCCCTTTCCCTAGAAAAAAATATCACAAACATGCCCGATCTAACAAAATATAAAAACAGTTATTACAGGCCGTGAACCCCATAAAACCATAACTGATTTAATGAGCCATTCGCAGTTTCACGGTCAAGAATAATCAGTACTTAGACATGCATGGCTTAATCTTTAAAACAAGCATACACTACTGGCAGGATCAACTAGTACTTTTACACCATTTTACATCACATTAAAAATTTAATGAAAAAAGTGATCAAAGGGTCACACAGTCCTCAAAATGGTAGCAATGAAAACATTAGCTCTTCTTGAAAAATAAATTACACCCTACACAGGTCCGTACACCGAGAAATGAAAACCTTATTAGGGTCACTAGATGGCAAAACAATTTTTTTTTCATACACATTCTTTTAATTTTTTAAAATGTATTAAAACACGATAATACCTATATAAATTTGGTGTCACCGTGATCGTACCGAAGCAAAGAATAAAGTAGATGTATCAATTTAAACTCATAGTGAAAATTGTCAAAACTGAGCCCACAAGAAAGTGGCGCGAATGCATTTTAAATTATTTTCCAGCTTCCCAGTACACAGCACAGAATAATAAATAATGTCACTGAAAAGTGAAATTTGTTACGTAGAAAATAAGCCCTCACACAGCTTTATTTACATAAAAATGTAAAAGTTATATTTTTTTAAAGGTGGAAAGGGAGTAATGAACAAAAAAATGCTGCGTCCTTAAGGGGTTAATAATCTAATGGGTCATTATATTGTATTTAATTATCTAATAGGATATATAAATGGTTTGTGTTCACATTTAACAGTTAAATGGATGGCCTCACTACAAAATGCTCTATTTCTTACAAGCATTTCATGTTTATCATATTTTGTTACATTTTCGGGGCACAGTGTGGAGATGTGAAGATTTGGACCCAATGAAGTAGATTTTTATCATTTAATTACTAAATGTCATGTCTGCCTGTGCCTAAACAGTAGTGTAGTTATATACTTCCAACTATATACATGTGCATGTAAGATCATCCCTGCCTTACTGCAAAACACCAGTGATTGTCTATCTGTGATCTCAAACATCATGTCCCCTCTCTACCTGGAACTTAAACTTTCTAAAACTGAACTTCTTGTCTTTCATTCATTTACTAAAAGACCAAATCCTGTCCTCTCCCTTTCAGCATAATTTCAAGATAACAAGCCTGTTGGCGTTGTGATACACCCTTATTTCTAATTTACACCCTATGTCAATCATATCACTCACAGGCTCTTGCCGCAAGCACATCAAAATGTTTCCAAAATTCACCCTTTTCTTACAATAGAAACCTCGTAAACCCTAATTGTTAATCTTATTCACTGTCCATTGCATTTGCTAAACTTTCCCCTTTATAGTCTATTCTTAAAGGGGTTTTCCCACGAAAGAAAATTCTCTCATCTCAATCCCCTAGTGATGTTAACACAATAAAGATCATTTTTAACCCCTTACGTTACAATTTTACTCAGTGTTATTGCTGCTTTAGCTCCTATCACTCCCTAGGCTGCTCAGTGCGAAATTTCAGGATGCGAGCGGGGAATATCTAAGGAGACACATTATTACCCATTTAGGTGACAATGTGATAAGAATATCAGTGTGCAGGTGTATATACACTTTTATCTGGCACACATTGTACTAACACACTGACACATAGAAGGGAGATGAGACAGATCAGTGATGATGAGATGCCTATTACACAGAGACATGACAGACAGAGGCTGACAGACTTTTACACTGTTACACTTTTAGCTCTGCTACATCTCATAGAGATGTGCCTGCCTCCCCCTTCCCCCCGGATCACTTATCGCCTTGTACTTTTTAGTTTGCAGCCTCTCTCTCTGCTCACAATCCCCTGGCAGGAAGTGATCAGTGTGAGCTCCAAGCAGGGGGCATGGCTACAGGCACAGAGCAGAAAGAGACTCAGCAAGCACGGCTGTCACAAACAAATCCAAGATGGCATCTCCAACCCTAAGTCAGGAGTTACAGGATAGTGTCTAGGGGCAACTGAAATTTTGTACAGCCGGACTAATAGAGACAGGTTGGACTTATATCTGTGAAATGCTGCATTTTTGTTAATAACAGTGCATTAGAGAATGTGTTATTTTGTTATCCTGAATATATTTAAGAATCTTGTCTTCATGGGAATACCCCTTTAATGCAGCAGCCAGGCAGGTCTTTCAATCCAGCGCATGCCAATCACTGCACTAGTTGTCTGTCTTCTTCTGAATACAGTTCAAACTTACCACACTCATCCACAAAGCTCTGCACAGTGTTGCAACTCGTGCATTAGAATTGATGCATCTAATCTTACAGAAAATAACCCCTTGTATGTCCAAATTGCCAAAAAAAAAAGATTGTATAGCCATTAAAAGTGACAATGCAAATCTGATCTGAATGGTAGATTTTCCCTCCAATGCCATGGGGTGTGCACATACAGCAGGTTACCACCACATTTGGGTGTCACGTGACTTGGGGTGCGATTGTATCGGTTAATATAGCCTACTCAAACTTGCACTCACCTTTCACTCAGGACACAAATTGAGCATAAATCCCACCTCATACAGCTCCAGCTCTCCAATTATGAGAACTTGCTGCCGCATTGGTGCCACCATCTATCTGAGGATCGTCGCTCCCTGTGAGGTCAATGGGGAGCGGCGATCCATCACCAAGGCATCTCCAGGTTAACCCATTCATTACAATGGCTTATCAGCACATTGTAATGTATGAGGAGTACTGTAGTATGGCAGTATATGATAGGATCGATCAGACAACCTAGGGTTAAAGTACCCTGGGGAGTCTAAAATATAGTAAAAATAAAAATAAAAAAAAAGTTAAAAAAAAAACATTTTAATAAAAAAACCTAAAAGCTCAAATCACCCCCCTTTCCCTAGAACTGATATAACTATAAATAAACAGTAAAAAACACATTAGGTATCGCCGTGTCTGAAAATGCCCGATCTATCAAAATATAATAACGGTTTTTCACTGCATTTAACCCAGTAACGGAAAATCGTGCGAAGTCAAAAATGGCACTTTTTTGGCATTTAAAAAAAAATTGATCAAAAGGTCATATAGTCCTAAAAATGATAACATTGTAAACGTAAAAACAACACCTCCCAAAGCTCCGTACACCTAAGTATAAAAAAGTTATTAGCGCCAGAAGACAGCAAAATGCAAAAAAAAAATTTGTACAGGAGGTTTTCATTTTTGTAAATGTGTGAAAACATTACAAAACATATACAAATTTGGTATCACCGTAATCATACCAACCCAGAGAATAAAGTAGACATGTAATTTGGGGCATACGGTGAAATCCGTTTGGAATTTTTTTCCTGCCTCCCAGTACATGGCATGGAATATTAAATGCCACCATTTTTGAAGTGTAATTTGTTATACAGATAAGCCATAACACAGCTCTGTACATGGAAAAATACAAAAACGAAAAAGGGCTGCAGCGTTAAGGGATTAATAAACATTACATTAATAATGTAAATCATTAGATATTTTATTTCTATGTTCTTTATACATCATCATTGCTGTAAAATTGTATAAAATAATACATCCTTTAAAACGTAAATTATGTAAAGCCAACATATAATAGTATCTGCTATCTGAAAGAGCATGAACTATTTCATCTGAAGGATTTTGTTCCACCATCAAAAGATCTCAGATGACTCTAAGAGTTCTGTAGCTTAGCTCTGATTTATACCCATAGGACTGTAATTTTTCTAGATGGCTGTCACAAGGTCAGGGCACCAAATTTAAACAAGATGAAAATGTTTCTTTTACTGTCATAGGAATTATCCACAAAAGACATATCATAGAACATGAGGGAACAATGCTACAGGCTTCACTGTAATCCAATAAGAGTCTAGGGTGTTGGAGGGTAGAATGCTGACATCACCTTTAATAATCAAAAAATTGTTCCGGGGATAATTTTTTCTTCTTCTGCGCTGCAATCTAACATATAAAGCTGATTGTATGTATGTGTATGTGTGCATATATGTTCGCTTAAGGAATCTGCACCATCATGTTTACAATTACCAAATTTTTCACAGCCGCTCCATGCGACTCAGGGAACAACACAAAATAGGTTTTCAGTTGAAATTTTCACCCTGCAATTTCCAAATTACACTTATTACCCACCATATACAGGAGCCATTGCCTAGCAGTCACAGCTCATTTTCTATTTTACCACCGGTCATTAATATGAGCTCTGAGCTTAAATTAGTTACTATAGGCAACAAGTATAAGATGCTTATGTATGAGGTAATATGGATAGAGAGAGAGTCAGAGAGAGAGAAAGAGAGCGAAAAAAGACAGCAAGACAAAGCCATACATGGGGTAGACGTTGCAAATGTAACTGGTTAAAGAACCTTAGATGACTTCAGCCTGGTCACATGACATACCAAGAAGAGGCATGGGGAGTTGTAGCTAGAAGGGGCTGGCCGAGCTGGACACGTCCCCTATGATGCCAGGTAATATAAGATAAAGTTGATTTATGAGGATGTGAGGGAAACTATTTTTTAGCTAAAGGAAGGGTGTCAGTTAGTTAATGGGACTCCATGGGAACCTGTCACTAACTGTGTTTGTGAAATACAGACAGTCTCCAGGTTACATACAGGATAGGTTCTGTAGGTTTGTTCTTAAGTTGAATTTTTATGTAAGTCGGAACTGTGTAAATTATAATTGTAACCCCAGTCAAAAAAAATTTTGGTCTCTGTGACAATTGGATTTTAAAAATGTTGGGTTGTCATAAGAAGCAATATTAACAATAAAGCTTAATTGCAGAAGCCTTTGATAACTGTTAGAGCTGTTTATTGTAGCCTAGGGCTAAAGTACAGTAAATTACCAACATCCAGAGGTCTGTTTGTAACTAGGGGTGTTCTTAAGTAGGGGACCGCCTGTATACAAAGGAACCATTGTCTGCTGGCTACTGTGGCAGGTAACAACCAATCAGCTCAGTTTCTATTTTGCCACAGTTCATTAATATGAGCTTTGAGCTGTGATTGGTTACTATAGGCAACAAGAATAAGATGCTTATGTGTGAGGTAATATGGATAGAGAGAGATAGAGATATGGAGAGGGTCAGGGAGAGAGAGGGAGAGACAGAAAGATAGATAAATAGATATAGCGATATCTAGATACTGTAGATAAATACTGTACTGTAGGCACATTTACTTGCCAGGCTATTCACTAAGATTGTGCGCCCGAAATCATGAATGTGCCGCTTCCCTGCACAAGTCCGAAAGAGTTCACCATCTTTTTTGTGTACACCTTTAACATAGGGCATGAAACACAATCTGAAAGTTAAATATGGCACTTAGTCCGAATCAGTCGGACCGACCGTCAACACGTCCACTAATTTGTGTCACATGGAAGCCAACGCAGCTGCTCCACAAAAAGGTCGGGTGTGACACAATCGCACCACAGACACTTCTTAAATACCTGTGCAAGCCATTTTAGCCACGAAAAACGTGAACAGTCCTACTAAAGTGTATCGCAAAGTAGCACAAAACTCCAATATATTGCCCCAATATATTTTTGTTAACCCATTCTATTTTGTTATAGCTGAGAACAGTTATTTATTATCCCGGGCTACAGCTAGTAGTAAATACAACCTAAAAGAAAAATAAGAGCGGTATCCAGGAAAAATGACCAATATATCTGTTAATCTTGTAGACATTTATCAGCATAGATCATTTGTTTAACATCATGAGAATCTCAAATATAACATTTTTGTGTTTTCTATTCTGACTTCAGAATGATTTACATAATTTATGGAAATAGATCCAATATCTAAACAAATGCCATGTTTGTGTTACTTGGTAATGCACATTTGTTTCCATTAGTTCAAAACACTAATTTTTGAAACCTTTTTTTTAATATTGACAAACAAGCTCTGTTAATGATATCACCGACAAGCTTTTTATAAGTGACTAAATGCGCTCGACCACATTTGTATAAAGATTCAATTATTTGTCTTGCTTAATTAAAATCTGCTTATTAGTTTAATTCACTTAATTGTTTAACTTATATGGGTAGCAGATAAAATGAAGACAAATAGAAAGCTTTCAAGATTACTCCACTTAGACATATCAGATCAGAACATCGTAGAAGGATATTTCATACCTACCTCAGAGCACTGCGAATTAAATGGGGTAAATCTGGCGACAACATTTAGGAAACATACTATTTGATTTGATCATTATGAAGCAAACATACCTTGAGAATGCTGTAGCTACACTGATGTAGTAGCATATCTGGTCTAACTCCTGAGCTGAGTGGTTTTGCTGAAAAATCAATTATAACATTCAGGGCCTTCGGAAAGCTGGTTTGCTTCAGCCTGCCGTTGATAAACACATTAGACAAAGCTTTCTGAACTGTCCAGACAGGACTAATACTTATTCTAGCCTGTTAGAAAGACCAGTAGTGGAGGTAATCTTTCTGCTGTATGCACGTGTGACTTTCTGGTGCTCAGATGGGTCATGTGATCAGAAACCCTACTTAACTAGTGACACATCACGTTGTGTGGACATGAGATGGAGGAGATTCATTTATGTTTTCCACCACAGCTTCTAGTAATATTAATATGAATTCCAGATGCAGAATCAATTTTGTGATTAAGCTTGCAATTTTTTCAATGTTGGTGCCCTGGCGCAGGAAACACCACGATGGGGGCAAATCTCCCCCATTTCAATATCTACTCTAGGTTTTTCTAAGACAAACATCCCAAGGAGTGTTCTTTTCTAATTACTTTCCACCTTCTTTCTAATTTAAACTGACTGGTACAGGCAGTCCCCGGGTTACGTACAAGATAGGGTCTGGAGGTTTGTTCTTAAGTTGAATTTGTATGTAAGTCGAAACTGTATACTTTATAATTGTAGATCCAGACAAAAAAGTTTTTGGGCCCAGTGACAATTGGAGTTTAAACATTTTTTGCTCCAATGGGACCAAGGATTATCAATAAAGCTTCATTACAGACACCTTACAGCTGATTATTGCAGTCTGGGAATATAGTAAAGCATTCAGAAAGCTTCCCCAGAATTCAGAGGGGTCTGTCTGTAACTATGGGTTGTCTGTAAGTCGGGTGTCCTTAAGTAGGGGACCGCCTGTACTAGAGTAAGTCATTAATCTCTATATAATTTGTATTTTGTCACCAGCTTATCAACCTGTTTTAAAAAAAATAGGGCCATGAAAAGGCTCACTTCGAAGTTTTTATTGGAACGAATTGAGAAATTATTCAAGATGCTGTGTCATTTGGAGAACAAGTAACACATATCAGACCTGAGGAACAGATCTGCATGACACACACCTCTGGATTATCCTTATGAGGAGCACATGCTGAAGGTGGGACAACCATCAACTGCTGAAGTTTTGAGAAAACTAGTAAATGTTGTAGTTTAATATCATGCAAGTTCTTGACTGTTGTTGATTCAATTCTAGCAATAAAGATATGCCAAAATTTGTAAAAAGCATGAATTGGGTGCTAACCCTTTGGAAGTATGGTCTTGTTACTCCTTAATGTCACAGCTCTTCCTCTTTACCAACTGGCTAATGGTTTAAAGGGGTTTTCCCAGGAAACAAGTAAGGCCCTATCTACAGAATAGGACCTAATTTGCTGATTCATGGGGGTCTCGTGATGATCAAGGGTCCGAGGTATCTCTGTCGGACCCCTTTGTCAATCCCAGAGATGAGCGTAGCAGATGGCTGTGCATGGCTGTTCTGCCCCATTCATCTCTATGACTGAGATTGCTGAGTGTCACACAAAACAGCCCCTTTTTAATTTTATATTGGAAAACGCCTTAACCCCTTAATGCCTTAAGAGGATGGTTTCTATGGTGGTTTTCACAGATTTTCTATTCATTGGGCAATATACATTATTTGGTACTGGGAATAGTATCATAGAAAAATATAGCTGAATAAATAAGTTCTGGCTCTTGAAATGTGTGGAGGAAAAGCTAATATTGAAAATCTGAACAAAAAGGTTAATAAGTAATAAGGAGAGAATATTGCATCACATTCCTATGACTACAACCGAAAATAATACAGTGTAAAAAAAAACCTATAGTAGAAAATGGTAGATTTTTGGTGATGTGCAGTGTTTTCTAGGGGATCCACATCCTCCTAGGATCAGATATAATATGAACACAGCATTAAATGTGTGCAGAAAGAAATACTGCTCAGGTAGAAGGATAGAAGCAAATGGTCGAAATTCAGCCCATTTGAGAAGAGGTCACTTTTATTTTAAAGGTGACATCACCTTGTCTTGATATATTCTTATTCACAGGAGACACGTGAGATTGAAACAATCAGATTATCCTGGGTATAGAAAATAGCTGAACATGCACTTCCTGAGGAATGTTATTTTAACTCTCATTGTGTAATTAGGCAGAAATCCAGAGGGAATCACATCTTGGAAGATTTAATTATCCTCAGCAGGAATAGAAAGCAAGAAAGCACGGACCATCTAGATAATTTACAGACTGTTTAAAGTCTGGAAATAGTATATTTCCCCATGTACATATGAAGTTCCAGCCCCATGTCCCCATATACGGTTCCAAGGAAAATGTACTGGGCATGCAACCTGGAACATCCAATGTGAAATGAGATTTCTTGAGGGTTCAACACCTGCCTACAAATTCTTCTCTTTCATGCTGCACAAATAATCTATTTCCTGTCATGATCCACAAAGTAATTTTTCACTGCTTTGTTTGCTAATATCCTGTGGTGTAACAGGACCCCAGTGGGTCCTGATGTGAACCTAGTATCGAAACTCATATATCTAAACTCTCACTGCCATCCCCATTCCACATATTATACTTCAGAATGCAAATATTCCTTACTGTATATTCACGCTATATATATATATATATATATATATATATATACATATATAAAAACATATATATATATGAAAACATATCAACACAGCAAAATAAATATGCTCTACAAACATACACCAAATATATGAAATATTTAAATATACTGGATACCAACTGGGAATATACTGCACATTACCATATAGCAACACAAAAATGTATATATATGTGTATATATATATATATATATATATATAGACTTCACTTACTGTGTAAATCAGTTGTCGCTTTGACCTTCTACCTCTGTGCTAGACTGTTCCATCCTGGGGGACTCCTCACAGATGACAATTCTTCTATAAGAAGAATTCGGGCACAGCAGAAGAATTGGGGTTTCGGGCACAGCAGTCAAAGAGACACCAGCCTTCACGGCTGCATCTTTCCATAACCAAACCTCTCTATCTCCCTGTAATCTCCATCTCGTCTCAATTCTCACACATGCGCTGGTCCTCTATGCTCTGACTTTGCGTGTACATGGAGGGACAAAGGTTTCACTGTGCATGCACAAGAATTGGGACAAGACCACAGCAGGCCAAGGAGAGGACAAGAAGCCAGGAGGCAGAGCCTGCGGCATCTATGAAGAGATAAAGAGGCACAGTTATGTAAAGATGTGCCGTGAGGGCTGGCACCTCCTTGACTGCTGTGCCAGGAAGCCCACCCCCTTGACTGGAAGCGGACCATGAATTTGTAAATTTTTCCGGGTGCAGGCAGTCTCAATTTATAAAGATATGTCCGTCACCAGCAACCAGCCATACAAGGTACTTATTGTGGTTTTATATCGATTTGCTTGGTGACAGGTTCCCTTTAAAGTGGGTGCAGGCAGCGCATGGTGAAATGACTTTGTCTGTGCACTCTGGTAATCAATTATATGTATGTCTTAAAGACACATATAATTGATGATCCATCTCTTTTCTCAGAGATCTCCAGATCCAGAACTGCACTGAATCGCTGCACCCCCTGAAAGCGCAATTGTTACGCCCAGCCTATATCACTATCAAATATATCACTATTGAAGATATCACTTATTATCGCTTATAAGAAACTCATACAAACTCATTATTTCTTCTTTATTTTGTTGGAACTCTTCTATCAACACAAAATCTATATTTTTTACAATTCAGGATAACCTATGATTCTTTATATTATTATCTATCATTAGCAAAAACTCTAAGCATGATCATTTAATATTATAGTAGTAAATGCAATGCCCAATTCCCCAAATTGTGATTCTTTGAGCCATGAGTAATGAGCCAAATATTTAAGAAATGGATTTGGATATTGTCATGGGAGGTGTTTTTTCTTTCAATGATTAATGAATGACCAACTTATTAATATCTTGTTGTCATAATACTTCCTGGGTGTAAAAATATTAATGTTGTTACTTCCTGCTCTGATGGAGATTAAGATCCATTTGTCAGTATCTGTTAATAGGCAAAACAGCTATTTGGTAATGAAATCCAGTACCAATTAGAGGTAGTGACTGGTCTGAGGCTGGCTGCGGTACAAAGCTTTGTGCACTGGGAATGACCTCGAGCTATGGCAGCTTCTGTACTTACATGCCACATACTTGTCTAATATGACTCACCAGGCATACACCTCACTACCTATATGCAATGAATCAGAGACCTCCATGCTAATAAAATAGATTACAGACATATCATGTGATTGTCTATAATTAGCAAGCACTACCCCCCTTACACACACATGGTTAATAAGCATTGCTGTGATACATTTATTTAGATGATTATTTACATGTTTATTATTTATTCTCTAATTATCTGGGAAAAAAACTATATCCTTTTGTATAAAACTGGAGGCTCATAAAGATATATTATGGCTCTATAGCAGACTGTGTACTTTATTATCAATAAGGGCTACAAGGTTCCTAGATAAGGCTTTGGCAATGGTACCTGATGCTTTTGATCACTTCTACCGATTATTAAGAACCAATCCACACCTTTTTGCCACAAGGGGGAGAATTTCATGACTTTTATGTCAGTTTCCTGGCATTCCACCCTTCCCCATGCCAATCTCACGCCAGGTGGTTGTGACGTGGGGGGTGTGCTGAGTCTGGACTGGAAAGCCCCAGGATGGCACACACTATAGCTTTAAATTGCAATCAATGGTATAGATTTACGAGATAGTGTTAAGCTCACTCAATAGTGCTGAGGTTTATCTTAGTATCACATGTGACTGTAATGGGTGTTAGTGGTATACTCACACAGAGAAGTGCTATTGGAAATAGAGAGAACTTTAAAAACATGAAGTGGTCAGCTCCCCCTACATTTGTCCCAGGTAGGGCATCCTCAGAGGTTTCATTAACCCCATCATATTTGGAATTTTTTCCAGCGTACTACTACATTGTATGGAAATTGGTGTCACTAAAAAGTACAATAAGTCCTGCAGAAAACTACCCTTTATACTTCTCTATAAGTGTAAAAATGGGGAACAAAGGGCTGCATCCTCTAAGACAGTGATGGCGAACCTTTTGGGGACAAAGTGCCCAAGCTGCAACGAAAATCCATTTATATGTCGCAAAGTGCCAACATGACAATTTAAGCAGTTATTTATTGATCCCTGCTGTATCACAGGTTTTAATCGTATTGGTGTCCTGAGTTCACCAATACAATAGAAAGATGGTGGAGAAAATTGGATTGTAGCCCCTGAAGAGGAAGAATCAGGGGACCCAGAGCAGGAGCTCAAATGACAATCCATCTCTAGCTACCCCTTCCCGCTCCTCCTGTAGTCCTGGCAGCCAAGGATGTTGTTTTAAAATAGCGCTTAGCATGGGGCATCCTGGTCTCTATTGGACCACAGGAGAAAGCCTTGAGTCCTATCTGTTGGGGTGAAGGCCTGGGTGCCCACAGAAGGGGCTCTGAGTGCCACCTCTGGCACCCGTGCCATAGGTTCTCCACCACTGCTCTAAGGAGTTTAATACCCAGGTTTCTTGTTGGCATCTCCTAGTGGACTGGTGACTACTGTTCCCCGTCAATGACTGCAGCGGTTACAGATGGAATATTGGTGACATAGAGGAATGGAATTGGGTGTGGCCCAGCTAGAGATGCAGGCAAGACACCAAAGCTGTGTGCTGCGAGAACAGTGAGCTAGAGGGAGGTGAATACGTTTTTTTTTTTTTCTACCAGTATCAGTCTTGTTAATGTCATAATAGATAAAAGGAATAAAATAAGCATTATATTGCATGTTGATACCAAAAAAAGAAGTGTGTCTGCAAGTTCAAACTGAACTGCTAATGGATTCAAGATCTAAAATAAATACTGTAATATTTCAAGAATGATGAAAAGTAGCAATAAAGGAGCACAAAGTGTGTGTTTTATATTTATGACAGAATCATAAAAACCTGCACTATTCAATTTCTATTTACCAAGTACTTGAGCGTGTTATAGCTTTACACAATGTTTAATGATCAAACATTACCTTGTAGAAATACTGCTCTGCATTTCGTTTTCCTTTAATTTACTAAATTCAAGCATAAAATTGTCCTGCTTTTATGCGGTTTTTCAACTGTCGCCACCACGTAATAAATTATTTGAGAAATATAATAGAAATTACACTTTCATTCTATTAACACACAATGTTTCCCATGAAGCCAGCAATCACATGAGCACAATCCTTGGATTTAATCCTTAACTCTTTAGTGACCAAGCTCATTTGCGCCTTGATGACCAAGGCCTATTTTTCAAAACCAGCATGTGTCACTTTATCCTGTTATGACTATAGAACGCTTTAACTTACCCAAGTGTTTTTGAGTTTTTTTCAGTTACAGGTAGAAAGCTTGTTAACCCTTTATGTATTCTACAAAAATTCTAACAAAATGAAGATTTGATTTGGAATTCACTAAGTTACCATTAATACATTTATTCAGCTGTAACATTTACCCACATAAACTGAATAAAAGTAGAAAATTAATTTAAGAATATACTGTGCAGTTTTTTCCGAGCGAAAGGACACACCATATGGGGATGGATGCCACTGTCAGGGCACATGGCGGGCGCGGATATGAAGGAACGCTTTTGAGCTTTTGTAGGGCAGAATAGTTTTCAGGTGCCATGACTTGTCTGGGGACACGTTTTGGTTGCGTTTTGAAACACAATCCAAAGGCTCCACCTGCGGTCGCACGTTGAGGCAGGATTGCATTTAGTTAATGTGTTGGAAACACACTGGGGCTCATTTACTAAGGGTCCAAATCGTGTATTTTCGTGGGGTTTCCCTAATATATCTGAATATTTCTGCGGGATTGGGAATGGACCGGGTAAGTAAATGTGCCCCAATGTTACCAAAATATGTGATCACGAGTGGAGTCTTTGGATTGCGTTTCCAAATGTAAACAAAATGTCACTTGTGAACGTAGCCTCATGTACCACAAACCTTTATCCCAGAGAATTTGTAAACTTTTTATCATGTGGTATAGGGGGCATTTTATCCCCTTGCCACTGATGGGATTTTCCATTTTACTCTGTATTTATTGCTCCCTACTTTCAAAAATCAATAACTTTTACATGGGATAATAATTTTCCATGTTCAGAGCTGGATGAGGGCTTATTTTCTGTGTATAAAATTGTACTTCCTAGTGAACTGGGAAGTGGAAATACACTATAACTGTACATTCCAAATGGCATCTCTAATATATTCTTTGGCTTGGTACGATCACAGGGATAAAAAATTTATATAGGTTTTATTATGTATCCAAAAAAATTATTACCTTTACCATATTCTGACTGCAATAACTTTTTCATATTTAGGAGTACAGAGTTTTTTTATTTATGAGTACAGGTGTCATTTTTTACGGGACAAGCTTACACTTTCATTGCTACTATTTTGGGGACTGTGTGACCTTTAGATCCCTTTTTATTATTTTTTTCATGTGTTACAAAACGGCAAAAAGTGTCGATTCGGACATTTGAGTGCATTTTTCTGTTACGGGGTTCACCTCCAGGAATAAATATTTTTTTATCTTTATAGATTGGACATTTTGGGATGCGGTGATACTTAACATGATGTGTTTTGTAATTTTTTATACATTTTTTGTTTTTTGTGTATTTTTTTACTTTTTTTATTTGTACAATACTAGCATATGAACTGGTGTTTATGTGATCACTAGTTCATACTAATGCACTGCAATAACCATGTATTGCAATGCATTAGAAATGTCAGCCTATGCATCTGCATAGGCTGACAGGCATCTACTCTGTCCAGACGCTGGACCAAGCAGGCAGATACTGAAGACAGAGCCAGGGAGCTTCATTAGGGGTGCTGCTAGGAGAGGAAGGAAGCCATACGGATTTCTCCCTCGGTCACTAAGGGGCCTTAGGCTAGGCCGATGGGTTTCTATGACAGCGGGGACCCTGCTCTAACAGTCCGGATCGGAACCGCAGGCTGTTAACCAGTCCGATCCCGCGGTAAATGTTGTGACCACGGCATCTACGCACCTGTAGAGGAAGGGGGCTTCCTTCCTCTCCTTCCTCTCTTAAAGTTTGAAATCCATACTTATCATAATTATTCAATAAACATCTCCCCTCAAATTATCTTTAGTCCTATCAGGCAACCCCTGAAGTTTCTATGAGGCCACCGTTGAATATATGATACCATCCCTGAAGATTGCATCAGGTCATTACTGATCATTCTATTAGGTTATCCATAATAACCTCATGTGAACTGCATTCCTAGCATGGCTTTAAAACCATAGAAAGTTGCGCTGGAGATAGGTGAGGGGGCAAGAACCATGACAAAGCAAGCACTTCATTAACAACTGCAAGACGGTTCTTTGGACCAGCCCGGTGTCACAAACATTTTTTGTGAATAACTACTATTTCTTGGAAGTGTAAAGTAAATACAAGAAGTTCTTCATAGTCTTTTGATATCTTGAAAAGAGCCATCCCTACAGGTAAACTTCTGTTAAAGAGATACAGGTAAGAAGAATAATGGAAATTGATTCATGGGAGCTTACATTGACTGCATGTGAAATACGGTTTTAACACCTCAAATTTTGAAGGTTTAAGGTATCCTATGTATTTTATTAAAGGTTTTACAGGCAGTCCCTGGTTATGTACAAGAAAGGTTCTTAGTTTTGTTCCGTAGTTAAATTTGTACTTAAGCTGGAATAGGTATATTGCAAGTGTAACTCAACACAACATTTTTTTTGTTTCTGTGACAATAGGATTTTTCAAATGCTGGGTTTACATCAGAAGACCTTTTTCTGGCTCCTCCATTTTCCCATGGAGAATAGTGTAGACATTGTCAAAGAATTTTTATAGCAGAACAGTTTTTTGCCCAAAAAAAGATAAGTTAGATGACAGTTTACCTTTCTGTATGCATAAAAACTCTTTGGCAATGTGTTCACTATTCTTTATGGGGACATGGGTGAGCCAGAAAAAGGGCTCATGATGATAGGTTCCCTTTAAAATTAAAGTTTATCTGCAGGCACCTTTGACAACTCTTATAGTTTATCATTGCAGTCTGGGGCTAAAGTATACTGACATCACAGTGGGCAAACAGTTTATTTGTAACTAGAAGTCAGTGAAATTAGAGAATACCTAATTGAAGGGGTATTCCCACAAAGACAATATACTCAGGATAACAAAATAACATATTCTCTAATTTACTGTTATTAACAAAAATATAGCATTTCACAAATATAATTTCAATTTCAATCTCTGTTGTTTACAATTTCAGTTGCCCCAGGATCCGACCATTAATCTTCTGACTTTGGGTTGGGCAGGACTGATTTTTCTCATGAAAATCTTCTTCTGTTTCGCACTGCAGTGTCTCTGCATCCCCTCTCCCCCCTGCATTCCAAGACAAGTTCACACAGACTCTCACACTTCCTGCCAGCAAACAGCATTGTGAAGAGAGTAAATCTAGAAGCTACTGGCAAGATAAAATCTTTATATCAGGGGAAGGAGATACAGCAGAGCTGACTGTGTGTGTGATATAGCTGAGTTAGCAGAGCTGCAGAGTGGTCGTTGTCTTTTATATGCATCTCATGGATCTCATCATCTCTCATCTCTTATCAGTCTCATCCCTCATTTTCTCTGTGTCTGATACTAGTGAATCTTTAGAAACGAAATAAAAGTGTAAGTAAACCTGTACCCTGATAATCTAACCAGATTTTCAGCACACAAGGATCATAAGGTGTCTGCTTAGAGGGTCTCCGCCCACACTGTGGAATATTACACTGACACTGAGTGATAGGAGCTAAAACACCAATAAAACTGAGTAAAATTGTAAAGTAAGAGGTTAAAATTATGTTTATTGTGTAAACATCCCAGGGGGCTTATAATTTGAGAACTTTCTTTCATGGGCAAACCCCTTTAAACACATGAAACATAAATTAATTACCGTATATACTTGTGTATAAGCCGAGTTTTTCAGCACAAAAAATGTGCTGAAAAATCTCCGGCTTATACACGAGTCAATTAAAAAAAAAATTAATACTCACCAGCTCCTCCCGGATCCTCAGCGGCGGCTCCCAGTTCTCTCTGCATTCTTCACTAGCCGGCAGTCGCGTCCATGCGAGCTGCCGGCGGGCCCACACTATGATGCGGCGGTGTCGCTGCTGATGACTTCATCGGCGGCGCACCGCCGCATCTAGTGAGTCGGCGTGCAGTCGCATGGAGGCGACGCTGGCTAGTGAAGAATGCAGGGAGAAGCCGGCCGCGAGGATCGGGAGCCACCGCGAGGACCGGAGCCGTGCCGAGGACCGGGAGCCGTGCCGAGTATTAAAGGTGAGTATCGTCGGAGGGTGAGTATTAAGTTTATTTTTAATTAGCTGGCATACTTGGGGCATGCTGTATACCACTTGGGGGAGGCAGGCTGTATTACTTTGGGGAGGGCAGGCTGTATACTACTTGGGGCAGGGCAGGCTGTATACCACTTGGGGCAGGGCAGGCTGTATACTACTTGGGGCAGGGCAGGATGTATACTACACCCTCGGCTTATACTCGAGTCAATAGGTTTTCCCAGTTTTTGGTGGTAAAATTAGGGGTCTCGGCTCATACTCGAGTATATACAGTATGTAAATGAATTACATTACCTAAACTATATTAATAAACTATTAATTACATGTTTTTTTCTTCATAAAATTTGCCAATATTTGACTACAAATGTGAAAAAATAAGCTTTTTTGTAATTTTTTCAATTAAAGTTTTTTAAATAAGTAGTAACTTTTACCAAAATATGTTTCAGATATGTCCAGCATTATTCCATCACCTTCTCCCAAGTTCAGCTACAGATGTAGAGGGTGCATGTTCTTCTGCAAAGTAAAAGTTTCCAGCAGCTTTTTCCTGCGTTCAGCTAACACACTTCAAACACCTATATCTCTGGAAATCTTTGCACGTAGAAACACAATTCTAGTGTCCACTCTTAAAGTTAGAATCGGGAATAGAAAGCTGTACATAAAAATATATTTTTTTAGTACGACTTTAAGAGTGGATATCTCCAGTTCTTTTAAACATCCATACACAATCCATACATTATATTAAAGGGGAGATTTTCTGTTTAAAATGACATAAAAATGTGCATTTGTTTCTAGGTGCCAAAGTTCAGGAGATATGGTCGTTTGAAGTTGGTCATTGTCAGGATGTTTATAAACGGGGCATGTGCAAAAAGGACGTATATAGCCTTATGTCGTGAAGGGGTTAAATTCTCCCATAGCATTTTGCAATTTTTCTTTTTTAACAACCCTTTGACATTTTGATAAAAGCTGCCATTTTGTTTCAAATATTTCATTAATATGTGAAGCAACAAGAAACAAAAATAATGCAGGTTCTGTCAGAATAGGTAATCTATTAAAACATCTATCAAGCTACTTTTTAAAACTAAAGTATTATAAATAAGATCAGTACATTTCAATAGGATGAAAAAATGTGATGTAAAAAAATTTACATAACACATTAATTAATTTCTAGAATGATTAGTGACACTATAAGGACATGTTTGACAATCATAATGTAACACTACACTTACAATAAATCCTCACAATTTTTTTAAACTTTCCTTAAGACAACTGGGAAGAGACGCAGCATCCCTCCTCTATCTTGAGGGGCAAAAGGAAAGCTACACCCCACCCCCTCTACTAAGCCTCACCCCATCAACTGACCACATGCCTAAAATGGTATAGATCAGTGGGGAGACAGATACAAGACTGTTCTGTTTCAGGTACATGCAGTGAGGGTAACTACATTTGTTAAAAATATTGTAGACATAGTAGGAGTTCCAGCACCAGGAAAAAAATGATACTGAAATCTCTATTGATAACAGGAATGTTAAAAACATGATGTACATCACAAAGAAAAGTCCTAATTAGGCTTTCAGACATTGGCATGTCCTTGACCAATAATTTCTCTACATCAGGTTCATTAGCATCATTCTAAAAGTTTATTTTGGAAGGAAGGAGGCCATGAATAACAAATATAAGAAGATTACCATAGTCAAGCTGCATGGATATGTGCATAAGTCTCCCTTGTTTATCATGCTTTAGTTTTCCTTTAAAAACGATTTACTAGAGAAATGTTTTCCTTTTATTGCCTTTTAATTGTCATTCTGTGGGTAGATAGTGTCTGAATTAATCCTGAGTGACCTGTACTGTAATTTTCAGATACCATAACACCTAATTATGATGGTGAGATATGAAATGGCTTTTACTATGTGATGTCATGACACACTTTGCTCATCATTGTCAGGACTAACTGGCACACTGTGTACAATTTGCTAGGTATTAAATGACAAGGTGAAGGTCTAATGCATGTTTTTGCAGCCAGTTTGACATTTAGGATGACAAAAAATATTTCTTTTATAACAAATTTCAAGGAATTCATTGATCTAAACAAAATGTAACCTATCATAAAAGCAAGTCACGTCATTGTGTCTTCTAAAAGGTTTGCGTTTAATGGGAAGAGAAAATTGGTAAAAGGAAAGATGTCTAGAAGTAAAATAAATGAATATATAAACTGACCAGTGTCAATGAAATTAATTCTTGCTTCCTTAAAATTAATATGTTATAAATATTTCAGATGGAATTGGTATCAAAATAAGATAGATTGATTATCCTCTAAAAACGCTTTGCAAGTTGTGTTAAATTCAAAAAATATTTTTTTATGATTTTTAGAGTAAAGGCCTTGCCTTAAATCGTTTAAGGATGCAGCCAATTTTTAGTCTTCAGATCATACAATGTTGGGTTCCATTAGCAATTCCTCTATTTTGTTTCTGCCATTTGTCAAGATGGTTTGTGCCAATATTAGGTGCCTGAATTTACTTAATGGTATTAATGGTATTTTAGATTTAACAGTTTTCACCTTACAGCATAACCAACAGCTTTCTTTTATTTTGATTATTTTGGTTTTCAATGTTTTGCTGGTGTCAAACAGAAAATATAAAAACCAAAACATTTAAAAAAAAAACTCATCAGTTTGAGCGTTACCATCTAACGCTTAAATGTTTCCATTGGCTGTAGTATAAACTGTGCTTTTACATTCTCCTACATTCGCTGGCTAGCAACACGTGTGGCTTCTTTAGTCACTTCTGAGGGATTGCTGGAGGTAAACCAGTCATTCCACTCATTCTTGTGAAATCCTGTTTAAACTAAAATTAATGGAGAACCCTTTTCAGATAAAGATATGTCCAAGTTGAGAAGAATCCCCGAAGCCAATAGTTTTCATGCTGTTCCTGTTCCACCAAATGAATTGAATAAAAATGTCTGCACCCATTATTTAAAGCAGGTCTGTCACCTGGTAACAGGTTCCAATAGCCTATGTCGTGCTGATTTAAAAAATGTCTTTGTCAGAATTCTGAAACATTTTACACATTATAAAAAAAAATTATTACACATTACCTTGCTCCCTGTCAGCAGTGTGTGGTGAGTCTCAGGAGAATGGGGCAGCCTGCTTGCCTGTGGCCTGTGTCTCAGTCTTCTCATGCATTCTTCCTTTACTCCACACCACCCTCTATCTCCCCTCCATGCTCATTGCACATGACAGGAAGTGGGGTGGGTGTAGGGAACTGGATGAGTGTGGAGGAGAGGAGACTGAGACACAGACACACTCAAGCTGCTGCATCTGATTAAACCAACTCAAGGACTCACCACATGCTGCTGACAAGAAGCCAGGTATTCTGAAATAAAGTTTTACCAAGTCCTAAAGTGATTCAGAATGCTGACAAAGTCATTTTTTTAAATCAGCATAGCATTAGGCTACTGGAATCTGTCACCATCTAAAAATAACATTCCTGGTGGCAGGTTCACTTTAACCGAATATAGCTTTCTAATTTGACATTCCTTTATAGGATTGTGACACGAAAATGTTATACAAACTAAGTTGAACTAAGTATAATACAAGGTCTTAAAACTAAGACCTTCAATAAACCCACAGAGAGCAACAGTTTTATTCTAAAAACAAGTTGGCACCTTCCGATATGGTTGGATGCAATCCTAAAAAGCCAGTATCTTCGCCATCGTAGAAATTGCACGGACTTAACAAAATTCAAAGAGGAAGCCAAAATACTTCAGAAAAAATTTGAGGAGAAGGGATATGAAGAGACCCAATTAAAAAACACCGAACAAACAATAGCGAATATACATAGACCAAGTTTATTAAAAGAAATAGAAGAAATAGAAGAAAATGGAAGAAAAAAATTGAATATAGAAGAAAAAAAGCATCCTTAATAGAAGTCCCCTTTGTAACCCAGTATACACAGGATCGGGAAATCCTCAAACGGATTGTTCAATGCCATTGGAATGTTTTATTCCAGGACAAAGTTATTGGACAACAATTGTCAAAGAAACCCAAATTTATTTTTAAAAACGCTAGAAATATAGGGACCTTAATAGCACCAACTATAAAGAATAAAACATCAGAACATAGCGGTACACACCAAAACTTTTTACAAACTAATGTTTTTTTTCCCTGTACACATTGCAATGCGTGTAAAACCTCTAAAAACAAAAAAGTGACTAAAACTTTTGGACCTATTACATGTGCAGAGAAATATAAGATCAAAAACCACATGAACTGTTCTACTAAGGGAGTCATACATTGTATTATATGCTCCTGTAATAAACTTTATGTAGGTCGGACCAAGAGAAAATTGAAAAATCGCATCAATGTGCATAGACGGAATATTACAAAGGAACTGGAAGAACACCCCTTATCTAAACATTATAAACTATTCCATCAAAAACAATTTGATGGTTCAAAGTTTTTTGCTATAGAAAAATTAAATCCCAGCTGGAGGGGTGGAAATTACATCTCCCAGATGTCATGGACAAAAAGTAAATGGATCTTTTTACTTGATTCTTTAGCACCCGAAGGACTAAATTAGGAGAATTATTTGCATTCTTGTAATGGGTGTCTTAATATATCTTAACTTTAGAATATAACATGGTTTTTCCAGGTATATTACATAGGAGACTATTACTATATACAGTATTGTAAATTAACAGTCGTAGTGATTTATATGATAACAAACAATAGTTTTATATTTTTTAACATGCACCAGGAGAAACACAGTTTTTAGTTGATAAAAATTAAATAAAATATTTTTAACTGTATGAAAACATGCTGAAACACACACTTTATATACTGAAACCATTCCGGTTCAATGCACTTACCTAGACAGTCCATCGCTGTAAAGCACACCTTATGCACCGTGATGCAATTCCCTGATGAAGAAGGCATTAGTCTTCGAAACGCTTAGGAACAAGTTTGTCTCTCTGGACTTACCGTACTTGGTGACGTCACCACATGGATTGCATTCAGAACTGTGTATGGAGCAGTAGCCGCCGGCCGGGGCTCAACTCCATGTGCAACAGCGATCCCCAAGCCTAGGAAAGCTAAATTGGATTACAGTATTTTTCTGACTATATGGAGCACCGGAGTATAAGGCGCACCATCAATAAATGCCTGCTAACATGTCTAGGTTCATATATAAGGCACACTGGACTATAAGGCGCACCTGATTATAAGGATGAATGACCAGCTGGTGGCAGACCTATGCACAGTTCAAGGCAGCTGTTGTCTGCAAGTAAGGTTCGTAAATAAGGCGCACTGGACTATAAGGCGCACCTTTAATATCTGAGATTGGCCGCCACTGTATGTATACCATTATATAATAGTCGATTTATTGTACTGTAAAGAAAATACAGGTCTTAAATTCCGCTCAAATTTAACCCCTTAATGACCAATGCAGTCAGGGGCTGGATCGAGCAGGCTATGCCTTGGAAAGACCCTGGGACCTTCGATATGTCCACGGCTGTCTGGCAAAAAAAGATGGCACACTGCGATCGGATCACAGTGTGCCGGTAGGGGTAGGGAGGGGGCACCCTCCCTCACCAGGAATGTAGTCTGGATCGGAACTCTTTCCAATTTGGACTGTCAGAACAGTGACCTAGCTGTCATTTGACAGTCAGATCACTGTTCTCCCTCATGCACAACTTTGAGTAGGCAGACGAAAAAACACCTTGACCTAGGCGAAGGCCCTTTAATTTAGTGTAAACCCCTATGGGTGGTCAATAAAGGGTTAAAAAACTGTAAAAAAAACATTATTATAACAATAAACATGTAAAACCTGTACCAAAAATGTATAACAAAAAAAGATGCACACAACATGATATACTACACAGAATTTATACCATACTTAATACCAACATTAATAAAGTATAAAAAAGATATATAAAGGTGTGCTACAAGCGTTGCAACCTGCTTACTCTATCCTCACTATATTGTCTGATTGCAGTTGGAATAAAACTCCTCTTTACCCTCTCTGTCTTACATGCCCAATGGTTATACCTACCACTGAATGTATTAAATTGACTTTGGCCTATCAGGATTCATGTTTATAATATAATTTCTAATTTTATCAAGTTATTTTATTACAGTATTTTTAAGGCGCACCGGAGTATAAGGCGCACCATCAATAAATGCCTGCTAAAATGTCTAGGTTCATATATAAGGCACACTGGACTATAAGGCGCACCTGATTATAAGGATGAATGACCAGCAGGTGGCAGACCTGTGCACAGTTCAAGGCAGCTGTTGTCTGTAAGTACGGTTCATATATAAGGCGCACTGGACATTGATTTCTGAGAAAATCAAATGATTTTTGTGCGCCTTATAGTCCAAAAAATACGGTACCTTTGGAAAGCACTTTTGGAGAACCTCTGCTGTGGATTTATTTTAACCACTACCGTACATTCCGGAACCCAAGAGGACCCGCTCCATATCCAACTAGCAAGTCTGCTACCTTCTCCCTCCAGGTATCCTTTTAGTAACCTACTGTTCACACACCTCTACACTTAGCACAATATAGAGCTCATTTGTGCATACACTTATTTTATACTGATTGAGTATCGTTATATTGTAGCTATTATATGCATAGAAGAGGGTTTGAATGACAGATTTATTGGCGCAGGTTTTTATTAAGTTCAACTAAGTGATGAAGATGACTATGATCCCATAAAATGTCTGAATGGGCTGTATTTCCATTTTGCACAAGAGAAGCATGCCTATGAGCAACAATAAGGCATACGGCCTATTTTGTAAGGGGATGATGCATTACTCTCAATCATTAATCACATAAACATAAACATCTATGCTGTCTGATGCTTGTAGAAAGCTATTATAGGGGATATTGAAAAAAATTCCTAAACTGAGTAGGACTATATATCAATCAGGGGCATAACTACAGCAGTAGCAGTCATAGCAGCCACTATGGGGCCTGCAGTATCAGGGGGCCCCGTCATCTGACCTGATACAATAAAGAATGGAGGATGTGCACCATTATATCTATATTGTACTGCACATGTCCAGCATAATATGTATATGACATATACTGTGATGTATATATGCAATATCTGTGATGTGTATATGGTGTCTGTATACACTGTATGTGAGTATATTGCATATGGCACTGTATGTGTGTGTAGATGTATAACTCGCATGTGTGAGTATACTAATATGTATATTTTTTAAGTGGGAAGGGGGGCCCCATCCAGTAGCCTGCTAGGGGGCCCTGTCTCTCCGAGTTACGCCACTGATATCAATCTTCTCAGTACCTGCTTCAATTGTTAAGCTTCATGCCCACGTGAGTATTTCTAGGCCTGAAAACAACATGCTCTGCAGATCTGCAATTCCAACAGAGTGGCTTAGCAGTTTTGTTTATTTTCTTTTAATCTGTTATTACTGTCTATATTTTTCTTGTTTGCAACTCCCCATCTATCTACTTCTGACCTGCCAGCCCAGGTGGCTGAAGATAAGGAATACTACATGACCCAAAGCTTCTGTGACACCTATGGTCTAGCCACCATTATATCCAGCCAATCTGGGTTCAGGTTCTTACTGCCCCTGAATGCTGTCGGCCACAGTGGGGATGTTGCAGAAGTTCTGCCCATACAGATGTCTTTAGGGCTTCCAGAATGGGTGAACTGCTTTGCTCCAACCAGATTGCCCTTTCAGAGTCTAGATGTCTGTCAGGATCTCCTTAACCATTTGTATGCATTGCTGATAAAGGCTTTGGACTTTACCACTATGAGCTTCCGACATTCCCTCAGCATGGTTCAGATGATCACGGTTCATTTTCAACTAGAGACTCACCCGTGTGAGTATGTGGAGTGTGGACCTGGACAAATTAAAGATTGTATTGCTAGGCTTCTTTATCATAAATAATTTTGTCAGGATCCATGACGACAGATGGTGACCTGGAAAAAACCTGGACTAGACCCTACATGGTTAGTGTGATGAGGACCCATGACGTGGGTTGTGAGCTTATGCCACAATAGTTAATTAATACAAGCTTCATTCTATTTGTTCTTATATGTGTTTAAAAAAAAATGTGTGTGATTCCGCTTTTTTTAAAAAAAATTGAGTTCCTGTAGACTTCTAAAGGAAAGATTGTCTGTCTCTATAATATGCGGCACAATCAGTCTGCTTGCTCACATCACCATGGAAGCAGTGGTGGGCATAAGCCCATAAAAAGACATGGGGATGTGTGTTAGCCACAAAAACAATGGCTGGTACCTGCAGGAGGCCAAGGTGTGTCAACTCCACTATCATGTGCTAAATCCTGGAGAATATGGCTGCCAACTCTAATTCAACTAAGTCATGGAATCCATCCAAGTTGTCAGCAAATTAGTCAGACTATTGCCACCCACTGTATCTTGACAGAAGTAGAACAATATATTTATTTGTATAACAAGCATTCCCTAGCAGATTAAAAAACTGGCTCTTCCTTTTACCTTGGCAATGTGCTGCTTGTTTTTGTGTTATTGCAACTAGATAAGAGTAGAATGATTCACCTTCCTTTCCAAGCAATACATTATTCCCAGTTCACTAAGTGGCAATAATTTCCTGCGCATTGTAGCAAATGAATCCACAACAAATTTCTGAGGCTTTTCATTTGTAAAAACAGTTGACATAAAGATAACTTATTTATGAAATAAAGACCTGAATTTATAAATGATACCCATGGGAGGTACAATAAAGATTTTAATCCAATTCCCTAAATCTAATCAACTCACAGACAGGAACAGACTATTTCTGAACAGCCATCGACATCTGCAAAGGTTAATGGTTCTCTTTTTTTTATATATAATTGCTGTTTCCTTCTGTTCTTTTATGTGCACATTTTCTTATTTGCATTGGATCATATTTATTTTGTGCAAGTGGAATGTTTCTTTGTTTTTTGTGAATGGAATGAACATAAATTTACATTCTTGTATATAGGCTAATGCATTTAGATTAATATATTTAATTGTTCAGGGTCACACTAGATATAATGGGGCAGGTTATTTTAACGTTTGAAAAAAAAAGGTAGACTGCAGCATCCTAAACTGCACTAGAATTATCAAAATATATTATACTAAATGATAAATCTTGTATAGTCTATGAATATCTAGTCTAACTTTGCACTATTTAGCAATAGTTGCACTTACTAGCATTAGTTGGCTCAGTTTATGCCAGAAATATATACTAGATTTTGGCAAATTTTTGCTGCCACTTCTTCTTGTTATGACTTATGATTGCAAAAAGCGGCAGAAATTCCACCCTCATCATAAGTGATACACCATTAAATAATAATGTGGAGAAATATCTATCTGTCTACACCAGAAGAGTAAATTGCACCAAATGGCTTGCTCCATATTTATTAAGAGTTTTGGAGCATTTTTCCTGACTTATCCGAAAAGGGGCATGGCCTAGTTCAAGCAACAGAAAATTCTGTCAGAAACTAGACTTGGCATAGAATATGATGGTGGAGTCGAACTCTGCACTGGTCTATTCATCAATACTTTCATAAATCCCCCCCAATATATATTTTCCCCAGAATAAATTGAGACAACAAATTTTAAAAAATTATTGAAATTACCCCATAATGAAGTAAGACCACCACATAATTAATAAAATATATTGCTCCCTTCACAGATTGAGATCTCCATAATAAATTTTAATGACCACGTAATAAGATAATGACGCATGATGACATCATTGCATCACTTGTGTCAGTTCAAAACAGGGAAAATAATAATTAATAATAATTCCTTTATTTATATAGCCCACAAAGGTTACGCAGCACTACACAGAGCTTGCCAAATCAGTCCCTGTCCCCAATGGGGCTCACAATCTAATCAACCTACCAGTATGTTTTAGAGTGTGGGAGGAAACCGGAGGACCCGGAGGAAACCCACGCAAACATGGAGAGAACATACAAACTCTTTGCAGATGTTGACCCCGCGATTTAAACCCAGGTCCCCAGCAAGACATTAGTACCGGTCCTGTGACTGGACCCTCATGGCATAATGTCTAAAAATGCCCAGATAGCGGCCTTGCATGTATAAGTACCACTTATCCTGTATATATGGTTCTTTTAGCATATCTATTTAGTGATCTGGGTTCAAATCAAGCAGTAAGTTTGGTTTTGGTACACTATCTAAGAGATTGGTTCGGTACTGGCAACATGGGGGGCACTCATCACTGACTTTACTCCAGTTTTTTGGCAGATGTTTTTTCACTTTCAAGGCATTTCATGGAACTACTTTCATACTCATAATAACCAGTATTGTGACCCTTTCATGAAAAGTGTTACTACGGTATATTCGTTATGTGATAGCTTATATTAGTTATGAACTTATTATGAGAAAAAATTTCATTACATAGTTTATCTGACATTGTGCCTTCATCATTGTGCCTTTATCTAGAAGCCTTCATTTCCACTGACAAAGTTGTAAATGTTTTGGAATTTCTCACTTACACATAAAAACACAGTGGCACATTGTCCCAAGAGACCATGCTAAGAAAGTGCTGATCATTTCCAGAAACATCCAAACTTCTGAGAGTAATTATGAGACTATACAGTCATAAGAGCATCTTTGCAACAGTAGCAACTAGCTACAGAGATCCCATATAGAAGACAAGGAAGAGCATTTGCACTCGGGTAGAAGACACAGAAGAGCATTTGTATCATAGAGACAACCTATGGGGCATGAAGCTTAAAAAATTTAATCAATGGGGGCATTTATTATCTATTTATAAACAGAAAACTGGATTGTATTAATATTTCCCCTTGTTGAGCCTGTTTTCCCTTATTTATGAGGTGTCAGTACTATAATATTGGTGCTTTTCCAACACTCCCAACTTGTTCATTTTTTTGTGTGCAAAATTGTGGCACCACTAGTGAATCTAATACTTTTCCGGTGCATCTAATTCCGACCCATTTTTTGCCACAATTTATGGGCACACAATAGGACTAGCTAAAAGCTGGTCTAGGGAGTTCCGTCTCACCTTCATGAATGGGGAGACAGTTCTAAACCATTTTGTTCCTGCTCCAATTCATTAATCCCTTGAGCTACAAACTTAGGCTGCATTCACACGGCCGTTGGGGGACATATATACAGCCGATGTATATACGTTGTATGTAAGTCCCCCATAAGTTGGCAGTGGGCGCTTGGCATTCTACAGAGCGGTACTGTGCGGCACCGTACCATTCCGTACTGGGGAAAAGATAGGACATGTCCTATCTTTCCTCGTAATACAGCGTCATGCGCCATGTTTCTCTGTGGAGAGGGGCGGGGTAGAGCAGCGCTCAACCCTCCTCCTCTCTGAGGCGATGACGTGTGCTACGTGAATGTAGCCTTACACTGAAAAATATAGCACATTTCCAGCGCCACCCGGCGGCATAATTGATATGTGCCTGCCAATATCTTTAATTTTTATAAAATCTTTGTGATCCTATGAATATCCCAACTGCTGAGCTTTCCCAATAAGAGGTTTTTTTTGTAAATATTTATGAAAACCCAAGGCTAAAACCCATTAGAACATCACACACAAAGAGGGTGATATTGTTAAAAGACTAAATGATCATTTATTTTGTTGTATAGGTCAAACTTTTATTGTATAACCATTTGTGCATGACTAGATTCAATGTACTGCTGAAAGAAGGAAACAACTACAAAAGTCCCAGAGGCAAGCTGTCAGATGAATAAGTGCAACCTGCACTTCACAAAGCCTCAGGTAAATATTACATGGTTACATTATTCAAACACAACAATGTCATGGTATAAGAGTTAACCCTGAGTACACAGAGCAAGTCACACTTTTTAATAAAAGAAGCCTATGAGCTCCACGTTACTTTCACTGTTTATTTCTCTCCACAGAACACAGCTGTGGCATAGGCCATCAATAATGTAGAGAGAAATTGCTATTTATATGTAAGCCTTGCTGAATGGCATTTCTCTCTGGACTGCATAGTAACATGTTATTTCCCTCAAGACCAGACCCTATGATCTATAAATTGTGTAAATATAAGAAGTAATTTACAAATATTTCTGCAGCTGTTATTGATACCCAGTGGCTCCTCCGATTGTTATAGTACAGGGGGAATTGCACTCGAAGGTAGCTGTCATCCGTAATAGGGCACGCTACCACCTCTCTCCAGATGACTTGTTGCAGTGGTGAGAAATGACAGAGTAAAAAGTCATGTCAGAGTACAGGGATAATAAACACAGTGATGTCAGAGTACAGGGATAATTAACACAGTGATGTCAGAGTACAGGGATAATTAACACAGTGATGTCACACAACAGGGATAATGGATACAGTGATGTAAGAGTTAAAATGTGATATTCACAATTAGGTCACAGTACATGGATAATGAAGGCAGTGATGTCACAGTATAGTAAAATAAGCACAGTAATGTCAGAGTACAGGTATGACGTAGTGCTCATGCATTGACTTAGGTCCACATACTCTTGAGGCAGTATGGGAATGGAGTGTGACCAGAAGTGGGGCATTCCCCACTTCTGGTGTCGCGGAGAAACATGACACCACAATGGCACCTCTTGATGATGTAATACCCTTATGACTTTTTAAATGAAGCCAGGTATATATAGCTGTACCCCCTGAGGTAGCATTATAACAAGGGTAAGGTATTTGTGGGGATCCATGTGTGGTTGTATTGACCTTGAATTTTTGGTTCTAGCCCCTGATTAGGTCATCACTATTTAGTAAGCAGGTAGTAGAGATATTGACCTGCTTCTAGATTCATCGTATTAGGAGAGACAAAACCAACCTTGGATCATCTATTCAGCTTGATAGAAATGATTCTTCCTGGTGTTTAACATATATGCGATGTAGCTGTGCAATGATTTGGAATATTGTCTTTATTGTTAATTGCATTTATGTCTTTGAAACTTTTAAATTAAGATAAATAAAAGTTACATTTTTATGTAATCCATTGTGTCATTTATGACTCCATTGTCCTTTGGTGGTCAGTAGTGTAAGTACTTGTAGCCACAACACAGGAATGATTTAGATTATGATATCATAATTTTGGAAGAAAAATGAACGATGTAGTAAAGGGTAATATGATACACAACAGTTTTAGTTTTCAGTAAACTGGCACAACCTGCATTGCTTGGGAAGTGTGCACCAACTTTGCTTTGGTGCACATTTAACATAGAGTTTGCAATACAATTTTGTAGAGTCGCAGTATTAATTTTGCTGCACAGTCTGCACAAACTGGAATGTTTCTTTATGTGCAGAATTTTGTGGCACGGCTGCACTGGCACAAATACTTCATAAATACATGTGCAAGCAATTTGAACCTTCTTTTCAGTGCAAAGTCAGTCAAAAAACTGAAACTAATGCTTTAATAAATGTGTGCCATAAACTGTTAAAAAGAGAGACACTTTACCTTTAAATGTAGAATGTGCAAAAGCTATTGCCTTACATCACTTTTAAATTACACATTAAATTAACAGCCCATTCTACATTTACAGAAAAAAAAGTATAATACTGTCATTAGTCCAGCTGGAAATTCATAAATATAACTATGATGAATAGAGTCATAAAGTGAGGCATTTGCAGGAGGATAGCCTTAATGTTTTTATTATCACAAATGAACCTCCACATACATATAGAAACAGCAGGATAGTCTGTTCCTATTATTCGATCAGAATCACTCACACTGATGAGCTACTCATGCTTTAACTGACTTAAGAAAATGTGTATTTAATTATATATTTAACCTCTTTTCCTCTTCCTAGGAACCTGCATTTATTATGAACTAGAAAGTCTCTACTAGCGCTAAACCCCTAGAGAAGCCAAAGCTATTTCTCAAGAAGTGTATTAACATAATGCCTTTAAGTATCAAAACCAAAGATTGAATTGAATAATACTGCAATTTTTTTGTATCTAAGAAAAGAAAACTAGACTAATTTGGACTGAAAAAGCAATTGATACAGAAAAACACTGCGAAAAGTAGACCAGTATATCCATAACCCAAGCAAAAGCTGCCACATCTGAATCATGCAATAAAAAACCCTGTAAAGCAAAGGATTCATGGAATAATCTGTCACTCCAGTCACAGGTCCTGTCTTCTATTCACTAATCAGCACCTATGGACACATACAAATTGTAATGGGGATTTACAGATACTGGAAATAGTAGACTGATACCCCGAGGACTTGTCTGAGACAGCAAAACAAAAGAACAGCTATCAAATGTCTTAAGATGGAAATGACTTTAGTGAGCAACATCCAAGACAGATTGAAAGGGATTACATAGATAAATTGCAAGAGCACAACTCTAATTGTAGTAGCTGAAAAGGTAAAGTCTTCCTTATCTAACATTCTTATAGCTGACTGCAAGATGACCTTGTCCAAAGGTGAAATGAAGCCCTGAGAGACCCAAGGAAAGTAAAAGTTATGAACGAGTATCAGAACTTACTGAATGAAAAATTTCATATACAATAACGATGTTCTGCCAACAGTTGACACATATATTTATAGATTTGGCTCTCTGGTGTGCAGGTGTAGAGCGGAGCCTGCCAGACTTTAAAGAAAATAACTTGGCACTTGGCTAAAAGGGTTGTTTTATAGAGAAGAGTGGGTTGGTTAAAATTCTGTTCAGGACCCAAACTTCAATGGAGACCTGAATATCAACACTCAAAAATGGCTGTAAAATGGGCTAGGGGAAGTACTTGAAATAATAACATAATGACATTAAAAAAATAAACAAAGAATTATTTAAAAAAGATAACAAAAAAAAAAAAATTATGTCACAGCGGTTAAAGGTGCTCTTGGTGGTCAGACCCAGTTATTTAGATGGAGGATTTAAAGGGGTTATCCAAGACTGTAAAAAAAAACATTGGTGGCCGAGAGAGGGCTGCTTAAAAGAAAAAGAAAACACATTTACCACTTACCACTGTGGACCCCTGGTGTCCCACACTGCCGTCTCTTCAGTCTGTGCCCCTGTAAACAAATAGGGGCATGGAAGCATTCAACTTCCATCCGACCTGGACCGGCTCCAGGTTTCAGTGGGCCGCTGGGCAGCAGAGCCTCATTGGGCCCCTTTGAAGTGAACTCATTAACAACACAGAAATTACAGCCCCTCATAGTTTTATTATATAAAGCCCCTATGGAATAATTATATGCAGTCCCCATGTAAAAACACTAAGAACTTACAGCAAGAAGAACTAGCGTTAGTAAATACAGTTCTCCCACCAGGGCTGGCGCCAGCACCCGGCATGCTTGAACAAGTTAGGACTACAACACCTCACATGCTCTGAAGGAGATGGGAGAGCAGGGGAGCCTTGGAGGACTACAAGTGCCAGTCTAAAGGAGAGCAGGTGTGAAGACTATAACTTCCAGAATGTCCAGGATGAGGGTGGGAGGCCATGTTCATGCAGGACTAAAACTCCCAGCATGTCCTGTAGGAGGAGGGGACTGGTTCATGCAGGACTACAACTCCCAGAAAATCCTGGAGGACAAAGGATACCTAGTTCATGCAGAAATACAACTACCAGCATGTCCTGGAGGAGGGGTAGGTCTGGCTTCTTCTGGATTACAACTAACAGCATGCCCTGGAGGATAAAGGGAGGATAAAGGGGGACTGGTTGCAGGCTGCAGCTCCGGAGCTCTGACAGCTCCAGCACATGGGTCCCTGATCTCCTGGAGACTGGAGGCTATGGAGGATACACAGCGGGCGCTGACACAATCTGCTTCCTAGTTCTAGGTGATTCAAACCCCTTTACACCTCCCTCAGCACCGAGCAACATCCTGCAATACTCACTTTACTTAGCTGCTCCTCACCAAGGCTGTTATTCCACCTGCCTCATTACTGCCACCCCTGAGAGCTGGCACCAGCAGCTGTCCTGCTGCAGCCCAAATGAACAGCAGTGAGAAGTATAAGTGCTGTGGGCCCCCTTGGCATTTCAGGGCCCCGGCACTTGCCCAGGTTTGCCGGGTGCTGGCGCCGGCCCTGCATCCGACCACACCCGTCCCGCATTATACAGAAATGCAAATAGGGAAAGCAGCGCAGGACACCAGGCAGGATTGCAGAGGTGAGTAAATGTTTATTTTTTAAGCGCCCCTGCCCAGCCACCACCGTTTTTTTTTTATTATGGTTTCAGACAAGCCCTTTAAGTGGCAATGGAAAAATCAGACACCTTTCTCATAATGCAGTAAGGCAGTAAACCCAGACCCAGTTACTCCCTCTGCGGTAAAAGAAGCATACACCCTTACACTCTGCAGTTAAAGTGCTCAAACCTAATTATTTTAAGCTGAAATTCTGGGAATACAGAATTGGAAAATTATGGATCGATTGTTGTGTATAAATAAAGATGGCACATTTTGTATACATATGTTTCGTTACTTGATGGCTCATCTCATCTTTTTCATTTTAAAGGAAATCTGTCATCAGGAAGGTCATTTTTATATGATGACAGGTTCCAATTGCCCTCCCTCAGCCTCTCCCCTGTTACCCCTGCCAGAGGCTACTGGAGCTGTCATCATGTAAAAATGACCTTCCTGATTTCTTTTAAACTGAAAAAGAGGAGATGAGCCATCAAGTAACGAAACATATGTGCCATCTTTATTTATACACAACAATCGATCCATTAAAAAACCCACCATGGTGAAAACAATTAAAACTGTACATGCAAGTACTACTAAATATACAAACCCATAGGGGATAAACACAATAATAATATCAGCGCACCCACTACTGTAGAAAGATGACTTAATACAAATAGAAATGCATACAAATAAAGGCGTAACCTTATCTAGGCATTCACATTTAATTTATTTAATCTGATATAATTGTATATATATATACATATATATATATATATATTTCTTCAACAGCATGTTATATGATTTGTAAAGCGCTATGGAATTTGATGGCGCTATATAAAGATTATTATTATTTTTAAAAATAATGTACCTAATTTCCCATACTGTCCCTTACAGATAGTCGTCTTTGCATACGACCAACTGCACTCCAGCATTGGTCTCCATACATGCGGTATTGATGCTCCCAGCCTCCAGTATTCAGTATTCATTACCACAGGATGGCTGAGGGACTTGCAGCAATGATAAGAATAACCCTTGAATACAAATAACAGAACAACCAAATTAAATAAGGCGTTGCAAGCTTCACAGATGCAGTAAAGGTAAGTCTCTAATAAGCAGATAGTATACTTCACAGGAGACACTAGAATACAGACTGGTAGTCAGAGCGCTCTGGGAAGATTCAGAAAAGGATAATATACATGCTGCAATGTAGGGGAGCTGGGAAGATTCCCACTGGTATCACCACTAAGCAGTGGCTTCCTCGGCTAGAATACTATTTATTGTCATACTATATACTGTCATGATATAGATATGTGTCATGATAGAGTATATCTATTATGATACTCTCAGAAGCAGGTAGTATAGGCACACAGTTTCTTCTACAATCTGTGGTGGTGACAATGTACAGCTACATGACGTAGAGAGCAATATAACTTTGAAGATGTTGTGTTTATAATTATGATCTATTCATAAGGAACAATTGCCTATTCTCTGGGCTTCTGACTACTCGGGTCCTTGTGAGCATGAGAAAGGGACCCACAAGTACTGCATTTCATAATACACGCAGTCCCCGGGTTACGTACAAGATAGGTTCTGTAGGTGTGTTCTTAAGTTGAATTTGTATGTAAGTCAGAACTGTATATTTTATAATTGTAGCCCCAATTTTTTTTGGTTTCTGTGACAATTGGATTTAAAAAATGTTGGGTTGTTATAAGAACCAGGATTAACAATAAAGCTTAATTGCAGGCACCTTTGATAACTGTTATTACCGTTTATTGTAGCCTAAGGCTAAAGTACAGTAAAACAAACAAGCTGCTCGGAGCAGAATGTTTGTTAGATTGTCCTGGGTGATGACCATTTAAAACATATGTGGTCAGGAATAATTTTTTTTGTGAGTTATAACTCACTAAGGACTTTTTTCACCGTCCTCTTTCAATAAGGTGGCTCTCATGTCAAGACAATGCTGACCACAAAGTCATGGGCCAGAAGTGAGTACCATTTCTGTGACATCTTATTAAAGGTACACTCCATTTCTTCTTGATGAAAGTGATCCCCTCCCCGTGCAATCTGTGTCAATCTTACCAGCACCTTGTCTTAGTTACAGTATAATGAAAGAAAGGACTATTCGCTTGAGACCACCAAGCTAGAAGGTTTTCATTTCGCTTTCTAAGGTAGCAGGAGTCCAGAGAAGTTTTTCCCCAGCCCTTAGGTTATTGCTCCAGATAGCTGATCTAATTTCAAAGGGTTCAGATTATGCTTTCATCATAAAGTTTCAAGACATCTTAAAGCCCAAAACATTTTGATATTTGCATGGAGTTACGTATAGATTTAAGACTGCTTAGGAAGGCCATTTTATCACATTTACAGTAAGTTAGCTTATAAGTAAGCTTATATTATTAGGGATACATTTATTTGTGTCAGGTTTGCTTTAAATATATTCTTTGAAAGTTTCAGTGATGCATCATAAATTCTGGTTTATTATAATAACTAAACAGTAACTAGAACCAACTACCCACCCCCTCCCTCAAATAACTCAAAAATTTTGCAGTAACAACATTAACACATTAATCCACTGATATTGTTATTTCTAGTAGTAACTATAGAGATAGAAGAAACTATGACTCCTTCGATATCAATGATTTATCAACCCAGTTAAAGAGAACCTGTCACTTATAAAAAAGCACTAGGAGCTGCTTACTAGAGAAAGCAGCTCCTAGCACTATCTCAGATGCAGCAGTGTTACACTTCTAGCTTTATCAGAGCCCTCCGATATAGCTAGCAGACACTGCCGCAAAGTACAATAGGAACGCTGGACCGCACTCAAAGCGGTCCAGCGTATTCATGAGGGGGCAGGACTAGGAGGCAGTAACTGGCGCATGAAGCTCGGCAGTCACCACAGGCCTAAGGAATGGGCGGGGTGATCCAGGGAAGAGGCAGCACCACAGCCTCATGAATACGCCGTACCGCTTTCAGTACAGTCCAGCGTTACTATTGTACTTCACAGCAGTGTCTGCTAACTTTATCCGATAAAGCTAGTAGTGTTATATAGTGTTATATATACTTCAGTAAGCAGCTCCTAGTGATTTTTTTTTATGGACGACAGGTCCTCTTTAAGTTACTGATCATACCAATATGTATCTATGCAATGCTGAAACAACATGCAATTGTAATTTTATTGAAAATCCACACAATTCTTCAGCAGATTTTATTGGACTAGATCAATTTATAGTGATAAAAATATAAATTATTATTAACATACTGTATTCCAGCAGTTGTCTCCTTATATAGTATAAGTATTAGGACTTGTGTTTCTGAGATTTCCAACCCCAGCATTTCAACGGCCTCATGCATAACACTATATCAAAATATATAGATATTTTTATCCAGTCCATTTCTGTGCATGACTTGTTTTTATAATGCAGAAATACGAAATAAGGTTGGACAATAATGGTCATCTCTGAGGATATACAATTTTTATATTGGTAATGGAGAAACATTGGCAGTATTCACATTGAAAATATACAACTGATTGAGAGTTACTATTTAAAGAAAAAGAACTTGTTAATGTGATGGAAATAAATTTAAAAGTTTTTTTTCTATATTGATGCCCTGGCCTCAAAGAAGACCTGTCATCAGAATGTTACCCCTCAGACCAGTAATACCTGCTGGTAAAGGGTTAAATGTCCTCCCCATATCATCTAAAATGATCTGTCACTGAGGCAGTGTACCTTAATTACAGGCATTAAGGAGGACCTGTCACCCAAAATTTCGGCACTAGGAGCTGCTTACTAGTGCTTGACCCTAGTACCTCCGGTAACGCTATCTAACACTGTGTCGGGGTACAATGTAATCATCGGACCGCTTGCAAAGCTGTCTGATGTATTCATGAGGGGGCGGTCCGAGGCGCTGCCTCTTACTTTAGTAAGCAGCTCCTAGTGCCGAAATTTTAGGTGACAGGTCCTCTTTAAGGTAAGGATATGACTAGGCATTAGTCAGCTTAGTCCTCTCCATGCCCTTACCATAATACTGTTACCTCTCACTTGAAATTGTGAATTTAGCAGTGAGCACTGTGCAGGAAACTGTGTCACCATTTCATGCACCCTGCGGTGGGCAGAGTTACATGGTGTGTGAAGGCAACGTAGACAATGGAAGACACAGTTTTTGGTGTAAAGAGGAAGATTTAAGCAAAGACACAGTGGGGGATGAGTTAGGCTCATCATGACTGTTATTGATGACAAGTTCATTTTAACTCCTTGCCTCCCAAGCCACTTTTCAACTTTCTGACATGGCCCATTTTTTCAAATCTGACATATCACTATAAGTGGTTATTACTTTGAAACGCTTTAGCATATCCAAGTGATTTTGAAATAGTTTTCTTGTGACACTTGGTACCCCATTATGGAAACTACACCCCTCAACTTTTTAGAAGTTTGTTTACCCTTCAATTGTTTTACAGGGGTTAAAACAAAATCCTGTGTAATTGAAATTATAATATTTATTTTTGGCGGAATAAAAGTGATTTTCAAAAATGTACACATTCTCAGTGGATAAAATACCAAAATGCTCCACAAAGTTTGATACCCAATTTCTCCCAATTACGCCAATACTCCATATGTGGTGGTAAACTGCTGTATGGGCGCACACCAGGCCATTGAAGGGAAGGTTCACCATTCACAGCAGATTTGCATTGTCACTTTGTAAAGGCTATACAATCTTAATTTTTTTTGGCAATTTGGAGATATTTGGGCTTCTAGTCTTTTGAGAATTATATTTAAAAATATTGGATCAATTTTACATGGGTCATATAGCTTATTAATAAGATATAATTAACTCCTGGATGTATGGAGGAAAAGAAAATTGTGAATTCTGGTTTCCCTGCTTTTTGTATTCTTGTGGGGACCGTTACAACTACAATTACTGTATACCAATTCTTTTTCGTTTTTTTTTAATTTTTACAATTTTAACTGAAGTCAAAACTATATATGAGAAAATCGCTTTTCATATCGCCATCTTTTTAATAATACTTTAAGATTTTTGGTTAACAAGCTGGTTTAGCTTATTTTTTATTGTGTTGGGTGTCCTTGTACAGTGGTACCATTTTTGGCACAAACTTTTTTGATCACTTTTTGGACTTTTTGTAAAGGGATTTTATGAAAAATTTACCCTTTAGGCAAGTTTTCGGGGTTTTGCTTTTGCTGATTTTTTTTGGTTTTTTTGTGAATTTGTGCCTTTGTCATTTATTAAATGTGTAAAGGGATTTTTAAGGAATGTTGGTCCTTAGGGGCTTCACTTTATTTAATTAATTATTTATTTAAAAGACTGTATTAAACTTTTTTTGGCTTCTCTGATTCTCTGATCACTTGTTCAAGCTCTTATTCATCTAATTCATTATTATAATTATTCATTATTCATTGTGGGCAGGCACAGGTCTAGGGGAGATCTATCATCCGCTGGTGTCGTGCGCAGCGTATGATAGCCCCCGCCGCTGTAAATTCGCACCCGATACATGAAGAAGTCTTCTGCCTCTCATGTATCGGGCTGCCAGTGGCACAGCGTTTATCCTACCGCAGGTCCCTTGGCGGAGAACAAACTAACCCGGCAATTTTCAATATGAAAAGTACGTCGCCGGCAAGCAGCGAGTTGCATGTTAGGCGCGGGGACAGTAACGCCCCGCGCCCGGCCCACTCACCTGTATGGAGCTGCCGCGCCCCAATGTGCGTGAAGTTTGCGATTGGGGAAATAAATCGCAAAGCTAGCCAACAACTAGCATTTGCGCATTATTGCAACGGGCCTCTGCGCCAACTGGCGTGTGCGCAGAGGTCCTATAAATATGCCTCGCTAATGGTCTAAGCATTACATACAACCTTGCAGCGCTGGGGTCCTGGTTCTGGTCCCAGGGTCAACATCTGCAAAGAGTTTGTATTTTCTCTCTGTTTGCATGGGTTTCCTCCGGGTCCTCTGGTTTTCTCCCACACTCCAAAACTTACTGGTAGGTTGCTTAGATTGTGAACCCATGGGGCAGGGACCGATTTGGCAAACTCTATGTAGCGCTGTGGAATCTGTGTGTACTATATAAATAATGAAATGATTATTATTATCTAACACAGTGTAATGCAGATACTATTCGTATTTACTTCTCTGTCCCTCACTTGTCAGTGGGCTGTCTGCAAATCTTGCACATGTGCAAGAACTTGTTCCTTGTGCAGCCACAGCTTACTAGTGTGGAACGGAGAACCAAATACTAGAATACAGAGACCAAGAAGTGAATACTAAAAGGCAGGTGGGTGTGTATAATTACAAAATGACGGAGCCATGAGGATGTCAGCCTGAGCGCTTCAGGCTAATTTACATATTTGAATAAAATTCTTTATTCACAACACTGGAGGTCGGATTGAAGAAAGTCCATCATGCCCCATAGAGGTAAGGCAACCTTATTAGGACATTGTGGTGGTAGATGTCCTTTAATAAAATTGCCTATATAAAGTTACAGTCACTTTACCTGTTTTTGCAGTAAATGGAGCCACCTGCATCCTGATGGGTGCTACTTAGCATGACACATGGTACTTTACAATAGATGTGTTAATACTGTTTTCGTCAGGTTTGTGTTCTTATGCAGTGTCACATTACATTAAGTTAATGAGTAACCGGCAGTAAGTGATTTTGTTTTTCTTTGACTATTTAAGATCTCTAGATGCTGACCCACTTCCTTTTACTTTCCTCTCAGACAATTGAAACGTGGCCACATGTTTGTGCACAATTTAAAGAATTCTCTGGTTTGTGCTGTGATTTATAAAACTGAAATAGTCATCCCCTTGCTTCATTTTCATTTAGTAAGATAGCGACCACATACAACTTTATTAAGGCAATATAGTAGAAGATGTGGCAGGCCCCTGAATGTCACGGGTGCTTCTGCGACCCACCTCCCAGGTCGCAAACACATCTGTGCCCCTTTGCGCTGCCCCAGTTCCCCACTGACCCATGACTTGTGTTAAATATTGGTCTGAAGAAGCAAATGGGACATGTCATTAGCTGCATGACGGGTGTCTCAGCATCGTGTTGCAGGTGTTCAACCATGTCTCGGCATCGCTGTATCAAAGTATATAGTTTTGCCTTCGTAGATCACCCGTAGTCTTGCTGGGTAAGTCATTGAGTAGGACATCTGGAGTTCTCATAGCTACCGGTTCACCCCCAGATTTCTGTAGAGAGGCAGAGAAGTCCGGGAACAATGACGCAGTTGCGTTTTGGTATGTGATGGTGCCATGTCTTCTTGCCGTCTGTAGCAAAGTGTCCCAGTCCTTGCTGCAGATGAGGTGCACTAAAAATGGTCGCGCAGGTGCTCCGGGTGGTGGAGGCTTGATGGAAACCCTGTGGGCCCTCTCAACGGATTATACATTAGATAGCACGGCAGCAGGCAAAATGTCCCCAAACCATTTTTAATAAATGCAACAGGATTGTTACCCAACCCCTTTCTGACCCAGAAAACAAACCTTCTGTACCCTGACTAAACCTCCTCTGTTGCATTACCGTGACTGGCCAGTGCCAAAGTCGAGAAGAAGGTGACTATTACCTAGGTGACCCAAACAATTGTTGTCCCATGGGTATTCCCACAATGGGTTGGCTTTTATTCTCAACCCTTATCCCAGTTAAGTTTATTTCTCATTTCCTGAATAGAATACTCTCAAAATACACCCCCGAAGGCGTAGTTTTTGACTGAACCCACAACAACCACCTACACCGTGTATCCTCACCAATCCTTCAGTGCCATATATCCTATCACAATGCAGCTTCTGCCAAACGCGTAAGACGCACACCCAACGGGTGGACCCACGCTATGACGCCAGGCCATTGGTTTATCTTGGACTATGTATCGATGTTTTCGGTGCAGGAAATTTGTATTGTGTGCTGGTTTTTGGTAGGTAAGGTTAATAACTAATCTTTCATCTTCACAGTGGCGGTGGTTTGATCGCATAGATACTTCACTCTCATAGCCATGGTCTTCTTGCCCTCTGAGCAAAGTCCCAATGCCCAGCCTTGCTGTCAGATGAGGTGCACTTTCAAAAAATGGTCGCGCGCAGAGTTGCTACGGGTGGTGGGAGGCTTTGATGGGAACACCCCTGTGTGGGCCCTCTCAAATCGAGATTATACTTAACATAGATAAGCACGGCCAGCAGGCAAAATGTCCCCAAACCATTTCTAATAAATGCAACAGGATCGTTACCCTCAGCCCTTTCTGACCCCAGAAACAAACCTTCTGTAGCCTGAAACCTCCTCTGTTTGCATACAGTGACTGGCAGTGCTGAGAAAGGTGACTATAATAGGTGACCAAAACTTGTTTCCAATGGAGTATTCCCACAAATGATGGTTTGTATTCTCAATCTTATCCCTAGTAAATGTATTTCTAATTTCCTGGAATATGATAACCTCCAAAAATACCTAAGGCCGTGTTTGTCGATGTGTGGCCACCAAGCAGTTGCCTATATCTTTCATGCAGCTCGTCCCCAACGGTGAGAGGGGTGTTCCCACTATGACGCCAGGGTCCATTCTGTTTATCTTGGGATGTGGATTTTCGCATGACAGGAAATTTGTGCTGGTTTGGTAGGTAAGTATAAAACTTTCATCTTCACAGGGGTTTTGATCGCAAGTAGCTTCACTCATCTATGCCATGTCTTCTTGCCCTCTGGTAGCAAGTGTTCCAGCTTGCTCTATGCGCACTGAGGTGCCCACTTTAAGAAAAATGGTCGCGCAGATGTGCCGGGTGGTGGAGTGGCGGTCTTGTATGGAACACCCTCTTGGGCCATCTCAAACGGATTATATGTTTATAACATTAGATAGCACGGCAGCAGGCAAAATGTCCCCAAACCATTTCTAATAAATGCAACAGGATCGTTACCCTCAGCCCTTTCTGGTAGGCCCAGTATGTGGACATTGTTCTGGTGTAACCGGTTTTCAAGGTTGTCAGATTTCTGGGCCCACATATTAGCCACACATTCCAGGGACCGCAGCCGATCAGGTATAAGAGCTAGGGTGTCCTCCACCTCAGAAATCTCAGTCTCCTTGACTCTTTCACGCAGCTGCTGGAAGTCATGTCTCAGCAGGCCCATATCAACACGTATCTCCTCAATTTTAGTTGTGAGGGATGTGGTTGAGGCCTGTAAAGCCGCCAGTAGTCGTCAGGTTACCTCCTTCAGCATCGTATCTGGATCCTTTCGAGGTGAGGTGTTCTCAGGCCCAGGCGCATGCCGTGAGGTTTCAGACGCGGACATATTGAAGGTGCTAGCACCATCTTGCGAGCCTTGCTACGCACACTCCCGGAGCTTAGCTGTGGCTCCTGATGCCCTGGTTTTGCTCATGGCACTCAGTGTGCGGTGCCGTTCGTCGTCTCGGTCTGTGACCCGGTACGGTGACCGTATGATTTCAGCAGGATGGATGACTGCATATCAGGCGGGAGTGGAGCTCAAGCTACATGCAACCGCTCTCTGCGGTTGCTGGCCACGCCTCTCGTTGGTGTCCATCTTTAGTTAGCTCTCACTGACATATAGAATTTTGAGAATCGTTCAGAACTATAATTATTTATTGTATATTATTAAAGGTTGTCCAGAAATAAAAAAAAAAATATTTATGGCTGGGGGAGAGGGTGGCTAAAGTAACAATGAAGACATTATACTCAGCTCTCTCCATACTCTTTTTCACCTGAAATGCTGTCTGTCACTGCCTATCTGTGTTTGTATACAGAGGCCGGTGGTGCTGCTCTGACCCCAGAAACAAACCTTCTGTAGCCTGAAAACTCCTCTGTTTGCCTAAGGCGTGTTTGATGATGTGTGTCCACTAATCAGTGCCTATATCCTTCATGCAGCTTCTGCCAACGGTGAGAGGTGGATCCCACTATGACAGCCAGGTCCAACCCCATTGTTTATCTTGGATGTGATGTTTCTGCAGGAAATGTTTGATCGCAAGTAGCTTCACTCATCTATTAGGGTTCTGTCTTCATAGGGAAGTCCCCAGTTATGGGTTGGTGATCATCAGCATTATTTTAATTAGCTGGATTTGAACATACTATCCTTTGCTTATAGAGATGCAAATATATTTCAAAATCACAAGGTGAAAAGAATATAGTTATATTATAAAAATAATGCAGATGATCGGCACTCCATAACTGGGGATTTCACGATTAAGACAGTACCCTAAAAGATGAGTGTGATGAACATAAAGGTACAAGGGAGATTTATAGTTCAGATATTGTCCTGTTCATCAAGTCACCCATATCCCTCACCCCACCCCACCCCAGCCTCAGTGTAATTAACCTAATGGAGCTAGCCTAATGGAACTAGGCTGGTGGCCGAGATTCAAAGGATCTATGCAGCCAAATCATCTCCATGGATCTCCCCCCATTTTCATACAGGAGAAAAAGAGTCATAAAAACTCTTAAACCAATACATTGAGTAGGGACAGTTATGGAGTTATGGTCCATCTCAGCCCAAGGGCAATTACAACAACTTTTGGATTTCTTTTTGTCAGAGTGGCCCAATTCCCGGGGCTCTAGCATCCTTGGGTCCAGTGATGTGAATATCTCTGGATGGGACCATAGCAAATGGTTCAGGTTTGGTATCAATGCAATCCAGGGATTCACCTGGATCGAATAATACCAGAATCCTGACTGTACGACTTCCCCTTGAGAAGCTATGAGAATGACTTCTCTAAGGTTCTGGACGTAATAACATGTAGGAGGGACCCATGACCCCTCCTGGGGGTGGGCAGAAGTGTGTCTGCACCCCATTGTCTTTTTCTGAGAACCCATTTTACCATCAAGTGCAGAGGAAGATCAGGTGTGGACTATCAGGTTCTATTAGGCCCACACACAAGTTAACTAACTTACTGAACTGATGATACTTGCAGTTCTACCTTTGTACTCTGTTTAACTGTATATATATATATATATATATATATATATATATATTGTGTGTTACTCTATTGTCTAGAGTGCCTTTAAGGCAATTAAATATGAAATTTTAGCTGTGTTGCCTTTAATCTTGATCCACAAACCCTAACCCCTGTGTCTTGGTTATATACATACTACCGGGTTGGTTCCTCACCCTATATAATCCCATTATGGACCAGGCTTATATTAAAGGAGAACTGGTGGCAGCCTATTTGGTTTGCTAAGATTCAGTTTCACTGAAGCTAGTGAAAGGGGTCTTATAGCCATTCAGGGTTGTGATTTATTGTTGTGCCATATTCGGAAGTTGTGTGGACAACTTTAAATCACTTCCTGTGCCTCTCAGAACCTGTGCGTTCTGTGAGTGTCTATAAAAGGATAACTAAGTGACCTTGTGTACCCTTCAGGGGTCCGAAACGTCATGGTTTCCTTCACAAGGAGAAATGTAGTTAAAGTGAATAATGCTACCAGCACAAGCAGGATGCTGGAAACGGCACTGATTGGCAGGTGATTTTTAAGTATTCTATTTAGGCAAAAATGAAGGTTACATGCAAGTGTGCCGTGAGCCGCAAGCCAGGAGGAGAGGGAAAGGTTACGTGCTGCTCACCCCTCCCCTCTCCATAGGGAGCTGAGCGACCGAGCCACAAATCAGGGCAGGAAGAGAACCTGCTCTATCTTTTGCGGTTCAAGAAACCTGGCTTGGACACAGCGCAGTGAGACACAATGGCCCAGATTTATCAAAAGTGAGGCAAACTGCAATAAGTGCCTCACAAATTTGCAGGGCGTGCCAGATTATTGAATGCTGGTGCATGGTCTTTAATTATCTGGCACACCCTGCACTGTTCCGGAAGTATGAACCATTTTATTTTACATACAGCATGAAACACAATTCTGTTGAGTATTAAATGTGTCTCAAAGTCCAACTAAGCACTAACATGCCCCTTTAGGTGCACATTTTTTCTTTATTGTCGGATATATTACAGCCGCAACACAAAACTGGCAAGGACACTTCTTTAATACATGTGAAAGTTTTCCAGTGCAAAGTACAACACAAAACTGGCACAACCAGTTTAATATATATGAGCCAATTTGCTCACCACACTGCTTCTGGGCTCCATTGACTACAATATATGATACGATATAGCACACGGCAGTGTGCATGTAGCTGGAGGGCTCCTTCAGACATGCATGTCTGCTGTGTGTCTGCAAAAAATGCTGAAACATCAAATGTCAAAAACATCTGTCTGAATGAGCCCTAAGACTATAAGAGGTTTATTATTTTTACAGCCCCTACAGCTAGATATGACATTTAATTTATTCACAGACAACCCCTTTAACTTCTAGACATAGTTCTCAATATTACAAAAGACTCATAAACATAAGACTTGTACAAGACTTAAGACTTAACACAAAAAAATTAAATGGGGCACATTTAGGTCCTAGCGCAAGTTTTCCATTGGACAGTTGTGTTCAATCTGACCCTTTTGTGGTGCAGGTGCACTATTCTTCATGTGACACAAATTATGGGGCGTTCCAGTGCTCAGTCAGACCGTGTGCCAGATTCAACATGCAAAGTCCGAAAGAATTGTGTCGCAAGCCCTATGTTAAAGGTGCACTCTGTCAGGGCAGTTCAGGGAGCAACAGATTTTTGAAAACCCAGAAATCCTGAATCTGGCGCACCCTGCACACTACACAGGCAAACTGCATTTAGTGCAGTTTGTACTGTTATTAGTAAATGTGTCCCAATATTTTTTACAAAATACATTCCATTTTACAGCACTTTGCAATATAACTTTCAGATACTAGTATTACAGAAATTTTCTTTAATAATTTCCCATTATTAACTCTACTGCCCATAGGCATCCCATAATTTCCTATGGTTCATTTGGATTGCTTCATGCCTACCTGCTGTGTTCTGGTGAATAGCGCTTGGCAGATTCACTGAATAGTAAAATGAAGCCCAAAGAATATAATAATCAAACAATCATGCCTCACATTCATATACATAAATCTCCTGGGAAGAGGAGCAGCTATGGAAAATCAAATAAGTCATAAATGAAATAAAGTTTATTACATCTGGTCAGATGAATGGATGGTTACTGGATATTCATATGTATAATGCATTCAGATTTTAGCTATGATGTACAGCGATAACTAGGTGGAAAAATTCAGAAATCCATGCCAAATTTTTCTCTTTGCTGATAAAAGAGTAAAGGGGCTTTGGAAAATTTCTTTTACTAGGTAGAGGTTTTTTGTCCAATTTAAATGTGAATATACAGTATTTAGAATTCTATCTGTAGTAATATTTTCTGATCATTCGTAGATTTTGTTTCTTACAAACATAAAGGTGCATGCATGTACTTGTTTTCATATGGTCATTTTTAAAATGATCCGCCATAAAAAATACAATGGGTTACATCAATCCATCAACTACATTAGTATCATGAGACATTAATCCCCCTCCTTGCCCTTCTAAGATATGACAGGGGCAGGTCTATGCTCAGACTCCACAGTGCAATACTCCTTTTTACTCACTGAAACAATTGGAAAAAGCAGGGACAATCCATTTTATTGAACACATGTCTTTGTTGATGAAGCTACCTTACATGTAAATAATAGATTGCTAAAAATGTTAATTCAGTTTTGCTTCTATGTTCTGTTACTAGATCTATGATAATTAGACCTATAAAATAAACCCATGTGGTAAGTACGTGGCTTCAAGGACAGGTCCACATAAAATTAGTTTTTTTGCAGGACCTTTGCCATTTCTATTGTGTTGAGCCATGCCCACAATGGTAGTAAAATCATACACAGTAGCTGCGTGTGTCTATAAGACGATCCTTACTATAAAAGATTCTCCCAAGATTTAGTCAACAAAAAATGTAAAATGTGTATGCAGCACTGCTGCATATACATACATAAACTGAGCTCTGCATCCATTCACTCACACAAAGTACTGCTACAACCATCCATGCAAACACAAAGCTCTTCTATATCCATTCACTCACACAGCCCTGCTACACCCACACACAATGCACTGCTACATCCATCCATTCATTCATACACACACACACACCCCAAACAGCAATGCTACATACACTAATTCAATCTTACACAGAGCCCTGCTACATCTATTCACTCTCACACACACAACTCTGCTATATCTATACACTCATTCATGCAGCACTGCTACAAGCATTCACACATACAGTAGTGCTACATCCATGTATTAAATCTCAAGCATAGGTCTGCTACATCCATCCATTCACTCACAAATGTAGCTCTGCTAAATCCATCCATTCACAAACATATTTGTGATACATATATCAATTAGTCTACACACATAGCTCTGCTACATCCAACTATTAAATCACCCACAGCCCTGCTACATCCATCTGTGCACACAAACAGCTCTGTTGTTTCTGTGTTAGACTTATCTCATGGTACAGGGATCATGTCCCTCATAATAACATAACACATGAATAACTCCTACAGATGTGGTCATATTGTGGACAAGGTGATAAGAGGTAAATGTATTACATAGATGCTTCTATTGTCCAGAAAGTACATTGTGATATGGGTTTAACAATAATAAAACAGCATTGCTCTATTTTGTTCTAAACATCTTATGCTCATGTTTGTCTTGTCCATGCATATTATATAACAAATATAGTTATGTGATTGTCATATGTAATTAGGAAAGATGATGCAACCCATACAAACATAGAAGAGATTTATAGGATTGAGTTTATGACTAATATGATATAGTTGTAATGCTGTTGGATATTGATAGTCAATAACATACGCTGCATGACTACACTAGCTGTACTCCATTCCCTTCTGTTTCTTTCAGTCATCAATAAATGAGCTTTCTCTAGGACAATGCAATGACTACATGCAGTTTGAAAGAATCAATAATCTTCAGTGTGTTACCAAAGGAAAAAAGGTCCCTTATCTAAGATACTTATATCAGACAAGTGTCTCTTTTTCACTTCTTACCAGTGATTTCACTTCCAATTGACAATAACACTATAGGGGAAAGCGCAAGGTCTACTACTTGGCTGTGTTGAACAAGATGCATGATGTTTGGGATAATAGTAACATGCACAATAGCCTTCCACATGTAGCACATTTATTTTAAAAATGGCTTTATGTTTAGTAGCTGTCACGGATCGCGTGCACAACCGTGCCTCTCTGTATGGCGCAGCACACCTCGGCCTGGACTTACCTTTCCACAAGTCTTCTTCCCGTCCAAGTAGGCTGCACACGTCCCCACTCTTAGGGTGCGTGCGCCGGCTCTCCTAGACTTAAAGGGCCAGCGTCCTTCTGATTGGCGCTGGTTAATCCGGCTCAGCCTCATAATCTGGCCCCTCCTTTCCTTCAATGCCAGATCTTCAGCATTTTCCAAGGAACTTCCAAGATTTCCACACCTCACTTCCCAAAGCGGTTGCTGTTGAAGTGAAAGCCGTTCCCAGACGTTCCTGTTTCTCCAGCGTTCCCAGTCACTCCTGTGTACCCAGCTTTCCCAGACGCTTTAGTGTTCTCAGCGTTCCCATTTGCCTCTGTGTCTCCAGCGTTCCCTTACGCTCCTGGTATCTCCAGCATTCCTATATTCTCATGGTGTTTCCTGTGTCCCTGCCCTCCTGAGTTACCAGCACTCCTCCGTGGGCCTGTTCGTTCCTGTCTGCCTGTGCCATGTGGCAGCTCCCGCTTGCCTGGCGTGAGTTCCAGCTCATCTTGCCAAGCCATTCTCCTGCTGTTAACTCAGGCTTGGACTGTGGCCTGCATCTCCTCCTTCTATCTCTGCTACCTTGCCTGCCACCGCAGGCCTAGTAGCGCACGTGGAACGAACTAGTGGCACCCAGCTGCAGCAAGACCATCCCGCTTTGTGGCGGGCTCTGGTGAAGGCCAGGTGCCACTTAGACTCTGGTCCCGGGTGTCGCCTGGTACCATCACCTCCCGCAGTGGTCCAGAGGGTGCACAGACTCTTCCCAAAGAGAGTCTGTATCCTGAACTCTGTTTCCTTCAGTCCCGTGTCACCTTCACCTTACCTGACAGTAGCACTATAGAGCCTTCTGTTTTTCTGCATCAGTAGTAGTTAATAAATATCTAAATTTTATTTCCACCCTTCCTTGGATGGAAGACAGGAAGATAAGAAATAAGTAGTAAGGGTATGATAGATTGTAGAGTAAAAAAAGGGGACGAGTAATGAAGTACAAAGGGAGGTAAAATGGTAAGGTTAGCAGGAAAGAAATATAGAAATATAGGCAGAAAGAAACTGAAATTAAATTGAATATACTGCAATTTTCTATCACATACTTTATTGTCTCCCAAATTCGGGAGTAAGTATATTTCCCAATGATGTAGACAGTAGATTTGGGTGCAAATGTGTCTGGTCATGTAATATCCATTTACTTTTGCATGGTGGAGGGTCACATGACCTGTAAAAGGGTTTTAAAGGGGGTGTCCGGTGCTGCCGTCTCTACCGGCCTCTTTGTTTACAGCCATAGAAGCTGCGCTAAGACCGGCCAGAGTTACCTGACACCATTCCCGATGCTTTATCAGGCACTGAGATATGGGGACGGGTGGACATGGACGGGCACCTTGCCACATATCTGTTTGTTATAGGTCTCGGATAACCACTTATAGGTCTCGGATAATGTTGGGTACCAAACCCAAAGAGAACTTTCAGGTTTGCAATAGGTCCGCTCATCACCAACAGTTACTATAAACGATCCTCCAGCTATGATGTGCTGTGCATACACATCATCGGTCTCAGGATGTATGACACATACAAATTTATTCTGTCTATTTTTTTTTCAATTAATTTGCCATTTTCTTGAAACCTTTAGACATTCACTTTCAGTTTTTAATTATTCCAAGCATTCCAAACAATAATTACATAATAAATACATGTAGAAAGTGCAAAAAATCAAGAAAGAGGACAGCAATCCACACTAGTCCCTCCAGGGGCTTGGTGCCCGCAGCCAGAAGTCCAGGCGTTCAGAACTTCAAAGACAGCATATTGGAAGGAGGAAGCCACAGCACCGAGGAATAGGATGTGAAGAAGTCTTTATTGTATGTATACATGTAGAAAGTGAATATAAAATTGTTTGTACAAAAATTATTGTGTAAATCATTGTTTTAAACAATATGCCTGACTCAATTACTATGACAGAATGGTACATATGATAGTTTCCTTGGTATAATCATTGTGTAGTATAAATGGATAGTGAGGGTTATCTATATTCAGAATAATATTACAATGCAAAATATTGCTACAAATCTGCAACCATTAGTCAGGTGTTTTGTTTTAACCGTCTATGATGCCTTCGCAAACTAAAAGTTGATGGATATGTTTTTCCATTGAGATCTGTGTATGGTCTAGGTCTACACAATGGGGGCATTTATTATGACCACTCAAACGGAAAACTGGTGGTGTTTTTTTTTCCTCTCTGCACCTCTTTCTCCTGAATCTATGAAGATTCGGTGCCAAAATATTGGTGTTTTCCAACACTCTCGACTTCTCAAATTTTTGGACACAAAATATTGGCACCACTTGTGAATCCACCAGTTTTCTGGCGTTTCTATTTTTCCTACATGTTTTTTGGCGCTTGTTGTGGCACTATGGAATTTTAAAACTTTTAGTCCAAGCGTTAATTCATTAATCCCTTGCGCCACAAACTTATATCCCACTGAAAAATATAGAAGGGTTCTACCAACACCCTGCGCCAAAAATAATAAATGCCCCTCAATGTATCCATGTGCAGTACAAATCCTGTCTGTATAGTACAGACTGCATAGTAGGCATAAATATCAGCCTTCTAAATAAGCCCACATTTATATTTATATGAATTCAATAACTAAATGTTAAGAAGGATCATATTTAAAAAGTCTTTGTTTATTTCAGATGCATTCTGAAAATTTTTGATACCCCTTTTATATTTAGCTGCTTTAATTTCCTTTGCAACAATCATAGAAAAGTTATGAAGTATTGTTTCCAGAAGATATGAAGATGTACACTACTTTTCGTATTATAATAAAACCTGTTGTGTGAGCTTTTCTTGGCTTCTTTGATAAACACAACATTGTTATATTAAAACCCAGCACGTTTTCATCAAGGAAATTGATATTTTGAAAAACTCTGTAAAATATCAGCTTCTAAAGAGATGTTAAAATTCTGAACAAAGAGAAGGCAATAACATTCTCTGAAAGACATAGATCTGGGCAGTGCGACACATAAATCATACGTTGTGTCAACAAACAACTTAAAGGTTTTGTCTGGGATGAAATTTTTTTATTGGTACCAGGTTTTGTGAAATTAACAAACTATACTTACCTTTCTCCAGCACTCCCTCTGCCACCAGTCTCTTTTTTTACATAGCTTAGCAGTGACATTGTATTCATAGTGTGCAGTGCCTAATACAAGCTGCAGTTTGTATAAGGTGCAAGCTGTCTAAGCCTAGTCACCTCTGAGTCTCTTTATACCAACAGCTGGTAGTAAGAAGCAGCGCAGTATTTTCACAACACCTGGGGCCCACAAGAAATGTTTTCATCCCCAACAATCCCTTAAAGCTTAAAACAACAATAGTTCTATTAATATTATTATGAGGATAAAAACCATTCACTTTATACTTTGTAACTAAGTCTGCCTTAACAGTTGGGACCTGTTGAGACTACAAAACCTCTCAATATGTCCTGTGGTCACCAAGACATCAGAAGTAGAGTCTACAAAAAAGACATCAAGTATAACATGACAACAATGTAAATTTGGTATTTGATTTTTCTTATCTTTTCACCCATAAATTGAATGTAAATTAGCTCATGCTAGACAAGAGAATTGTAACCATACAGCCCCCCCCCCATATACACAATGTAAGCCCTGGCCAGCCTTTTTATCAAGCTATTGGAGAGTTCTGATTCTTATGTTCTCTCTTTCAGGAACATGCCTAATCTGTAGTGATACAGACCTTTAAAAAGCAAACTTTAATGCACATGTAATGCTATTTGGTTGGGAGCAGACAATAAGAAATACAGACCCAAGCAGTAACACCTGTGATCTGTGCTGGCTGCACACTGCCATTTTAGGGAGTCATCACTCCCTATCTCATCATCGGAGAGCAGTGATCCTACCAAATATGCTGCCCCCAGCACCACTGGCAGCGTGCGGCCTCTGAGATTTAAATGGTGCTAGCATATCTGCCAGCGGTATTTAAAAAAGTTAACACGCATGATTGATGCCAGCCTGATCATGGGCGTTAATGGCAGGGGGGTTTAAGCTGAACCAGGCCCGAGCTTCTAAAGAACTTTGCATTTGGGGTCCGTTCAACACTAGTAGTGATCAATTTGATGTGGAAAACATTTAGTAAGTTTTAAGTAACCATTGCAACTCTAGAAGACATGTTGTTTAGGAGATGCACTGACACAGTTATTCTATCTGCCATCACAATTTAGTCCATGTCCCTGAGATACTTACAGTTTTATAGTTTACAATTCCAACAATTCCAACTTTTGTTGAGCAATGGAGTTTTTCTTCCATAGAAAAACACTGCAATTACAAATCCTAATATTGGCATTCCTGGGGGTGAATTGACAGGTTGTCTCTTCTTAGTAGATCACCTTCCTTAAATGGACCAGCAGAACTGTAGACTCTGTAACTTTATTGGCAATACATAAACATTTTCAAAGTTTTACCCAGTAAAACAACCTTCTTTGTGCCTGAATAGTCAGTGCTCTATAGAAAACTGCATAGTCTATATTTTAGAAACACCTATATCATCAATATATCATCATGGAGTACCTAAAATCTATTATTTCAATTTATTTTAAGTTCTGCATTAAATTATTTAGATCTGTACATTGTATTCCAGTATATTTTACAGTGCATAACAGTGCACTGGTAACTGATGTGTTAACTGTTTGTTTTTTGCAGAAGGCGGAGGAGCTACTGTAATTACAGAAAACAATCCGCTTGGATTGACAACCTAAGGCTGATTCCTAATAATAGATGCTTCTACCTCAGTCTCCAGGTCTCTCAGGACTGTAGTTCAGTCCAGCCACTTCTCTAACCTTTCTTGGAACTCATCACACAGTGAACATGGCATTATTAACCTATACTGCTCATCTACCCTGTTTCTATCTCATCTTCACAGTATTTTTCATATTTCAAGCAATTTTTACCTTTAATTCTTCATTTACTGTATTTTTTATTATCCTCTCATATCCACATAGTGATTTTGCATAGTTCAGCATTTGTGCACCAGAAGAAGTGTATGGTATTAATGTGATCATTGAATCTGCCATGTTGTGCCTATTCTTTGTACATGCCAAAAGGCATTACACTAACGCTACACTACACAAGAGATTACACTGATGACATCATGGAAATACCATTCCTGAGATTCCATTTTTCTTGACTTTGAAGAGAAACAACAAATCTTAAACTCCTAAGCTATTAATAAGATAAACATCAAATGAATGTCTACTGACAACCAGTTATGTCTCCAAGTCCACAAGCATAGATTCATACAAACATATTACTAAACATTATACAACTGACTGTAACAGAGAGATAATGGTAGCATACAGTAGACAATGTGATTGATAATGCCCCATGAGTCTGGAGCTTAAATGACCACACAACTCATTTCCTTTAGGGAGATATTCCTCCTGTTTCCCGGACTGAAGAATTTTTTATTTTATAACAAAAAATAAATGGCGACACAATAAGTACACATTTCTACATGTGTTCAGCAACCCAACTCCCCCTGTGGTGTGACTCCAAGAATTTTTTACCACCCTAACCCACACGTATGTCCAGCTGCTACACCCCTGAGGAAGCCAGTAAGCTTGCAATACACGTGGGGTAGGGTGGGAAACATTTTTTGGAGTCACACCACAGGGGCTGTTGGGTTGCTGAACACCAATAAGGTAGAAATTAGTACTACTGTATCTACAATTGTGACTTTTTTGCATTTTATACTGGATATGGCTCTTTATGGCTTTAGGGCTCATATATTTATATGCAACTTGCCCTGTTCCATACACATTGTTAGTGATTCAAGGATATAGTTCTTTATACTGTATAGGACTTTTTCCTGGTCATTGTTTAATTGTATTTTTAGAGGACATCCACCACCAGAAGGCACACTGACATACTGGCGTGTGCCCCCCACTCTTCTTTTAGCTTCTTACGCCCTGTTTTATAAAAAAAAATTTATACAATTATGCAAATGAGTCTAAAGGGCTCCGGGTTCAAAGAGCGTTTTATGCCCTGGTTTTAAGAAAATAAAGGCTTTAAAAATTTTAGTGGACTACCCTGCAGCAATCTATTTCACTCTATAATATATATATATTCTAGTGTCCATTTTATTAGAGATTATAGCATGAAATCTATAGCCTGTGAAGCTCACCCTGTATTCTGCCCCTGTCATAATTAACATCATAAGTTATACCCAGTGTAACAACTGTTAGTTTATATACTTTGCTCAAACCTGTATTTACTTCAAATTCCAGTAATTGTTTTTAACCTTTCATAATTTGTTATCGAGTTTGATGTTAAGGATATTTTTATTATGTTTATTCCATTTGATTGTCTTTTTTATGATGTGTCTTTGCATTATGAATAAGCAGAACTGCCAAAGGCAATGATTGTTAAAAAATTTTTATTAACCAGATGTTATGTTCTTCGTGGTTCACATATGTTAAGTGAATAGTTACTGATAGAAGCCCTTCGAAACGTTAAAGCCTAAGGCAGATCTGGTAATAACAGGTGCTGAATTGCAGGCAAAGAGGATTTTCTTAACTTGTAAGACCTATGTTTAAAATACAGTCCAGAGTGAACAGTAGCATATAAAAACATACACCACAGTGAAAAGAAAGGTCCGAGCTTACCTTAAAGGACATCTACCACTAGCATATCAGTGTGCTTGGTTTATAATCCTGGTGGTAAATGTCCTTTAATTTCAAACATCTGTACTTGTCACATGTCTGTCACAGACTGCTGAGAACATCTGACTGTTTACCGGATACACAACATGAAAAAATGAGGGAATTCCAGCATTTGTAATACTTACATATTCTTTATTCAAAATCCAATAAAAAACAAAAAATAATGTGGGGGTACAACAAAAGGGGTTAAGACTAGCACATTGGAAGAAGAAACGGGACTTAGCAACTTTAGACTTTTGACAAAGAACTGATGGGGCAGAGTGTCTCCCACAACCCCCGTCACTTGTTAAAAACAAGGAAAAAAACATGTACTTATTTCTCTGCACATTTTCAGGTTGCTGCATGGCTGCACTCTGGTCTCAGGTGAAGTGACCACATTTATTGTGCATGTGACCATTGAAATAATTGCTGGCCTCAATGGCCGTGTGACCAATTAAAAAAATAAGGAGCGGACAGCAGCTTTTGGCATGAAAATGAATAGAAAATATTATTTACATCTCCACTAACTTTCTGGTTACAGCTTTGTGGCTCTGGTCCATAAAGCTACTATTCCTCATCAGACCAGAAGGGAGAGCATCAACCTTATTGTGGATTTGAGCTAATTACTTGACTGAAGGGGGTCTGGAGTTGCTATCATTGCTAAATTCTTCCAAAAACAGGACCCCACCTGACCATGGTTTGGGTTTGTATGGCATTGCAATGTATAGAAATATAGAAATGGAGCTTAGTTGTAATACCATACCCTATCCATGGTCAGGTGTGGAGCTGCTTTTGCAAGAAAGCAGCCATGTCTCTAAGAACCACTGACAACCCTTTTAAGGCACGTAGTTGGCTCAATGCTCAAATACACAATAACGTTGATGCCATCCTTTCTGGTCTGATGTGGAATGGGAGCTCTATGGACTAGAGCAGTGGTGGCAAACCTATGGCACTGGTGCCAGAGATGGCACTTGGAGCCCTCTCTGTGGGCACCCGGGCCATCACCCCAGCATGAAGTTCACCAGACAGGACTCAAAGAATCTTCCTACAGAATCTTCCTACAATGATAGGCGAATTTGCCCTCCTCCTTTCAACTGCGTTGTTGTCTTTAGGAGGCTGAACGATTGAAGTTGTCAAAGAACAAGGAGAAATAAATTACTGCTTAAATTGCTCTGCTGGCACTTTGCAAGAAATAAGTGGCTTTCGGTTGAAGTTTGGGCACTCAGGCTCTAAAAGGTTCGCCATCACTGGACTAGAGCAACAAAATTGCAACCAGGAAGCTAGTGGAAAGGTAAGTTTATCCTTTCTTTTCATTCTCTTCTGTCCTCCACTCCAAAACAGCCACACGGCCACTGAGGCCAGCAATTATGTCCATTGTCACATGCACCATAAATGTGCTGACTTCCCCAGAAACTAGACTGCAGCCATGGAAAAGAAAGCTGCAAGCTGAAGATGTGACGAAAAATAAGTACCATATATACTCGAGTATAAGAAAAAATTTGCTGAAAACCCCTAGCTCGGCTTATACTCGAGTCAAGAAGAAAAAAAAAAAAGGGGTTTTTAAACCCACCGGGCCCCCGGCATCGGCTCCGTGTCCCCCCCCCCCCCCCCCGACATTGGCACACACTATGATGTCAGCAAGCGGCTGGCGTCATGATGCCTGTGACGGAAGAATCGATTGAAGAACACCTGCCGGAGGGGGGAGGGGGGCGGAAGGTGTGTACACCTTTTGTTTTTTTCTTACAGGCATTATATTGGGGGCAGGGATGCAGGCTATATACTGCAGGGGGCTGGCTGGCTATATACTACAGGGGCTGACAGGCTATATACTACAGGGGGCTGGCAAGCTATATACTACAGGGGGCTGGCAGGCTATATACTAAAGGGGCTGGCAGGCTATATACTACAGGGGCTGGCTATATACTACAGGCGCTGGCTGTCTATATACTACAGGGGGTGCTTTTTTTTCCCTTGTTTTTAAAACGTTCCAATCAGTGGCCTTCTTAAGATGTTAAAGGCCATCTACCACCAGATTTACTGTGGTTGACTGTCAGCAATGTAATCCTTGTTACCCTAGGGGTTGACCAACACCAATTTTCTTATCTTCAGGAACAGCCAATACACTGAAGATCATGCCTTCGTTAACCAAACCCTTCTGGCTCCGTCGGCTACTAAATTAAGCATGCCCGCTTCATAAAAATGAATTCCTTCTACCGCCAGCTAGATCAGCATACAGCCGATGATGTTACCCAGTCTGCAAACCTTGCGCATGCACGGTAGCTGGACACATTGACCAGTCAGCCGGGTGATTTCACCAGATGTCTGCTGCGCTTGCAGATGTTGCAAGAAATTAATTTTTATGAAGGGGGCATGCATAATTTATTAGCGGACAGAACCAGGAGTATATTTTTATAAAATTGTTTCTTCAGTGTACTGTCTGTTTCAGGAGAAAAGAAAAATGATGCCGGTTTACCCCCTGAGGTAACGAGAATTGTCCTTTAAGGTGTAAGTCACAAGTGATGTCCTTCATTCAAAGAGGCTACTTAGTTTCAGGTCCCTTGAACACGAGGAAGTTGGGTCTAAAAGCTTTTGGTATTGCAATGCAGGTGATCGAATGTTCAAGCCCCTTAGTTGAACTAAAGTAACAAAATTTTAAACCATAATAAAAATAATAATAAAAAACAAAAATATCAAAATTTTGTCCATAGTTAATTATTTATTATTTAAAAAGTGCAGATCATGGGGTCCATATACAAACAAAAAAACATTACAAAGCAATAACATTATTCGTTAACACAATAGGAGTCAGGGCTCTGCTCGCAAGAGCTTACAATTATGGAAAATTAAGGAAATTATGTTATTATACCCTTACATATGCATTATTATGCAAAGCAGACAGAAAGTCAGATGTACCCAAATAGTACCAATTAAAATGTCTTACAAAAAACTGTTCTAGCTCCCAAAATATGGTGACAAACAAGTAAAACACATAAATCCAGCGTTTGTTGCTATTTTACACATTCTGGTGTGTAATGCTGACAGGAACCTGAATTTTGACAGCTGCCTGTTGTATTTCCTTTCTATATGTTAGGATATAACTGATATTTAGCAGTATGGAATCTGGTTTATAATATACATAGTCCACAAGCTTTGCTTTGTGAAGATATGACCATAAACTATACCCTTGAAAAAGGAAACATTTAAGCACCTGAAGCTTAAGTGCTTACTCCACTGAGCCTTATTAAGAATCTAACATTATAGACACATTGCCCCAACTTGACCTGTAGGGTATCCCTGAACGTTTTGTGCGATGAGAACACTTCTCAGGGTGAACAAGTGTTATTTTTACAATAAATGGCTAAAGAAAGAAGTGACAGATTTATGGCCCCTAATAACTAAACTGTCTTTAGACAAAAATCAACTAATGTGAAGAAAACATTTGCAGCTGTCAGGTGTAAAATAAATATGTTCCCTGAGAGTCCATCAGTTATCTTTATCTGTTGTGAGGGTTAATACAAACTGAACTACCTCTTGGAGGTCACTTGCCCTCCACATGTAAAAAGGGTTAGAGTATCTGCTAATGTGCTGGAGACCTTAACCTGTTTAAAAAACGTTCAGGTCCAATTTTTACATTGAATAATTCCAAGATCTTTCAAAAAATGTTCCCATCATCAAAGCTTTACAGGACCAGGTGTCCTATTTATTAGCACAGTGTTAATATAGTTATAAGTGATTAACATAACTTAAAATATTTGCACTGAACCAATTTTACAGTTTTTTGGGGCTGTTGATCTAGTGTTTTGTAACTCGTATGATTATGGTTAAATCTAATATGTAGTGTTTTAAAGTTTAGTTTAGAACTAATAGTACAGTTGCACAAAAAATATGATGTTGAGTACAGATGAGCAAATAGAGTTGTCCATTATAGATCTGGTACATATCTTTCATTTTTCTGATACTGAATCAATTCTGAATGTTCAGAATATATCAGATGAATCTTTCAAAATGGCAGCTGATATTTATCCCACTGCTGACGGAGGGGGGGTGGTAAGGGAAAATGAAATAATTGATAAGAACTTCTTACAAATGAACATAGCACTTTTTATGAAAAAAAAATCTGTTTTAGAGGACCAAAGGGGATTAAATACCAATTTTAAGGGCAATTGGAGTAACTTTGGTTTGGACTGACACAATTTGGACCCAAATCAAAACTTCTGATAAAGGCGTCAAACCTTTAACAAAGCAAATCTTTCATTATTCACTCTTTTCTAATGTTGAGTAGTCCCTTATACGGTAAATTTGTATTTTTTGGTAGGCAAGGACTGATTTGGCAAGCTCTGTGCAGCGCTGCGTAATCTGTGTGTGCTGTATAAATAAAATAATAATAATTATTATTATTTAGTGTCCCTTGCTAATAATTTGTTGGTTGTGGGGGATCTAAGAATACTCACAGGCAGTTAATCCGGAAGTACATGCAAAAACAATTCTGGAGCCAACAATCAAGTGATATTGTAGTTTTCCAAGTACTTTTACAGGTCTGCTGGAAGTGGATAAAACTACTAAGTTATCCATTAACAAAATGATGTAATACATATTAACCTGTAACCTATTAAACCATTACCTTTATGTTAACAAACTGGAAAATAACTTATTGCTTGTACTGGTTTCCACACCTGTAGGATCTTGGGTGTCCTGCTAGTAATGTGTATAAGTGAATAATATAAGTGAGTGTGAGTATGGATGTGCTATCTGTGCCACCTCCTCATGCAGTGAGGATTCCTGAGACCACTGCCCATGCACTCTGTGTACTCTGGTGTACATATATACACAATATATATATACACACAGTGTATACATATATATACTTGCAGTGTACAGTGTATCGTCACACCCCTGGAGTAGTGGGCCTGGCATCTGATGGGTGAGAAGCAGCCCCCTCCCTCTCCTGGCGGGATCCTGCACTACAGATTCCTGAGGAGACTGACTCACAGCACAGGAGCTCATGTGGGAAGCGCATTCCCGAGTCTTCCTCTGTCTCTCCCAGAAGGACTTGTGGAGCGGGCACCTCACACATGTGGTACTCCTGACCTCTGCCACCCTCCACTTCTTCCACTGCACAGCTGGCACCAGGTAAGGGCACCCGTCCTGGGCAGTCACTGCATGTCACCGTTATGTGTAGTACGAGGAGGCATTACCCTCTGCTTATACCTAGTGGCACTAGCAGGTGATGCCCGGGCATAGAGCTGCCGCTATATTGGAGCCAAAAGTTTTTCTTGTGTATAACAGGGTGTTGTGTGGTTGTGTGCATACAGTGCGCAGAATTGGTGACAATCCTGGCACTATAGGAGTTAATATCTAATATCATATGTGACTGTACAGAGAATTATTCCGAGTATTCAAGTAATTGCTCTGATTTCCTGGTATTACAGCGTGACGGCATGGTGCTAGTGCCAAGGGGCTAGTGCTGCGCTGTGCCAGGCTGCATGCCCATTCCCTGAGTGGCTGCAAAATGGGAACTGCGGCTTTTCATTTGTTTCATAAAGAACTATGTAGTCAAAAACATCAACCTGATGTGAGAGCAAACACCCTGATAGCACAAGACAGATTGTAACTGTGCAGGTGTGTGGGGAGGAAGATTGTGCAATGTGTGTTCTCCTAGATAGGTGCATGAGCCATAGAGATGGAAGGTGGGTGGATAGATATGGAAGAGGGGATAGGTAGATAGATAGATAGATAGATAGATAGATAGATAGATAGATAGATAGACTCTAATTATATAGTACATATTATTTTATATTTGTTATTGTGCATTTTCCCAAATTTTTTCAGTGTGTCAATTGTTAAAATTGATTCATTTTGCTGAGCCTAGAACTTTACCTTTGCATTTTTATTACATTGTTTTGCTGTTTCTAGTACATCATGTAGCTGTCTGTCCCCCCAGCATGAGGTGGGACAATATGTATGAGGTAATTCTGCTTACTGGGCACTGACATAGCTTGGCTGTACCTGCTATTCATCAGCGCATACTATATAAATAAATCATTGTTAATTTTGTTTGTTTTTCTTATCTTTTATTAGCTTGTATACAGTATGCCCTGTATGATAAAAATGTTGAATATTTGACTTTTCTACCTATCCTTATACATAACATCACATGCTCCATATTGTAAAGTAATTTTATTGTTTCCTTTTTACACTCATTTTACAATGCTTCCACTCATAACTACATACTAAATACGGTATATCACTTTAACCCTGGTTTATAATTAAAAGAAAACTTCCAAAATAGAAAAATGATAAACTTTTACTAGGGTAAGTGTAAGACGCAGATAGGGTCATGCATACTATACTTAATACCCTGATAAAGTTTCTTTGTGGCTGCTGGGTGTTGGAGGTGACATGACCTGCAGCAGCAGTACTCTGTCTCCAGTACTGCAGTCTGTTCTCACTATTGGCTTGTTTCAGTTCCTGTGACTTTGTTTTTTATGTACTGGATATGGTGCTATGTTATCCTCAGTGTTATATTGTGCTGGAAGTGATTATTACCAAGCCAGAGGCAAGTAAAAATCAGCCAGTTTGGGGAGGGAAGGACGGGGCATTACTTGAAGTATAATTGAAATATAAAAGTATAAAAGTAAATTACAAAGCTTAAGTTGGGGCACCATGCATTAGGCTGCAATCGCCGCAACCTATGGGGCATGTATATACAGGCGCAAATTTTCAGTCGGATATTCGTCCCCGTTGTCTATGGTGCCCGGGCTCAGTACAGTGAACACAACGTACTGTGCCATGGACGCAAAAAAGATGCTCTATCTATGGAGAGGGGAGGGGTGAGTAGTGCTTCAGTGCTTATCCCTCCTTCTCTGCAGCCTGCCTGACGTGTGCCCGTCCGGCTGTAACCATATGGGCACACGTATGTGTAAATGCAGCCTAAATGCTCCTTGAACCATCACACAATGAAATTAAATCTACACCAGATCCTGGCACAGGTTATAGCAAATTTAGTTGGCCCCTGCTTGTGCCCTACACTGTCACTCCATCTTTTAAAAAGTGACTTGATGGTGGCAAATAGGGGAAAAAGTAACAATCGAATGCGCAAGGAACATCAACTTTTTCTTACCTTGTACATAAGAAAACTGTCATACAAGACATGATTAATGTCCCCCATTGTTTTCTTTATTAAATGTGTTCTCCTTGTCAACTCATTAATAGGGCTTTAAGAAGATCTACTTTTCTTTACTTAAAGGGGACCTTTTACCAGTAATGTCATTTTTAGCTGTGACAGGTTTCAATAACCTATGCCAGTGGTGGCGAACCTATGGCACTGGTGCCAAAGGTGGCACTCGGAGCCCTTTCTGTGGGCACTCAGGCCATCACTGCAGGACAGAGTTCACCAAACAGGACCAATCCACCAAAACTTAAGAGATGCTGCTCTCGCGCTATTTTAAGTGACACTTCTGGCTGTTTGGAACTGTGGAAAATTAGAAGGTGTTGACAGAAGTGCATTATCTTTGGAGGTCATCCTGCTAGACCCACCTTCGTCCTGTACAGAGAGACCCTGGAGAGAATCTATCTGCCCTCTTTCTTTCAACTGTATTGGTAGACTTAGGCGGCCAATACAATTGAAAGATGTGGAAGAACAGGTAGCAATAACTTACTGCTTAAAATGCCACGTTGGCACTTCACGGTAAAAAAGTGGATTTTGGTTGTAGTTTGGGCACTCTGTCTCTAAAAGGTTCGCCATCACTGACCTATGCAATGCTGATTTTAAAAATGCCTCTGTAAGCATTCTGAATAATTTGCGTAGTTTATAATAGTAAAATAGTATAAAATGTATCTGTTGTTCGTTGCACACATATTAATAGAATTTTCCTTAAATGAATACATGATCATGTGAATAATATTTTGAAGCTTTTGAGTTAAATATGACGAGACACCTGTAACATACAGTAATTTGGGCCCCAATGAGTCCAGCGCCAAAGTATGACACCTCTCTTACTTTTTCACACAAATAGACCATAAACTGTATGAGCTTTTGAGGTTTGGAATTAACACAATGTTTATTAATCATTTTTAATAAGTAAAATAAAATAATCTTTCTAACATAATTTTGTTTTGTGAAGTAATTCCTGGCTTTAGTAATGAAGATAGAAGGCTCTTTTAGCTGTGTGTCATATTATGGCTCAAACATTATTAGTGTCTTATAAAGATTATTTAATTTAGGGACATTAAACTGATGGCACTGGAAACTATACATTACCTTTTAATGAATATGTCTTCTTAAGTTACATTAGCTGAGATATGGATGACATATTCATTTAATAACTTGACGGCATCAATAATATATTTTTGCTTGTTTCCATTTCATTTCCATTTTTATAGTTTCTACTCCAGATTAACCACAGGAATGTATAATCAAATAGATTAGATGATTCCAAAATTAGTCATTTAGTAGATTTTTCTAGTGTTTCTCTCATTCCATATAACAATAAAACACACTAAAATGGTTGTCGCACATACATATCTGGAAGCTGAATCTATGTTTTAAGACATAAAAAAAGAATAGGGATCACATTCAATCCCCTGACCTTTTTATAGGACCAAAACTAATGCATGACGAAAGGGGTTCTACCTCTCAAAAGGCTTTCACATCTAGTTACCAAAAGTAATTGATGTAGTTCTCCAGTTATTCCACTGTTTCTCATTTGTTGCTGTTTGTAAGCTCTTAAGCACCTGAAAATGTATCTTTAAGCCAGTGGTGGCAAACCTATGGCATGGGTGCCAGAAATGGCACTCAGAGCCCTTTCTGTTGGTACACAGGCTGTCAACCCAGCACAGAGTTCACCATAACGAGCTCAAGGCCTCCTTCTGCAGTTCAGGAATGTCTTTTGCTGTTAAAGGAAACCTACCATTTCCAATGGTAGGGGTAAGCTGTAATAACCGAGCACCAGCTCAGGGTGAGCTGGTGCCGGTGCTTACTTTCGTTAGTGTTATTAACCGCTGTATCGCAGTTTTAACACTTTTTAAAGTTTATAGCTGAAGCTGCTTCGGCGCTGCGCGGCTTCGGCTATAAACTTTAAAAAGTGTTAAAACCGCGATACAGCGGTTAATAACACTAACGAAAGTAAGCTCCGGCACCAGCTCACCATGAGCTGGTGCTCGGTATTTACAGCTTACCCCTACCATTGGAAATGGTAGGTTTCCTTTAATGTGACACATCCTTGGAGGCCTGGTACTACAGGAAGAGTCAGAATGTGTGGATAGAACTGATTTACCATTGGAGCTCCTGCGCTGGACCCTACTATTATTTCTGTGCAGAGGATCCTGGAGGAAACTACACTAGTTTTTTTACATTTCTCCTTCTTTCTACTGATTGGTGTCTACACCATACCAATGAAGAAAACCTGTGACAGAGCAGGGACCAATAGGTTACTTCTTAATTTCTGTGTTGGCGCTTTGAATAAATAAGTGGTTGTTTGTTGTAGTGTGTGGCATTTACTTTCTAAAAAGTTTCCCTTCACTGCACTAGGCTATCCACTGGGGATCTTTAGATTCTGTTACATTAGTATTGTTAACCCCTTAAGGACGCAGTTTTTTTCTGCTCATTTCTCGCTCTCCAACTTCAAAAATTCATACTTTTAATTTTTTACGTGTACACGACCTGCTGATGGCTTATTTTGTGCGTAACAAATTTTACTTTCCCGTAATGTTATTTTTTTAACATGCCGTGTACTGCAAGCTGAAAAAAAATTCCAAATGTGAAAAATGAAAAAAAAAACGTCACGTTCTTGTGGGCTCAGTTTTTTTCGACTTGGACTGTGCACTCAAAATAACACTTCAGCTTTATTCTTTGGTTCGGTGTGATTGCGGTGATACCAAATTTATATAGGTTTTATTGTGTTTTAATACATTTTCAAAAATTAAACAATGTTACAAAAAGAAAAAAAATTTTGCATCTTCTGACGCTATAACTTTTTCATACTTTGGTGCACGGAGATGTTTGAGGTGTCATTTTTTGCGAAATGAGGCAGCGTTTTCATTGCCACCATTTTGAGGTCTGTGCGACATTTTGATCATTTTTTATTTCATTTTTTATGTGATGTAAAAAGTGTAAAACTCGCATTTCCCGCCTCGGAGGTCACCGCCGGCCATAACCGTTTTTATATTTTGATAGATCGGGCATTTTGGGACGCGGCGATACCTAATATGTTTGTGATTTTTACTGTTTATTATGTTTTATCAATTCTAGGGAAAGGGGGGTGATTTGAATTTTTAATATTTATTAATTATTTTTTTTTTTTAACTTTTTTTTTTCTTTTTTTTCCCTATTTCTTAGAACATCTAGGGTACATTAACCCTGATGGTCAGATTGTTCCTACCATATACTGCAATACTTCTGTATTGCAATATATGGCATTTTTGCGGTCATTCATTACAATGAGCCACTGGCTCATTGTAACGAATCTGCAAAGCCATGTAGCCTCGTGTCAAAAGAAGACCCGAGGCTACCATGGCAACCGTTCGGCGCCCCCCGATGACGTTCGGGGGCGCGGTGATCGTAAAAAAATGGCGGCGCCGCGTCTTTTAAACGCCGCTGGCGACTTTGCCGGCGGCAATGACAGGGTTATAGCTGCGATCGGTGCAAGCACCACCACGGTTATTAGCGTTGGGGTTTTCTGCAGATGCAAAAACCTCTGTATGAAGAGGACTCAGCCCGTGAGCCCTCTTCACACTCCTATACCTCTACGCCGTTGAGCTACGGCGCAGAGCGTTAAGAGGTTAATTTATACTATTTACAGTGCCTTGTGAAAGTATTTGACCCCTTGAACTTTTCTACATGTTGCCACATTTCAGGCTTCAGACTAAAAAGATTTAAAATAATTTTTTTTGGTGAGAATCACAAGTGGACACAACTGGGAACTGAACAAATGTATTGTATATTTTAAACTTTTGTAAAAATAATAAACTAAAAAGTAGCGTGCAATATTATTTTGGCCCCTTTACTTTCAGTGCTGCAAACTCACTTCAAAAGTTCAGTGAGGATCTCTGAATGATCTCCATGTAAATACACACCTGCTCTGTGATAGTCTCAGGGTTCTGTTTAATGCCCAGAGAGCATCATGAAGACCAAGGAACACACCAGACAGGGCCATGATACTATTGTGGAGAAGTTGAAGCCGAATTTAATACAAAAAGATTTCAAAACTTTAAACATCTTAGGAGAGATCATTTGAAATTGAAGGAAAATCAGACCACGTGCAAATCTACCAAGACTTGGCCGTCCCTCTAAACTTTTATCTAAAACAAGGAGAAGACTGATCAAGATGTAGCCAAGAGGCACATGATCACTCTGGATGACCTGCAGAGATCTACGCTGAGGTGGAGAGTCTGACCATAGGACAACAATCAGTCGTACACTGCACAAATCTGGCCTTCATGGAAGATCGCAAAAAAAAGCCGTTTCTTAAAGATATCCATAAAGGTCTCATTTAAAGACCATCAAACAGCGGAAAAGATGCTCTGGTCAGATCGCAGCAAAATTGAACATTTTGACCACAATGCCAAACAAATGTTTATCATAAAAGTAGAACAGCTAGATATACCCTTTATATTATGTTGGGTTATTATTTTGGGGATTCCAGACTATAATAAATCTGACAATAGATCATAAGTACCTGCCATTCCTATTGTAATGCATCTACACGTGCGAGGTACATTGCTTCTGCTTATGCAATGTGCTTCCCACATTAAGTTGCACTATTTGTTGGTTATACAGTGCAGTGCCTGCGTAGAAAACGCAGCAGGTGACTTTGCACATATGAAATATGCCGACCTACAGGTCCTCTTTAAGGTAAGGATATGACTAGGCATTAGTCAAGATTAGTCAGCTTAGTCCTCCCCCTGCCCTTACCATAATACTGTTACCTCTCACTTGAAATTGTGAATTTAGGAGTGAGCACTGTGCAGGAAACTGTGTCACCATTTCACACACCCCGTGGTGGGTAGAGTTACATGCTGTGTGGAGGCAACATAGACAATGGAAGAAACACTTTTTGTTTTTTTGGTGAGGAAGATTTAAGCAAAGACACAGTGGGGGATGAGTTATGTTCATCATGCACAGGCATGATGAACCTTTTTTTTTAACTCCTTGCCTCCCAAGCCACTTTTCAACTTTCTGACATGGCCCATTTTTTCAAATCTGACATATCACTATAAGTGGTTATAACTTTGAAACGCTTTAGTATATCCAAGTGATTTTGAAATAGTTTTCTTGTGACACTTGGTACCCCATTATGGAAACTACACCCCTCAACTTTTTAGAAGTTTGTTTACCCTTCAATTGTTTTACAGGGGTTAAAACAAAATCCTGTGTAATTGAAATTTTAATATTTATTTTTGGCGGAAAAAAAGTGATTTTCAAAAATGTACACATTCTCAGTGGATAAAATACCAAAATGCTCCACAAAGTTTGATACCCAATTTCTCCCAATTACGCCAATACTCCATATGTGGTGGTAAACTGCTGTATGGGCGCACACCAGGCCATTGAAGGGAAGGTGCACCATTCACAGCAGATTTGCATTGTCACTTTGTAGAGGCTATACAATCTTAATTTTTTTGGCAATTTGGAGATATTTGGGCTTATATTCTGTGACTGATCCTTGACCTAGGTTTTCTAACATACTAACTGATTCTATTTTATCATCCATGTAGCTCTCTTGCCTGCAACACTTACACACAACTCCAACAAAAAAACTTTCTTAAGTGTTTGCTTGGATTTCATGGTTCCTTCACAAGAATGCACTGATAACAATGAGCGAGATTTGTCACTGTGATGACTTCTCTCCGTCACCCCCTGCACTTTATGAGAAATCAAGTACCTACGGCATCCGGCTCCTTATTGTATATCTCCATCTTTACAATGAGGGAATATTCTTTTTGGATGAATACCTCAAGCTGACACTATTTGTGGATAGATTGTCCAACAACAGAAATAGTGATTTTACTTTGGGTTATCTATGGGAGGCAAGGCCAATAGTCATGTGGCTTCTTATTTCATCTAAAGCACAATAAATACCCTTATCCCTTACAGAGGTGTCCAATTTCTCAAAACAAATGTTATGGTTTAAAATTTCAAGACTAAACATAATAAGCATCGGCTTCAAACCTAATCCCTGCACGGAACCCATACACAGCTCTACAGGGATAATGCAGAGAGTTTAGTTTTTTTGTATTGATTATTATGAATTTTTACATGTTATAATTTTATCAACCATTGGATTTCTCGATAAAGTCCCAAAACGGCACTACAGAATGTCTGATAGGTAGATTGTCTTTCCTAACTTTGCACACCAATTTTCTAATTAGTATAACTAGAAAATACACATTTGGCATTTGACTCATTCTCCTTTGTAAGTGGTCTTAACATCCACAAGTCAAAAACACCCAAAAAAGAAGAACAAGGTATTGGGGCCAATTCTGGTAATTTTGCCTAGTAAACCTCCCCATTAAGTTCAAGTCATTCCTCTCCCACACCATTAGTTTTAGTTGAAAATGGCTAACACTTTTGTGGTCGATTTTTTAATGGCACAATGTTGGAGTTGTTTACAAACTTATTGAGACTTTTATTACCCCCTGCTTTAAGGGACATTGGTGAAAAAATTGATTGGGAGTCCTTTTGTGTTTGTTTTAAAATTTATCACAACTGAAAAACAACTGGAAACACGTTTTATAGGTTTTTTTAAATATAAAAGGCTTTTTTTTTTTTCAATTTTGTTATTGTTGAACACATTGCAAGATCAGCAGTAATTTGTTTTTATCCTGTATTTGGCTTGGGATACATGGGATTGTTCGTTATTGGGCAACTGTTGGCACATTCACACCGACGTATTAAAACCGTCCGTATCTGTGTACCGTTTTTTTTACGGATTACATACGGCCACATTCATTTCAATGGACAATACGTCTGACCATTTATATTGCTGTTGTTAACTCCGTTCCGTACCGTACCGTATCTGGCCGTAAAAAATATAGCATGTCCTTATTTTCTCCGTATTTCAGTTCCGTCCGATGGCCCTAAAGTCCCGTATTTTATATGGGGACATATAAATACGGGTTACATAGTGCTGTCATACGGATGAAACAACTCATGTATAAAGCCTGTAAATACGGGACTGAGAAATCATACGGTCTGTGAATGTACCTTAGTGTCAGTGGGTGCTCCTGCGACCCTTGTCTCGTTCGCGGCGCACCCGTGTACCCTGTGTGCCCGCTGCGCTCAGCCACAAACTGACTTTGCCGGGATTCAGCGGCGGTCTTCCCGCAGCTCCTTGCGCGCGTTCCCGCACCGTAGGGTGCTCGCGCAGCTCTGTTAGATTTAAGGGCCAGCACGCCAATAACTGCCACTGGCAATTTGCCCTCCTTATTAAATTCCTGTTAAATTCCCAGCCCCTTCCATGTTCCCTAGACGGATTTTTGTGCCTCACAGCCTTAAAAAAGCTTGTTTCCCATGTGCCTTTATTGTGGATTTCCCTTCATACCAGTTCTGTTCCTGAATGACGCTCCTCTGCTGTTCCTTGACCTTTTGCTATGTCCCTTACTCTGATCCTATGCTCGCCCGTCCTGAACCTCCTGTCTGTCCCTGACTACAATTCTGTCTGACGTCTGTTTACCTCGCCTTGGCTGCCACTACGACGAAGTCGCACTGTGGAATGCCTGGTGGTACCACACTACCAGCAAGTCCAACCCACTTTGGGTGGGCTGTGGTGAAAACACCGTGGCACTTAGACTCCGGTCCAGTTGTCGCTTCACATCATCGTCCACATGTCCAGTGGGTCCACTATCTGGGTCTGACAGTCTTTTCATTGGTAGTTTTTTAAAGACTTTTACTTTAATTTAAATAGCTGCATCACATATAGGTTGTACAGACATGCACATCCCCATTACTTTCTTTTTACAGCTTGGTTATTATTTCAGCAAGGGAACTTAACATGCAATCATTTCACTGTTCTTCTTAACTACTCATGCACTCAAAATAGGTCAGGGGTCTTCTTTAAGCTTACATCTGCGACTGCAATTGCTCAGTCTTTTTCTCCGACTAATAGATCCATATACAAAATTCAATATGCCTAATATACAGTTAGTGTTAGTTTGATAGGTTAGATAAGAATGTTTGTTTTCATATTTTACATTACGCTGCATTATAAACCAGTATAAAGGTTAAGGCAACATATAAACTTACTTTTTGGATGCATGCTTGTAGTTGTCTCTTCCGTAGAATGCTCCAGACACTGGCTGTTTTTTTCTGCAACCATTGTCAAAAAGTCATTGATCATGTTTATAGACTCGCACACAGAGCAGATCTTTTTGATGCTTCAGCAGAGTCTGAATGACTTTGTGCAAACAGCATATAGAACTTCTGTTTCATTGAAGCCCAGCTCTTTTGCCAAGGTCTTACCTGCCTACTTACATTCAGCTTGTAAATATTGATACTCACTTACTTTTCCGGTCAGCCCATCTCTTCTCTGCGTTTTTTCGTAATAATCAACAAACTATGGCATCTCATATAGAGCGCAGCTCTGGATCTGAAACAGAATCTAACAATTCTTGTGTGGTATGCTGGAGAGTCAGCGATTCTTTTTGAACTGTTAAAAAGTAGATAAACTTTCCACTTTCAAATGTATGACATATCGATGGATATGAATCTCTGAACTGGGGGAGGACATCTAGGTAGGAATTATCTGTCGGAACTCGAAGCCATCTTGTGTCTCCTTTGTCTCCTTAGGAAAGGGAATGAAGATTCGATTGTGACCTTGATACAGTATTACCTACATAAAAAATTTCACAAATCGATCCTTTACTGTCACCAGGATTGTTCCTCTCCAGCTCACTGACAACACAGTCCTTACAGTACCTGATGTTTAAATACTGGAGCGAATACAAACAATGGACATCACTGGATATGTCCCAAGGTTTCCCTGGGGTTCAACATGTGCCGTTGACAGTCCTTTGTTTGATACCACACTTAGAGCTGATCATCATAGAAGTCTTCAAAAAGTAGTGCCATGTTGATAGTCGCCAGTGCCGTTTGATGCAGGTACCTATATGTAAACATCCTTCACAGGGGGACCACAGTTCCATGTCAGTACAGGTCCATTTTGTATGCAGATACTTTAATAAGGTTTTTCATTGAGCACGATTTATTTATCGCTCCCACATATATATAGCCTTTGTGCTGGAGAAAATTTTGTATTGTGTTTCGGTGGTAAACACTTCAAGTTGTGTTTAGATCCATATTCATCTCTAACATCTGAGCGGCCATCCTCACATTGTCCAGGCTTTTTGTAGTAATCCAAAGAAGATTATTAATATTGAGTAGCAGAACATTCTTCACATCTTGAAGCAAAGTACCTGAAACAAAAAAAGGGAGAGTTAAATAAAGATTACCAGAAAACAACAAAGAACAAAAACTATGAGCAAATGTCTGCATGACACAAAGAGGTCAAGAAATGTGTCACTATATGAAAATGGTATCCTTGTATTTTGGTACAGTGATATACTTGGCTTTTCTCAATATTAAACAATTGTCGCCTGTGTCTCATTGGTTTCAGTTCTAATTTAATCCCCACTTGATTGGATTTACACCAGATCACACTTTTCTTTTTATCCTAAATTACAATGTGGGGTTTGATGTGGCTTAGACTGATGACCAGTGTGACATTTCATACAGTATGAGGAGTTCAGTTGTGGCTTCACACAAGTGTGTGTCTAAAACATAGTGTGAGTCACTCATCATGTTGTCTAGTGATGCTACATTACGTCTTACATAAATTATCACCCCCTGGAAAGGAAAGGCATGTTATTTTGCAAGGACAATTGTGAAGAAAAACACATATTCATAGCTCTACATCACCCCCCTGCCCTTCCACTGAAAGTATCCATCAAAACGTATATTGCTTACTAGAGAACAACAACCCCAAGTGTGACATTGGGGCACATTTATTATAATCTCGAACTTTCACACCTGGATTCACGTGATTACTCAGGGAACACTAGGAACTTATCTAAAACACGCTCTTACTTGTTGTCCATGAGCTCATTCCCATTCACATCATTTCAAGGTTTGTTTCTTGTCAGTAAGGGAATCTATGTTGCTGCACAATATGGCATTACTGTCTGATCATGTGCACCTGACTCCCAGGATCACCTTCAATAATCTGGTGAACAAACACCATAAACTAATTGCACCAGTTGTTCTTTTTAGTACACCCATTTAACCATTTAAAATGTAAGTGCACATTGAACTCCCTTAGGTAACGGTATTGTGTCATGGCGGACATAGTTTCAGTCATGACACAATACTTGGTGGACACCTGCATAACAAATACAGGTGCTAGAAGTTTGGCATATTATTATATGCAAACTACGCCAGAATATTGGCACAAACATTAACCCCTTCACCGACACTAGTTTTTCGACTCAATGACTCGATTTTTTCAATCGAAAGTCTCCCATAATTGGTTATACTTCGGAACGCTTTAACATATCCCGGTGATTTTGAGAATGTTTTCTCGTGACACATGTAACTTCATGTTATTTATAAATTAAGTGATAAGTTTTGCATTTCGTTCTGAAAAAAGTGAAATTTGGCAAAGTTTGTAAAAATTCTTCATTTCCAAGTTTGAAATGTTCTGGTTTCCAGACAATATTGTAAACTACCCAAAAAGTTGATAATGACCATTTTACAGATATCTGCTTTATTGGGATGATATTTTATGCTTCCGGTCTTTTTCTAGGATGTTTATGAGGTGCAGAACTTTAGGTGGCGATTTTTCTTATTTTCATGAAAATTGCCAAAACCACATTTTGAGGACAACTCACTTTCAAGTGATTTTGAGAGGCCTAAAATAGTAACACCCAATAAATTACCTCACTATAGAAACTTCACCCCCAACTGTATGTACACAACTTCTATTAAGTCTATTAACCCTTTAAGTGTTTTCCATGGGTTAAAAATATGGACCTGGATTTAGAAACTATTGAATTTTTTTGGAAAATACATTCTTGCCCAAACTGAAATTTTAAAATAAATTAAATGATGAAACGCACTGCAACGCTGATGCCAATTCCTCCCAGTGTACTGATCACCCATATGTGGTGGGAAACGCTGTACGGGCGCACGGCCGAGTATGAAATGAAGGAGGCGCCCTTCACAGCAGATTTGTATTGTCACATTGTCCGACCTTATTTTTATTTTTTTTGGTAATACACCATATGAGGGCTTATTTTTTATGGATGAGATACAATGTATAGATAATTTATTTGGGAGTCTAAAGCTTATTCTTGAGATTTTATAACTATTCAAGGGGACACAAACAAATCATCAATTTTTATTTTGATTGGTAGCTTTTTTCCCCCCGCTCACCGTAATGTAAAAATAATACTTTATCTTTATCTCTGGTTCACTACGATTGCGGTGATACCTCTTATATGTTTTGTTTCTTATTTTGCTTTTTTCCTGAGCAAAACCATATGGGAGAAAATCGCATTGTTTTTACTATTGCAACTTTTCAGGCCATAACTTCTGTATGTTTCTGTTGTCAGATCTGGTGAGGGCTTATTTTTTGCGAAAACAGTTTGTTCTTTCATCGTATCTATAGGGAACGAACTTTGTTGGATCACTTTTTAGAACATTTTTGTGATGGTGTTTGATGAAAAATTGATTTATGGGAAGTTTCCGAGTTTTTTTTTTACGTATTCACCGAGCGGGTTCAATATGATTTAGATTTATTGTACAGATTAATACGAGCGGTGATACACAAATGGTATGTTTTTGTGTTTTATTTACTGTATATGCATTTTTGTTGTTACTGGGGAGATTAAGGGGACTTTTATTTATTTATTTATTTAATTAATATATAAAAGTTTAAATTTTTTTTTTTTTACTTTTTTACATTTTCCACATTTTGGCTTGAATAGCGATCATCCGATCACTTATCAGCCTCTCACACTGCAATCACTTGTATTGCAGTGTAAAGTGTAGTAACTAGCATGCCGCGCATGCTCAGTTTACTTAAGCCGGGTCCTGCCAGGAAGGCAGGACGGCGAGAAGAGGAGCCGACGCCTCGGTCACTGTCGGAACCCGGGCTGAGGCAGAGGGATCGGATCCCCCGGTAAGCACACCGGGGGGGTCCGATCCACGGGGGACACACTTTGCACGCCGCGGTCATGCTTGACCGGGCGTGCAAGGGGTTAAACACCCGATCTGAGTTTTTTCCGATCCGGGTGTTAGTTGCCGGGTCTGGCTGTGATATCACAGCCCGACACCGGCACTAAACTGACCGATGTTCCCGAAATCTTCTTCTGACGCGGGCCGTAGTAAGGTGTCCGGTCAGAAGAGTACCCTTAATGACCCGCCGTAGAATGCCCGATAGGGCGGTCATTAAGGTTAATAAATGTGGGTCAAGTTTTTCTTACTCTCTTGGTGACAAAACCAGCACAGAATTTCTATATGGTGATTTGTAACATTGTGGATAATCAAAGGCTATGTTGACAAGGCAGCATAACCTGTCGTTGCTCTTCGTTGTAACCTTATTATCAAGGTGTTCATATCTAAGTTAACAGTAAGTAACTTTTCCAGGAGTGATTGATGATATCATTGTTACTACAAACGACACATGCAGTTTATTAATAATTGTTAGCAATGTTCAGTTAATTGTGAGGTCAGGTTAAGGTGGTGTGAAGGCTCTCACCAGAAGTTTCTTTTATTAAAGGAAACCTACCATTTGATTTGATGCATTTGAACAAACATACCTTGAGAATGCTGTAGCTACACTGCTGCAAATCATATCTGGCTTAATTCCTGTGCGAGTGGTTTGCTTAAAAAAACAATTAAAAAAGCTGTATCCACAATACACACACAGCTTTTCTGAACAACCAAGACAGGAATAATCAACTGAGCTGGATCAATCATACACAGCAGGTGGGGATGGTGTCAGCATTGATTATTCTGCCTGGCAAGGATAACAGTGATTAAATCTTCTCTGATGCAGTGCATAACTAATGCGAAGGAAAAGCATGGACCCCAGGAAAAGGAGGACAGAGCTTCATGATCAATAATTTTTATTGTTTTTTTTCAGCAAAACCAGCACAGGGATTAACAAGATATTACTCTGCATCAGTTAAGCTACAGCATTCTCAAAGTATGTTTGGGTAAATAATGCATCAATCAAATGGAAGGTTTCCTTTAAACCTATGAGTACTTTAATCCTAAAACAATTGGATAATAAACAGTTTACCTAAAGTACAGTTATGCGCATTATTAAAAAAGTGCATTATTTGGGTATGCCTTTAAATAACATTTAGGCACTATTATACAGACATGGAACATACTTTCTGCTTCACTAGTATTGAAGTAAGAAGTCATGTATTCCATCCATTTGACAAGTAGGTCCTAGGGCTACAAGACCTGTGATTCTGATGTAGCTAATACATTGTAACATAACCTAAAGAGATGGTGTATTTTCCTCCCAGGGCCATATAGAATGCAGTGCATAGAATTTTAAAGAATATCTGTCCCTTTGATGATCTGGACAGATTTCTCTTATTCTGTCCTCTTGACTTTCCCAGGACATACTAAAAAGTGGATTCCATATGAAGTAATCTACTCTCAACAGTGTGTTTCATAGTCCAGTAATCATGAATTTCCTCTCATTACCTTCAATCCCTAAGTTTAGAAGGGGAAGACAGATGAAGAACAATAAGTCACAGGTCATATACATCAATGGAAGATAATGACTGTCATGCAGAGATAGAAAGAGAGCTGGCACATCCTACCCTATTGCATACTGTAGTCTAATAGTGAAACGCAATATATAGTATTAACAATTAAGCCTAGCATACTATGCATGTCTCTTGGTACTAGGCATTCATTATTCTTTACATGTGAAATATATTTCCTATTATTGTGAAATTTAACATGTGTTATTCTTATTTTCTCTGATAACTGTATTTTAGGAAATTTTATTGACCTTTCATTCAAATCAATAGTCCTGCAAAATGTCTGTGTTTGCCTGATATTTATCTACACATATAGCTTGCGTTGCAACAACATTTGCACTAATGTAGTCCTATGACCTCTGCATGAGACCTAAAGCTACACTAAGGTGCATCTAAACACTATTGCATTGCTTGCAGCTGATTCCTGTGGCAGTAAGGCTGGAATTATTGAAAAATACATTCAAATAATATATAGATATCATCAACAAATCTATTTGTTTATAATAAGTTGGCAATGAGTTTGTTGTATACGTACTACTTTTGCTTAGCTCTTCAAAGTATCCTTCTTCCTTTGTTTGCCAAGCTTTCTGCTTTTATTAGTTTTCCACTAACCGTTTTAATGTCAGTTGTGCTCCATGTTGCTATCCAAAGTTCCTGTAACTGATTTTCTTGTTTACTTAGCAGACTACTGTTTAGATAGAAGTTACCTTTTGGTGAAGTTAGAGATTAAAGGATATGTTAGCAAAGCTTATTTTCTTCTTTTCATACTTTTGCATTTTTCATCACACTCTCTGTATAGAGATGTGAGATTTCTTTTGCTATATATGGAATTTTATTTTGTTTAAAAACGTTCATCAGGTAACACAATTCATTTTATGTGCTCCCAATATTATGTAACATATTTGGTTTTATATATATCAGACAGGGGAAAAAGTCCAACCTAGTTTCAAATAATTAACCTCATTGTTGCAACCCAAAAACAAAATGTTATTCTTCAACAATTTATGCATTTTCAGATCACAAATATATGAACAATTTCTACCAGTATCATCTAAATGTAATATCACAGTTATTCTAGGGTATATTAAAGGAGGAGTCTTGTAGTGTTGACACTCCCTTTGGAGTGCGTGTGAAATGTATGGCTGTTGAACCAGATATATGATTTAAAGGGATCATGTCATCAGCCTTTCCCTCTCTAACTACATCATCTCCTCAGGTAGGGAATGAAATATCCTCTCTGAGTTTCCTTTTTATGTTTAAACTACGCCCATTTACCTACAAAACGAAATAATAAAAGTGATATGCAAATGCACCCAACTCATTACCTTATTTATATATCACATTTGAATCTGTATGTATTATTAGACCCAGATGAGGAAGGAGTTCTCATACTAGATTTATTGCCGAAAAAAACCTTATGCTCATGCACTAACGTGCTCTGTGCAAGTGTACCTGTGTTAGGAGCGGACGTGTAACAAGCTAGTTTTGATTCAAGTCAATATCTATGATGGCAGGTTTGGTCCCTACAAGAGAATGTCTTCACAAACAACACATTTGAAACAACTATTCTCAATCCTCTAGTAAAACCGTGTTCACTCTGGCTTAATAGAGGTATATCCATCCCTTTACTATGTATAAAGAGAACCAATCACCTCCAGCAGGGTTTTCCAAACCTGCTAAGTTATCTGGACACAGTGAGGGGAATTTTTAACGGACTTGCACCACAATTCTGCGCCTACAACCACATTTATCAGGCTTTTTAGTCCGTTTTTTTATGCATTTTCCGACTTAACCTATTTGAATTGTCCGTCGCCAGTTGTGTGCAGAGTTTAGACCACTTAAGTAAGTCTTAACTGGAAACCCGACAGTCTTCTCCTGCACCAGATTCATTAACACAGTATAAATCTGGCGCAGAAGATGACCTGGTTTTTTTCTCCACTAAGTTGATGGAACCGGGACACATTGATAAATCCACCCCCCCCCCACCCCCCCAGTGGGCCACTTTTACTAAGCAGTCTGTGGCAGCATTCTGCATAGACTGCACATAAATACATGTGCAAACTGGTTTCACATGTATTTATGAAGTGTTTCTGCCAGTATGGTGTCACAGCTGCACTATGCAGCCCAACACACTATTGCTGTGCACGTAAATAGGTGTACTGGTGGTGCTTTTGCAACGTTCACCACATTTATGTCAGAATCCAACTAATTGTGGCGCTCTGGTCTTCATGAATCAGTGCACTAGGCACAATAGTGGGGCAAGCTGCACGTAGTGGGCCGGTCAGTAATCGATCAGTATTTTGCATCTGCAGTAGTACGGAAAACTAGGAGTGGATCTACACAGAAAAAAATCTATAATGGATGTATATATGTTACATGTTTTGGATCTTTTTGATTTCGGCTACAAATATTGATGCAAAATCCTGATCAAATCGTAAGCGATACCGTGGTGCAGTGAATCCCAGAATTATGACTATACAAATTGCCACATCTGTTTGTAAATGTATGCAGCATTTCATGGACAAGTGGCCATCTTAATGCTCGGCATCTAATTTGAAGCTAATCTGAACATATCCCAGCACAATGTCCTGACACATTTGTGTTGCTATTGTTTTATAGCTCCATTTCTACTTATTTATCTTTATTTTATTATATTACGGTACTTATTTTATCTGGTTGCTGTTTTTTTCCAATTACGAGGCAAAATAAATTAAACATCTTTCCAAGTTCTTGAGGAGCGTGAATAATAGCTTGTCAGATAATTAACATCTTCAATAATCTGAAAAGAGGCAAGTGATTCATCACTGTAAGGCATTCATTGAAATTCCTTCACTCTCTATGTTGTTGGATGATTCGTCTTTCTTCTCAATTGATCTCAAGTAAATCTAGGATGAATGTTTGATGAGGTTTCAGAACACCAAGCGGTATACAATGAGTTATATTTAAATGAATAGCAAATATTTCTACCTAGAACAGCTTGATTGAAACAACTTTCATAGGTTAATTAAAATTTGCATGCATTATAAGAGCAAATAGGTAACATTATTAGTTATGCTGTATGCTGCTTACATCAGCAGATTCATCTGACCCTACTTGCCAGCCAAGGCTAAATTATGCAAGTGTCTAAAAGTGCAAAAGTGCTCTTTGATGTATTTATGAAACATAGGGTATTCCTAATACATAAACAGAAAAGAAATAAATATTTAATTTATAATAATTTGGATAAGAGTTTCTTAAGGCCATGCTCATTAGTGATTGTTTTCTAAATAGGGTCTGACATGATATGCACAAATGTTTTCCACATTGGCTTGTACTTTCTGCTACTATCCTCTAAAGTTTTGATAATGATATGACATCTCATGTCCACCACCAGTAATCCTCAACTCCATACCTTGTACTTTTTGATTTGACAAAGGGTACATCTTTTTTATTGTATCAATGAGGCAACATGGTACTACCTGTACTTTCTACTACTATCATCCATAGCCTCATCCACTGCAGCTGCAATTAAAGTTATCATTGAGTTACCCCCCTCTTTGAGCGCAAAACCTAGAAGGCGAGTATATTCCACCTACTTCCATTCAACATTTGACCAAACCATACTACTCTATGGAACTGTTGGGTTCTTTTATCTATTATCAAACTTTGGCACAAAATCCGGCACAAGGACATGAACTTAGACTATGCAGTCTAAACATGTACCAAACTCTCATCTAGCATCAGCCAACGGGATGAATAGAGTGCTTTTATCATAGTGAATCCTTTAGTTAGTGCAAAATGTTGGTGGGTGGTGTCTGTTGATGGATGACAACTTTAGTGCACTTTAACCGTCTAGTCTAATTTCTACAAATCATTGCATTGCTTCCAAAAATCATGGCAACTTTTACCACAACCTTTCTTTGGACAAGCCACACCCCTAAGCCACTACTTTTAATGACAGCTGACAGCTGACAATGACAGCTGGCACATTTGAGGAGTAAATCTTCCCTAAAATTTATTCCTGATATCTTATTGTTGTCATAAATCATGTCACATTGATATATGGCTTTTTTGAATGACCTGAAATATTAAACAACTATTTCTCAATAATAATCTTGTACCATGTTTTTGTGTGTGTATCAGATTTGCTGGTCGTTATGCTCAAAAAGGGACAACGCTCAATTATCAGTTTGGGAAATGTTAATGGCTGGTACACTAAAGCTTTCTTTCAGTCAAATAAATCAAGAATCCGTTTATAATTGAATTGAGAAGAATAATATTGTGCCTGCATGTGAGAAAGCAACAGGGGGTACATTATGTCTACCAGAGCTCAACCAGAAAGGTCTGATCAAAATGACTTGTCAAGCTGGTAGCAACAAGTGTCTCACTAGGAGACAGCAGCACAACATATCTGCAATAGAAAATCCCCTGCTGTTTCCTTCTGTATAACACAAGCGTTTTCTGCTGCTAAAATGAATTTTAATAATGTCCGTCCATTGTGAATGTGGGCTTGATTTCAAAATGTATCATTACAGTGCACAAACCTGAGGCAGAATTGATGGGAATGACATATCTGCAGAATTTCCAGGCATCACAGCAAGATGATATTGACATAAATGTGACACTAAAAGCAAGCCTAGCCCCGGATGAAAACTGCTGAAGAAAACATTCACGCTGATATTATGTGTCGTTAAGGACAAATTAAAAGTACTATTAAAAGCCTGGTCATAATGTCCTATATTTTTTTCGCTCACAGCAATGCCAGTATTATGGCATGTCAAGAAACTATGCCTGTCTGTTAGCTATGTTACATTCTGCCAGTCTCTTTATATTCTTAGTATTTGATGGAAAATAACTGCTGAGGGGTTAAAGGACATGGAGGACAAAATATCTTCATATACAATTGTTTTGTACAATTTAAGTCTTTATGACTTTTGTTAATTGTTTTGATCGGTCACTATTTCCCTTTTTAAGACCACAAAATGGATGGTTCTTTGAAGTCCATGGCATGATAACATACTATTTTTTTTTAGCCAGTAATCAGATTGGTATGGAACAGTGTTCTAAGGATTGCATCATTTTAATATATAGGCATGAGTAAAAGATAAAAAATGTATGCAATACAGGTCTTGGTAAACTACCCTTAAAGGTAGTAATATATATGCACATTTGTTTAACTGACATGATGTGTGGTGTGTAATGTGTGGATGTCAGGGATAGAGTAGGCTTTCTTAGGTTAAATAATTTAGGGTGAAAGTTCCACTGCAAATATTATCCAATTAAATTTAATTTTTTTTTTACTATAGCTCCCATTTTTATTTTACTACAACTTTAGCAGCCAAAATATACCTAGTTAAATATTAACAGCAGGGTGTGTCAGCCATGAAAAGCTTATGAGAAGGATTGTCTAGTTTACATACTTTTGATCTTTGGGTAACGGTTGGAGTCCATTGTGTGATTCGTTTCAAAGGACAGAAGTAGAAAACACATAGCACAATTAATACAATAAGTAAACCATGCCTCAAGCTCTCCTGTTCTGTAAAAATTGGTCAAAATACAAGCAAAACATAAAGATGGCTTTTCTTGACAGTTTTGTGATTAATCCTGGGAAGCACGTGTAGGAGGTATCAGTAAAAAGCTATGCATGCCAACATTGGAAGTTACTGATGATCATTGTCCAAGTACAATCTCAGACAAATAATTTATAGTTCAGAAAAAAAAGCTCACTCATTTTGCATCTATTTTGCTTAGGCCCAAACCAAGAGTTTTTTTTTAACGATGTACACTTGTGTAAAATGTGCTAAACATCAAAAGGTAACTTTTGGCAGTTTATTGCTTTGGTTATTATCTCCACTAGAGATGTTTCCGCTTAGGTTTGGGTTCAGCCTGCCCGAACCAGATATATTCCTGGATTGGCCAATCCAGCAATATGTCCGGTCATGCAGGCCAAATGTAAATGGTAATATGGTATATATTTTTCAGGACTTCTGTGCCCACATCATTGTAAAAGCCCTGAATAAACGCAAATGTAGGTCTTCTGATTATTCCCCAATCCGCCACCTTCACTCTAGGCGTGGGTACAGTCATCGGGGAGGGGGCCGACGCAGCACGTTTTTGCCCCTGTGTATTCGCTGCATCGCATATTTCATATGTGCAAAGTCACCTGCTGCGTTTATTCTACGCAGGCACTGCACTGTATAACCAACAAATAGGCAACTTAATGTGGGAAGCACCATTGCATAAGCAGAACAATTGTACCTCGCACGTGTAGATTGCATACAATAGAATGGCAGTACTTATGATCTATTGTCAGATTTATTATAGTCTGGAATCCCTAAAATATAACCCAACATAATATAAAGGGGTATATCTAGCGTTCTACTTTTAGATAACATATTGTTTGGCATTGTGGTCAAAATGTTCAATTTTGCTTGCATCTGACCAGAGCATTCTTTTCCGCCTGTTTGATGTGTCTTTAAATGAGACCTTTTATGGATATCTTTAAGAAACGGCTTTTTTTTGCGACTCTTCCATGAAGGCCAGATTTGTGCAGTGTACGACTGATTGTTGTCCTATGGTCAGACTCTCCCACCTCAGCTGTAGATCTCTGCAGGTCATCCAGAGTGATCATGTGCCTCTTGGCTACATCTCTGATCAGTCTTCTCCTTGTTTTAGATAAAAGTTTAGAGGGACGGCCAAGTCTTGGTAGATTTGCAGTGGTCTGATTTCCTTCAATTTCAATATGATCTCTCCTTAAGATTTTAAAGTTTCTGAAATCTTTTTGTATCTAAATTCGGCTTCAACTTCTCCACAATAGTATCATGGCCCTGTCTGGTGTGTTCCTTGGTCTTCATGATCTCTCTGGGCATTAAACAGAACCCTGAGACTATCACAGAGCAGGTTGTATTTACATGGAGATCATTCAGAATCCTCACTGAACTTTTGAAGTGAGTTTGCAGCACTGAAAGTAAGGGGCCAAATAATATTGCACGCTCTACTTTCAGTTTATTATTTTTACAAAAGTTTAAAATATACAATACATTTGTTCCAGTTCCCAGTTGTGTCCACTTGTGATTCTTCACCAAAAAAAATTATTTTAAATCTTTTAAGTCGGAAGCCTGAAATGTGGCAACATGTAGAAAAGTTCAAGGGGTCAAATACTTTCACAAGGCACTGTAAATAGTATAAATTAACCTCTTAACGCTCTGCGCCGTAGCTCAACGGCGTAGAGGTATAAGGAGTGTATGAAGAGGGCTCACGGGCTGAGTCCTCTTCATACAGAGGTTTTTGCATCTTGCAGAAAACCCCCAACGCTAATAACCGTGGGGGTCGTGCTTGCACCGATCGCAGCTATTAACCCTGTCTTCGCCGGCAAAGTCGCCAGCGGCGTTTAAAAGACGGCGGCGCCGCCATCTTTTTTACGATCACCGCGCCCCCGAACGTCATCGGGGGGCGCCGAACGGTTGCCATGGTAGCCCGGGTCTTCTTTTGACACGAGGCTACATGGCTTCTGCAGATTCGTTACAATGAGCCAGTGGCTCATTGTAATGAATGACCTGCAAAAATGCATATATGCAATACAGAAGTATTGCGTTATTGGTAGGAACAATCTGACCATCTAGGGTTAATGTACCCTAAGATGTTCTAAGAAATAGTGGGAAAAAAAAGAAAAAAAAGTTAAAAAAATAAAAATAATTAATAAATATTAAAAATTCAAATCACCCCCCTTTCCCTAGAATTGATTAAAAACTAATAAACAGTAAAAATACACAACATATTAGGTATCGCCGCGTCCCAAATGCCCGATCTATCAAAATATAAAAACGGTTATGGCCGCGGTGACCTCCGAGGCGGGAAATGCGAGTTTTACACTTTTTTACATCAATAAAAATGAAATAAAAAATGATCAAAATGTCGCACAGACCTCAAAATGGTGGCAATGAAAACGCTGCCTCATTTCGCAAAAAATGACACCTCAAACATCTCCGTGCACCAAAGTATGAAAAAGTTTAGCGTCAGAAGATGGCAAATTTTTTTTTCTTTTTTACACTTTCGTTTAATTTTGAAAATGTATTAAAACACAATAAAACCTATATAAATTTGGTATCACCGCAATCACACCGAACCAAAGAATAAAGCTGAAGTGTTATTTTGAGTGCACAGTCCCAAGTCGAAAAAACTGAGCCCACAACGTGACGTTTTTTTTTTCATTTTTCCACTTTGGAATTTTTTTTCAGCTCGCAGTACACGGCATGTTAAATAATAACATTACGGGAAAGTAAAATTTGTTACGCACAAAATAAGCCATCACGCAGTCTGTACACGTAAAAATTAAAAAGTTATGAATTTTTGAAGTTGGAGCTCTTGTGGGCTCAGTTTTTTCGACTTTGACTGTGCACTCAAAATAACACCTCAGCTTTTTTCTTTGGTTCGGTGTGATTGCGGTGATACCAAATTTATATAGGTTTTATTGTGTTTTAATACATTTTCAAAAATTAAACGAATGTGTACAAAAAAGCAAAAACGTTTTTTGCCATCTTCTGACGCTAAACACTTTTTCATACTTTGGTGCACGGAGATGTGTGAGGTGTAATTTTTTGCAAAATGAGGCAACGTTTTTTATGTGATGTAAAAAAGTGTAAAAGTCGCATTTCGGACATTTGGGCGCCATTTCCCGCCTCGGAGGTCACCGCCGGCCATAACCGTTTTTATATTTTGATCGGGCATTTTGGGACGTGGCGATACCTAATATGTTTGTGATTTTTACTGTTTATTATGTTTTATATCAGTTCTAGGGAAAGGGGGGGCGATTTGAATTTTTAATATTTAAATTTTTTTTTTTTTTTTAAAACTTTTTTTTTTATTTTTTTTCCCCACTATTTCTTAGACCATCTAGGGTACATTAACCCTAGATGGTCAGATCGCTCCTACCATATACTGCAATACTTCTGGCAAATTTATATAGGTTTTATTGTGTTTTAATACATTTTCAAAAATTAAACGAATGTGTACAAAAAAGAAAAAAAAATTTTGCCATCTTCTGACGCTAATAACTTTTTCATACTTTGGTGCACGGAGATGTTTGAGGTGTCATTTTTTGCGAAATGAGGCAGCGTTTTCATTGCCACCATTTTGAGGTCTGTGCGACATTTTGATCATTTTTTATTTCATTTTTTATGTGATGTAAAAAAGTGTAAAACTCGCATTTCCCGCCTCGGAGGTCACCGCCGGCCATAACCGTTTTTATATTTTGATAGATCGGGCATTTTGGGACGCGGCGATACCTAATATGTTTGTGATTTTTACTGTTTATTATGTTTTATATCAATTCTAGGGAAAGGGGGGTGATTTGAATTTTTAATATTTTATTAATTATTTTTATTTTTTTAACTTTTTTTTTCTTTTTTTTTCCCACTATTTCTTAGAACATCTAGGGTACATTAACCCTAGATGGTCAGATTGTTCCTACCATATACTGCAATACTTCTGTATTGCAATATATGGCATTTTTGCAGGTCATTCATTACAATGAGCCACTGGCTCATTGTAACGAATCTGCAGAAGCCATGTAGCCTCGTGTCAAAAGAAGACCCGAGGCTACCATGGCAACCGTTCGGCGCCCCCCGATGACGTTCGGGGGCGCGGTGATCGTAAAAAAGATGGCGGCGCCGCCGTCTTTTAAACGCCGCTGGCGACTTTGCCGGCGGCAATGACAGGGTTAATAGCTGCGATCGGTGCAAGCACCGACCACGGTTATTAGCGTTGGGGGTTTTCTGCAAGATGCAAAAACCTCTGTATGAAGAGGACTCAGCCCGTGAGCCCTCTTCATACACTCCTTATACCTCTACGCCGTTGAGCTACGGCGCAGAGCGTTAAGAGGTTAATTTATACTATTTACAGTGCCTTGTGAAAGTATTTGACCCCTTGAACTTTTCTACATGTTGCCACATTTCAGGCTTCAGACTTAAAAAGATTTAAAATAATTTTATTTTGGTGAAGAATCAACAAGTGGGACACAACTGGGAACTGGAACAAAATGTATTGTATATTTTAAACTTTTGTAAAAAATAATAAACTGAAAAGTAGAGCGTGCAATATTATTCCCTTACTTTCAGTGCTGCAAACTCACTTCAAAAGTTCAGTGAGGATCTCTGAATGATCTCCATGTAAATACCACCTGCTCTGTGATAGTCCAGGGTTCTGTTTAATGCCCAGAGAGCATCATGAAGACCAAGGAACACACCAGACAGGGCCATGATACTATTGTGGAGAAGTTGAAGCCGAATTTAGATACAAAAAGATTTCAGAAACTTTAAACATCTTAAGGAGATATCATATTGAAATTGAAGGAAAATCAGACCACTGCAAATCTACCAAGACTTGGCCGTCCCTCTAAACTTTCATCTAAAACAAGGAGAAGCATGATCAGAGATGCAGCCAAGAGGGCCATGATCACTCTGGATGAACTGCAGAGATCTACAGCTGAGGTGGGAGAGTCTGACCATAGGAAAACAATCAGTCGTACACTGCACAAATCTGGCCTTCATGGAAGAGTCGAACAATCAGTCGTACACTGCACAAATCTGGCCTTCATGGAAGAGTCGCAAAAAAAAGCCGTTTCTTAAAGATATCCATAAAAGGTCTCATTTAAAGACACAAAGCCGTTTCTTAAAGATATCCATAAAAGGTCTCATTTAAAGACACATCAAACAGGCGGAAAAGAATGCTCTGGTCAGATGCAAGCAAAATTGAACATTTTGACCACAATGCCAAACAATATGTTTATCATAAAAGTAGAACAGCTAGATATACCCCTTTAATATTATGTTGGGTTATTATTTTAGGGGATTCCAGACTATAATAAATCTGACAATAGATCATAAGTACCTGCCATTCCTATTGTAATGCAATCTACACGTGCGAGGTACAATTGCTTCTGCTTATGCAATGGTGCTTCCCACATTAAGTTGCACTATTTGTTGGTTATACAGTGCAGTGCCTGCGTAGAAATAAACGCAGCAGGTGACTTTGCACATATGAAAATATGCCGACTGCAGCGAATACACAGGGGCAAAAACGTGCTGCGCCGGCCCCCTCCCCGATGACTGTACCCACCGCCTAGAGTGAAGGTGGCGGATTGGGGAAAATAATCAGAAGACCTAGCATTTGCGTTTATTTCAGGGCTTTTACGTAACTGATGTGGCACAGAAGTCCTGAAAAATATATACCTATATTACCATTTACATTTGGCCTGCATGACCCGGACATATTGCTGGATTGGCCAATCCAGGAATATATCTGGTTCGGGCAGGCTGAACCCAAACCTAAGCGGAAACATCTCTAGTGGAGAATAATACCAAAGCAATAAACTGCCATAAAAGTTACCTTTTGATGTTTAGATAGAGCACATTTTACATTTTACACAAGTGTACATCATTAAAAAAAACTCTTGGTTTGGGACTAAGCAAAATAGATGCAAAATGAGTGAGCTTTTTTTTCCGAACTATAAATTATTTGTCTGATATTGTACTTGGACAATGATCATCAGTAACTTCCAAATGTTGGCATGCATAGCTTTTTACTGATACCTCCTACACCTGTGCTTCCCAGGATTAATCACAAAACTGTCAAGAAAAGCCATCTTTATGTTTTGCTTGTATTTTGACCAATTTTACAGAACAGGAGAGCTTGGAGGCATGGTTTACTTATTGTATTAATTGTGCTATGTGTTTTCTACTTTCTGTCCTTTGAAACGAATCACACAATGGACTCCAACCGTTACCCAAAGATCAAAAGTATGTAAACTAGAACAATCCTTCTCATAAGCTTTTCATGGCTGACACACCTGCTGTTAATATTTAACTAGGTATATATTTTGGCTGCTAAAGTTGTAGTAAAATAAAAATGGGAGCTATAGTAAAAAAAAAAATTAATATTTAATTGGATAATATTTGCAGTGGTAACTTTCACCCTAAATTATTTAACCTAAGAAAGCCTACTCTATCCCTGACATCCCACACATTACACACCACACATCATGTCAGTTAAACAATGTGCATATATATATACTACCTTTAAGGTGTAGTTTACCAAGACCTGTATTGCATACATTTTTTTATCTTTTTACTCATGCCTATATATTAAAATGATGCAATCCTTATAGAACACTGTTCCATACCAATCTGATTACTGGCTAAAAACAAATAGTATGTTATCATGCCATGTGACTTCAAAGAACCATCCATTTTAGTGGTCTTAAAAAAGGGAAATAGTGACCGATCAAAACAATTAACAAAAAGTCATAAAGACTTAAATGTACAAAACAATTGTATATGAAGATATTTTTGTCCTCCATGTCCTTTAACCCCTCAGCAGTTATTTTCCATCAAATACTAAGAATATAAAGAGACTGGCAGAATGTAACATAGCTAACAGACAGGCATAGTTTCTTGAATGCCATAATACTGGCCATTGCTGTGAGCGAAATAATATAGGACATTATGACCAGGCTTTTATAGTACTTTTAATTTGTCCTTTCAACAGCACATAATATCAGCGTGAATGTCTCTTCTTCAGCAGTTTCATTCCGGGGCTAGGCTTGCTCTTAGTGTCACATTTATGTCAATATCATCTTGCTGTGATGCCTGGAAATTCTGCAGCTATGTCATTCCCATCAATTCTGCCTCAGGTTTGTGACCTGTAATGATACATTTTGAAATCAGCCCACATCTCACAATGGACGACATTTATTAAAATTCATTTTATGCAGCAAAAACGCTTGTGATTATACAGAAGGAAGCAGCAGGGGATTTTCTTATGCAGATATGTTGTGCTGCTGTCTCCTATGAGACATTGTTGCTACCAGCTTGACAAGTCATTTTGAATCAGATTCTTTCTGGTTTGAGCTCTGGTAGACATAATGTACCCCCTGTTGCTTTCTCTTACATGCAGGCACAATATTATTCTTCTCAAATTCAATCTTATTAAACGGATTCTTGATTTATTTGACTGAAAGAAAGCTTTAGTTGTACCAGCCATTAACATTTCCCAAACTGGGCATAATTGAAGCGTGTCCCTTTTTGAGCATAACGCCCAGATTCATCTGATACACACACAAAACATGGTACAAGATTTATTATTGAGAAATAGTGTTTAATAGTTTCAGGTCATTCAAAAGACCATATATCAATGTGACATGATTTATGACAACAATAAGATATCAGGAAATAACTTTTAGGGGAAGATTTACTCATCAAAATGTGCCAGCTGTCATTGTCAGCTGTCAGCTGTCATTAAAAAGTAGTGGCTTAGGGGTGTGGCTTGTCCAAAGAAAGGTGTGGTAAAAGATTGCCATGATTTTTGGAAGCAATGCAATTGATTGTAGAAATTTAGACTAGACGGTCTAAAGATGCACTAAAGTTGTCATCCATCAACAGACACCACCCACCAACATTTTGCACTACATAAAGGATTCACTATGATAAAAGCACTCTATTCATCCCGTTGGCTGATGCTAGATGATGAGTTTGGTACATGTTTAGACTGCATAGTCTCAGTTCATGTCCTTGTGCCGGAATTTTGTACCAAAGTTTTGAAAATAGATAAAAGAACACACAGTGCTCCATAGAGTAGTATGGTTTGGTCAAATGTTGAATGGAAGTAGGTGGAATATACTCGCCTTCTAGGTTTGCGCTCAAAGAGGGGGTAACTCTAATGATAACTTTAATTGCAGCTGCAGTGGATGAGGCTATGGATGATATGTAGTAGAAAGTACAGGTAGTACACATGCTGCCTCATTGATACAATAATAAAAGATGTACCCTTTGTCAAATCAAAAAGTACAAGGCATGGAGTTGAGGATTACTGGTGGCTGGACATGAGATGTCATATCATTTTCAAAACTTTAGAGGATATGTAGCAGAAAGTACAAGCAATGTGGAAAACATTTGTGCATCTCCAGTCAGACCCTATTTTTAGAAAACAATCACTAATGAGCATGGCCTTAAGAAACTCTTATACCAAATTATTATAAATTAAATATTTATTTCTTTTCTGTTTATGTATTAGGAATACCCCTATGTTTCATAAATACATCAAAGAGCACTTTTGCACTTTTAGACACTTGCATAATTTAGCCTTGGCTGGCAAGTAGGGTCAGATGAATCTGCTGATGTGAAGCAGCATACAGCAATCACTAATATGTTACCTATTTGCTCTTATAATACATGCAAATTTTAATTAACCTATGAAAAGTTGTTTCAATTTCCAAGCTGTTCTAGGTAGATAATATTTGCTATTCATTTAAATATAAATCATTGTATACACCGCTTGGTGTTCTGTAACCTCATCAAACATTTCATCCTAGATTTACTTGAGATCAATTGAGAAGAAAGACTGCATCATCCAACACAATAGAGAGTGAAGGAATTTCAATGAATGCATTACAGTGATGAATCACTTTGCCTCTTTTCAGATTATTGAAGATGTTAATTATCTGACAAGCTATTATTCACGCTCCTCAAGAACTTGGAAAGATGATTTATATTTATTTTGCTCGTAATTGGAAAAACAGCAACCAGATAAAATAAGTACCGTAATAATAAATAAAATAAAGATAAATAAAGTAGCAAATGGAGCTATACAACAATAGCAACACAAATGTGTCAGAACATTGTGCAGTTATATGTTCAGGTTAGCTTCAAATTAGATGCCTGAGCATTAAGATGGCCACTTGTCCATGAAATGCTGCATACATTTACAAACAGATGTGGCAATTTGTATAGTCATAATTCATGAGGATTCACTGCACACACGGTATCGCCTTACGTATTTGATCAGGATTTTGCATCAATATTTGTAAGCCGAAATCAAAAATGATCCAAAACATGTAACATATATACATCCATTATAGATTTTTTTCTGTGTAGGATCCACTCCTAGTTTTCCTTACTACTGCAGATGCAAAATACTGATCGATTACTGACCGGCCCACTACGTGCAGCTTGCCTCACTATTGTGCATAGTGCACCTGATTCATGAAGACCAGAGCGCCACAATTATGTTGGAATTCTGACATAAATGTGGTGAACGTTGCAAAAGCACACCAGTACGCCTATTTACGTGCACAGAATAGTAGTGTTGCGGCATGCATAGTGCAGCTGTGACACAATACTGGCAGAAACACTTCATAAATACATGTGCAACCAGTTTGCACATGTATTTATGTGCAGTCTATGCCAGAATACTGCCACAGACTGCTTAGTAAAAGTGGCCCACTGGGGGGGGTATTTATCAATGTGTCCCAGGTTCCATCAACTTAGTGAAGGAAAACCCAGGTCATTTTCTGCGCCAGATTTATCACTGTGTTAATGAATCTGGTGCAGGATAAGACTGCCAGTTTCCAGTTTAGACTTACTTTAAAGTGGTCTAAACTCAGCGTCACAACTTTTGGCGCACGGAACATTCAAATAGGTTAAGTCGGAAAATGCATAAAAACAGGACTAAAAATCCTTGATAAATGTGGTGTAGGCCAGAATTGTGGCGCAAGTCCGTTAATAAATTCCCCTCACTGTGTCCAGATAACTTAGCAGGTTGGAAAACCTTGCTGGAGGTGATTGGTTCTTCCTTTATCACATAGTAAAGGGATGGATTATACCTCTATTAAGTAAGAGTGAACACCATTTTACTAGAGGATTTGAGAATAGTTGTTTCAAATCTTGTTTGTTTGTGAAGACATCTTCTTGTATGTGACCAAACCTGCCATCATAGATATTTAGATCTTGAATCAAACTCAGCTTGTTACAGTCAGCTCCTAACACAGTGTACACCCTTGCACAGAGCACTGTTATGTGCATGAGCATAAAGGTTTTTTCGGCAATAAATCATAGTATGAGAACCTCCTTCCTTCAATCTGGGTCTAAATAATAACATACAGATTCCAAGATTGTGATATATATAATAAGGTAAATGAGTTGGGTGCATTTGCATATCACTTTTTATTATTTCGTTTGTAGGTAAATGGGCGTAGTTTAACATAAAATAGGAAACTCTAGAGAGGATATTTCATTCCCTACCTGAGGGAGATGATAGTTTAGAGAGGAAAAGGCTGATGACATGATCCCTTTAAATCATATATCTGTTCAACAGCCATACATTTCACCGCACTCCAAAGGTAGTGTAACACTACAAGACTCCTCCTTTAATATACCATAGAATAACTGTAATATTACATGTAGATGATACTGTTAGAATTGTTCCTATTATTTGTGATCTGAAGATGCATAAATTGTTGAAGAATAACATGTTTTTGGGTTGCAACAATGAGGTTAATTTATTATGAAAATATGTGGTGACTTTTTCCCCTGTCTCTAAAATATTACATAACCAAAATACGTTACTAATATTGGGAGCACATAAAATGAATTGTGTTACCTGATGAACAGTTTTTAAACAAAATAAAATTCCTATTATATAGCAAAAGAAATCTCACATCTCTATACAGAGATGTGATGAAAAATGCAAAGGTATGAAAAAGAAGAAAATAAAAGCTTTGCTAACAAATATCCTTTAATCTCTAACTTCCCCACAAGGTAACTTCTATCTAAACAGTAGTCTGCTAAGTAAACAAGAACATCCAGTTACAGGAACTTTGGATAGCAAACATGGAGCACAACTGACATTAAAACTGGTTAGTGGAAAACTAATAAAAGCAGAAAGCTTGGCATATCACAAAGGTAGAAGGATACTTTGAAGCTAAGCAAAAGTAACGTTATACACAAACTCATTGCCAACTTATTTATTAAACAAATAGATTTGTGTGATGTAATTTCTATATATTTTAATGTATTTTTCAATAATTTACCAGCCTTACTGCACAGCAATCAGCTGCAAACAATGCAATTGTGTTCTAGATGCACCTTAGTGTAGCTTTAGGTCTCATGCAGAGGTCATAGGACTACATTAGTGCAAATGTGTGTGCAACGCAAGCTATATGTGTTAGATAAATATCAGGCAAACACAGACATTTTGGCAGGACTATTGATTTTGAATGAAGGTCTAATAAAATTTCCTAAAATACAGGTATCAGAGAAAATAAGAATAACACATGTTAAATTTCAAAATAATAGGAAATATATTTTACACATGTAAAGAATAATTGTAATGCCTAGTACCAAGAGACATGCATAGTCTGCTAGGCTTAATTTTTAATACTATATATTGCGTATTCACATATTAAACTACAGTATGCATAGGTTAGGATGTGCCAGCTCTCTTTTCTCTCTCTGCATGACAGTCATTCTCTTCCATTGATGTATATCTGACCTGTGACCTTATTGTTCTTCATCTGTCTTCCCCTTCTAAACTTTAGGGATTGAAAGGTAATGAGAGGAAATATCATGATTTACTGGGACTATGAAACACCTGTTGAGAGTAGATTACTTTCATATGGAATCCCATTTTTAGTATGTCCTGGGAAAGTTCAAGAGGACAGAAATAATGAGAAATCTGTCCAGATCATCAAAGAGACAGATATTCTTTAAAATTCTATGCACTGCATTCTATATGGCCCTGGGAGGAAAATGACACCCATCTCTTTAGGTTTATGTTACAATGTATTTAGCTACATCAGAATCACAGGTCTTGTAGCCCTAGGACCTACTTGTCAAATGGATGGAATACATGACTTATTACCTTTCAATACTAGTGAAGCATGAAAGTATGTTCCATGTCTGGTATAATAGTGCCTAAATGTTATTTAAATGCATATCCCATAATAATGCACTTTTTTAATAATGCATCAACTGTCACTTTAGTAAACTGTTTATTATCCAATGTTTCTAGGATTAAAGTACTAAATAAGGTTTAAAGGAAACCTACCATTTGATTTGCTGCATTATTTACCAAACATACTTTGAGAATGCTGTAGCTTAACTGATGCAGAGTCGTATCTTGTTTAATCCCTGTGCTGGTTTTGCTGAAAAAACAATTATAAAATTATGATAATGAAGCTCTGTCCCTCCTTTTCCTGGGCTCCATGCTTTTCCTTTCGCATTAGTTATGCACTGCACCAGAGAATGATGTAATCACTGTTATCCTTGCCAGGCAGAATAATCAATTGCTGCACCATCCCCCACCTGCTGTGTATGATTGATCCAGCTCAGTTGATTATTCCTGTCTTGGTTGTTCAGAAAGCTGTGTGTATTGTCGATCCAGCTTTTTATAATTGTTTTTTTAAGCAAAACCACTCAGCACAGGAATTAAGCCAGATATGATTTTGCAGCAGTGTAGCTACAGCATTCTCAAGGTATGTTTGTTCATAATGCATCAAATCAAATGCTAGGTTTCCTTTAATAAAATAACTTTCTGGTGAGAGCCTGCACACCACTTACACCTGAACTCACAATTACTGAACATTGCTAACAATTACTGATAAACTGCATGTGTCGTTTGTAGTAAACAATGATATCATCAATCACTCCTGGAAAAGTTACTACTGTTAACTTAATGATATGAACACATTGATAATAAGGTTACAAGAAGGACACAGCTTATGCTGCCTTGTCACATATGCCTTTGATTATCCACAATGTTACAAATCACCATATAGAATATTCTGTGCTGGTTTTGTCACCAAGGTAAGAAAAACATTGACCCACATTTATTAATGTGTTTGTGCCAATATTCTGGCGTAGTTTGCATATAAATATATATGCAAACTTCTAGCACATGTATTTGTTATTCGTGTCCACCAGTATTGTGTCATGACTGAACTTTGTCCGCCATGACACAATACCGTTTACCTAAAGGGACGTTCCAATGTGCACTTGCATTTTAAATGGTTAAACTGAGTGTACTAAAAAGAAAAACTGGTGCACTTAGTTTATGCGTGTTTGTTCACCAGATTATTGAAGGTGATCCTGGGAGTCAGGTGCACACTGATCAGACAGTAATAGCATATCGTAGCAACATAGATTCCCTTACTGTACAAGAAACAACCCTTTAAATGATGTGAATGGGAATGAGCTCATGGACAAAAGTAGCGTGTTTTAGATAAGTTTCCCTAGTGTTCCCTGAGTAATCACATGAATCCAGGTGTGAAAGTTCCGAGATTTATAATAAATGTGCCCCAATGTCACCACTTGGGTTGTTGTTCTCTAGTAAGCAATATACTGTTTTGATAGGATACTTTCAGTGGAAGGGCAGGGGGTTGTTGTAGAGCTATGAATATGTGTTTTTCTTCACAATTGTCCTTGCAAATAACATCTGCCTTTCCTCTTCCACGGGGTGATTAATTTATGCTTAAGAACTGTAATGTAGCATCACTAGAACAACATGATGAGTGACTCACACTATGTTTTCAGCACACACACTTGTGTGAAGCCACAACTGAACTCCTCATACTGTATGAAATGTCACACTGGTCATCAGTCTAAGCCACATCAAACCCCACCATTGTAATTTAGGATAAAAGAAAAGTGTGATCTGTGTAAATCCAATCAATGTGGGATAAAATTAGAACTGAAACCACATGAGACACAGGCGACAATTGTTTAAAATTTAGATAAAGCCAAGTATATCACTGTACCAAAATACAAGGATACCTATTTTCATATAGTGACACATTTCTTGACCTCTTTGTGTCATGCAGACATTTGCTCATAGTTTTTGTTCTTTGTTGTTTTCTGGTAATCTTTTATTTAACTCTCCCTTTTCTTTGTTCAGGTACTTTGCTTCAAGATGCTAAGAAATGTTCCTGCTACTTCAATATTAATAATCTTCTTTGGATTACTACAAAATAGCCTGGAACAATGTGAGGATGCAGCTCAGATGTCAGAGATGAATCTGGATCTAAACTACAACTTGAAGTCGTTTACCACCGAAACACCAATACAAAATTTTCTCCAGCACAAAGGCTATATATATGTGGGAGCGATAAATAAAATCTATGTGCTCAATGAAAACCTTATTAAAGTATCTGAATACAAAACTGGACCTGTACCTGACCATGGAAACTGTGGATCCCCATGTGAAGGATGTCTACATAAGGTACCTGCATCAAACGGCACCTGGCAAGACAATATCAACATGGCACTACTTTTTGAAGACTTCTATGATGATCAGCTTATAAGTTGTGGAAGTATAAACAAAGGGACATGTCAACGGCACATGTTGAACCCCAGGGAACCTTGGGACATATCCAGTGATGTCCATTGTTTGTATTCTACTCCAGTTAAAAACATCACAGGTACCTGTAAGGACTGTGTTGTCAGTGAGCTGGGAAGCAAAATCCTGGTGACAGTAAAGGATCGATTTGTGAAATTTTATGTAGGTAATACTGTATCAAGGTCACAATCGAATCTTCATTCCCTTTCAGTAAGGAGACAAAAGGAGACACAAGATGGCTTCGAGTTCCTGACAGATAATTCCTACCTAGATGTCCTCCCCCAGTTCAGAGATTCATATCCAATCCGATATGTTCATACATTTGAAAGTGGAAATTTTATCTACTTTTTAACAGTTCAAAAAGAATCGCTGACTTCTCCAGCATACCACACAAGAATTGTTAGATTCTGTTCTTCAGATCCAGAGCTGCGCTCTTATATTGAGATGCCCATAGTTTGTATTTATACAGAAAAACGCAGAAAGAGATTGGCTGACCGGGAGTATTTCAATATTTTACAAGCTGCATATGTAAGTAAGGCAGGTAAGACCTTGGCAAAAGAGCTGGGCTTCAATGAAACAGAAGATATCCTATATGCTGTGTTTGCACAAAGTCATTCAGACTCTGCTGAAGCATCAAACAGATCTGCTCTGTGTGCGATGTCTATAAACATGATCAATGACTTTTTTGACAATGGTGCAGAAAAAAACAGCCAGTGTCTGGAGCATTTCTATGGAAGAGACAACTACCAAGCATGCATCCAAAAAGTAAGTTTTATATGTTGCCTTACTCTTTATACTGGTTTATAATGCAGCGTAATGTAAACTATGAAAACAATACATTCTTTATCTAACCTATCAAACTAACAACCTAACTGTCTATTATTAGGCATTATTGAATTTTGTCATATGGATCTATTAGTCGGAGAAAAAGACTGCAAATTGCAGTCGCAGATGTAGTCCTAAAGAAGACCCCCTGACCTATTTTGAGTGCCATGAGTAGTATAGAAGAAATGAAATGATTGCATGTTTAAGTTCCCTTGCTGAAATAATAAAAGCTGTAAAAAAGAAAGTAATGGTTATGTGCATGTCTGTTACAACCTATATGTGATGAATGCTATTTAACATTAAAGGTAAAAGTCTTTAAAAAAGCTACCAATGAAAACTGACTGTCAGACCCCAGGGATAGTGGACCCACTGGACCACTGCGGACGATGATGTAAGCCGACAACTGGGACCGGAGTCTAAGTGGCACCGGGTTTTCACCACAGCCCACCCCAAAGCGGGTTGGACTTGCTGTAGTGTGGTACCACCAGGCCATTCCACAGGTGCGACTTCGTCTGTAGTGGCAGCCAAGGCGAGGTACACAGACGTCAGACAGAATTGTAGTCAGGGACAGACAGGAGGTCAGGACGGGCAGCATAGGATCAGAGTCAGGGACATAGCAACAGGTCAAGGCAAGCAGCAGAGGAGCGTAGTCAGGAACAGAACTGGGTCACGACGGGAAATCACAATAAAGGCACATGGGAACAAAGCTTTTTCTAAGGCTGTGAGGCACAAAAATCCGGCAGGGAACATAGGAAGAGGCTGGGAATTTAACAGGAAGGGCAAATTGCCAGTGGCAGTTATTGGCGTGCTAGCCCTTTAAATTTAACAGAGCTGACGCGAGCACCCTAGGCTGCGGGAACGCGCGCAAGGAGCTGCGGGAGACGCCACTGGATCCCGGCAAAGTCAGTCGTGCGGCGAGCGCAGCGGGTACACAGCGGTACACGGGTGCGCCTGCGAACCGAGACAAGGGTCGCAGGGGCACCCGTGACACTAAGGCTACATTCACACGACCGTACGATTTCTCCAATCCCGTATTTACAGGCTTTATATACATGATGTTTTTCATCCGTATGCAGCACGTATGTAACCCGTATTTTATATGTCCCCATATAAAATACGGGACTTCTAGGGCATACGGAACTGAAATACGGGAGAAAATAGGACATGCTCTATATTTTTATACGGCCAGTATACGGTACGGTACGGAACGGAGTTAACAACAGCAATATAAATGGTCAGACGTATTGTCCATTGAAATGAATGTGGCCGTATGTAATCCGTAAAAAAACGGTACAGATACGGCCGTTTTAATACGTCCGTGTGAATGTAGCCTAACAGTTGCCCAATAACGAACAATCCCATGTTATCCCAAGCAAATACAGGATAAAAAAAATTACTGCTGATCTTGCAATGTGTCAACAATAACAAAATTGAAAAAAAGCCTTTTTATATTTAAAAAAAACCTATAAAAACGTGTTTCCAGTTGTTTTACAGTTGTTGATAAATTTAAAACAAACAAAAAGGACTCCAAATCAATTTTTTCACCAATGTCCCTTAAAGCAGGGGGTAATAAAAGTCCTTCAATAAGTTTTAACAACTCCAAAATTGTGCCATTAAAAAATCTACCAAAAGTGCTTAGACATTTTCACTTAAAACATACTGGTTGTTAAGGTGATGAGGCATTTACTGAACTTAATGGGGAGGTTTACTAGGCAAAATTAATCCAGAATTTTGGCCCAAAATACCTTGTTCTTCTTTTTTCTGGTGTTTTTTTGACTTGTGGACTTGTTTAAGACCACTATACAAAGAGAATGAGTCAAAATGCCAAGATGTGTATTTTCTAGTTTATACTAAATTAAGTAATTGTAAGTGCAAAGTTAGGAAAGACAATCTTAAACTTCATCAGACATTTCTGTAGTGCAGTTTATGGGACTTTATCAGAAAATCCAATGAGTCTGATAAATATTCATAACATGTAAATAATTCATAATAATCAAATTACAAAATAAACTAAACTTCTATGCATATCCCTGTAGAGCTGTGTATGGGTTCAGTGCAGGGATTAGGTTGAAGCCGATGCTTATTTATGTTTAGCTTGAACTTTTAAACCTAACATTTTGTTTGAGAAATTGGACCCCTCTGTAAGGGATAAGGGTATTTATTGTGCTCTTAGATGAACTAAGAAGCCACATGACTATTGGCCTTGCCTCCTCATAGATAACCCAAAAAGTAAAATCACCTATTTCTGTTGTAGGACAATCTATCCAAAATAGTGTCAGCTTGAGGTATTCATCCAAAAAGAATATTCCCTCATTGTAAAGATAGTGAGATTATACAATAAGGAGCAGGATGCCTTAGGTACTTGTATTTACTCATAAAGTGCAGGGGGTGACGGAGAGAAGTCATCACAGTGACAACTCTGCTCATTGTTATCAGTGCATTCTTTGTGAAGTAACCATGAAATCCAAGCAACACTCTAAGAAATGTTTTTGTTTGGAGTTGTGTTGTAAAGTGTTGCAGGACAGAGCTTCAAATGGGATTAAAATAGAATCAGTTAGTTATGTTAGAAACCTAGGTCAAGGATCAGTCAGACAAAAAGCTGCCTAAACTCATGGCCGATCATTTGTGAAAAGCAGGGTTGTGGTGGAGTTTTTGTTGTCCAGGAACTACTGTTGATCAATATCTAATCATAGGTAAAAGCGGATAGGCAACACACAACACTAAACCTTTAATAAGTGCAGCCCATTATAAACAAAGAACTAGAATCAGTTGACCCCATGCTCTCCGTAATTGAAGTAACTGGTATTTTTAGTGGTAGTAGAGGTGTTGGCGGAGACTTGGAGGTGTGTTTTGCTGAATTTTCTTTGCTGGAGTTTACTAGCAGATTTGACCCTAAAAAGCTGCAAACAGTGTTAGGTAGAAGCCCGCCCTGGAGAACATTTTAATCAATACAATTGTGTATGTTGTTAAAAGATAAAGGACTGTGACAATGCAGTAACATGCCTGGATTGTGCCTGAACTTTTTTCACTGGGTGCACTCCTTTGTAAGATGTGTTTACCAAACTGCTGCAGATCCTCACACTTCTTCTCTGGATAAGGTTGCATTGAAGGCAATAAATGGGAAATTGGTTTAAGAATTGCCTAGTAAAGTGGTGGTGAATAGTTAGAAGATCTACTTAAGAAAAAATAGGGATGGTGAATAGAGATGAGTGGACTATGCTGTTCAGTCCTGGGTTCTGGTACCGAGTCCGGACCAGGTCCACACATCCAGGACCACACAACGGCTATCCGCTTTGGCACTGACTACAGGTGTTTAACTGATTTAATGCTGCCAGCAAAGTCACCAGCATCATTTAGATCGATGTCAAGAGCATTATAAGTGGAGCTCCTGCTTCAGGCCCTAAGATTCTTGGTGTTCAGGGGCCCTGGAGGATAGTTACAAAGATAAACCAAATTTCCTCAGGATTTTAATATTATTGAAAGCTGAGCCACACAGGTATTAATAAATTACTGCTTAAATTGCCACTTTGCCATAAGTAGGTAGGTTTTTCTATAAAGGTAGGTTGGTCTCTAAAATGTTCTCCATCCAGCCTAGTCTCATGCCCTCTTCAATTCCACAAGTTAATATTTAATGCAAGTTCAGTTTGATATACAAGTAGTTTACAAACAAGTTTCTGTAGTTTAGTTTTCATGTTTCATTTGCTTCTTGTGCAAAAAATTTACTCTACTATTTCAATTATGCATTTGTCATAAGTGAAAACCTTTTCATGCATCATCTTAATCCCTTCTTCATTATAATCTGCACATCGGGTCCAGATTAGTAAAGAGTTAGTTTATCATATCAGTGACAATGCATGCAATATCAGGAATGTTATACCCTACTATATCTTCTTCATGTCAAACATTTTACTACTCCATGGCAATATATTTTTAAATAGAGGATTTAGTGGTCATTTTCTGAATTAAATATAAGCCATCTATCAACAACCATGGAACATCTGTGTCTTTAACCCGAAAACAAAATCCTCAATGTCCCAGTTGTAGGGCTGATCATTGTGCATAAGTAAAAAGTTAGGTAGTAGTGAGGAGAATGAGAGTGGATACATCTGTATATACATTCCACAGCCGGCATTTATAGAGGAATCCGTTTTGAGTCAGGAGGAAGGGGACTTGGCTTTAAAAAGGGCCTATACTGCATTGCGTAGTGTTGCCATAAGTTGTCATATGTAGATGATACCTTTCACAGGAGATTAAATATAATGTTGTACCTAACCCTCAGGCTTCCAGATCAATCTGATAGCTATGAAAGACATTTTGGTTATTTTACATTATGTGAATGTTTCACAACTGAAAGGATAGAAAATTGAAGATACCTTATTGCTTATTGCTTCTGGTAGGCAATGAGCTAATTTATGATGTAACAATATATGGTTTATTTTGTAAATGGTTTCAATTAAATATTTGTAAACCAACTGTGTACATTAACACCAAATTTATTGGGACAAGATAAGTATTAAATATCTTTGGTTGGGAAACTATGATCCCCCATCATTTACAGATGTTAACTGAATTTAAATACCCTATCGAGTTTTCCAGGGAGAGCAGCCACCAAAAGAAGAACCAAGTTGATAAATGTAGGTAGTATAAAATTAGATAACCGTCATCCAAACAATTGCCAGCTGTTATGTCATCAGCTATTTTATATATATATATATATATATATATATATATATATATATATAATATATAGCCACCATGATGAATAGAATTATTAGGAGACTAAAGAAGAATTTACAGTCTATGTAAATACCGTATGTTGTTACGGGAGCATTAATGCTAGTATAACTGTAAGTTGCACTCTAAACATCATTGGATATAGCAATGGCAATGGAGATAAACTTGCCTCTCATAACTTAACCCTCTATAGATTTGTCATTATATCATAAATGCCTTTTCTAATATTGAAAATATACTTTATTGGCTTTAGTATGTAAAGCAAGATGAGGTTAGAACCATTGCAAATCCGCAAGGTCAAAGTAAGGTTATATCCCACAGTATCCTTCATAGGAATTACATCATTGGAAGTAAATGAGTTCCATGTGTGTTACAGCTATAGACAATGCGTAAATCAAAAAACTGTCAGGCCCACTAGTTTTAAGTCCATTATACTTTAATACACTTTGTTACATATACATGGACTTCTTAAACATTAGGTCAAGATATTGGGAATTTATGATATTGAATAATGACATCATTTTGATGTCCTAAAGGTAGGAAGCCTGCTTTCTCTAAGTTTATGTAATAAAATAACACATTAGAAAAATACTTCATATTTTTATGTATAAAAAGAGGTAATTACAGTATTAGTAATGTTAGTGACTTTTTCGGTTTCCACATAACATAATAAAGTAACAAGATCAACAAATTCTTCACAGATAGGTGTACATGTTACATAAGATGATGCCTACTACTGTAGGTGAATGCTGTCTGGAGTAATTGTACCTTACCGTAGGGTGCAGTAGGACACAGGGAAAACAAGAAAAAAGTAACAGACCACAAACAATGTAAACGACATGGTGTATTGTGCTCACCAGATGGCCATCAAAATGAGGCATATATAGTAAGTAGCACAGTCAGAGAAACGGTTCCTAATGCAACAGATGTCCAGGCTACCATTAGATCATGGATGGATATGAGAGAATCAGAAAGATCAGTTGGTGAACCAAAAAGAAGGCGCTGCTAGAGTCAATGTTACAACTTCCATTACTCTGTGCACATGCCCAGTACATAAGCTGTCTTCATGGGGAAATTTCATACCTATCCAAAATAATTCAGAATGATACTCTGTAAAGCAATCTCACTCCAACATTGTAGTATGTTGAGAAAATTGTAGAAGTACCGTGTTAGCCAGGAAAATTTAAGAACCTGATGTAAATACTTTTGTGTAAAAACTACAAAAGTGCTTACCAACATTGTAGGGCTAACAGAGTATCAAAATCCACATGGGAAAGTGGGGGCCCCAGGTATATTGTGTAACTCTGTATCAGGTTATCTGAGCTATAGATTGTTACCAAACCTACATTTTTTTTATTAAATAAGAAAAAGTAAATTATACAATAAGATACAAAAAATCTATTTTGTAAGCAGTGGTTGGGAAGGCTCCAAAATATATTATATCATTTAAACCATTTATTATACACAAAAGATAAGTGTCACATTAGATGCTTATTAGACTTTTATATTTTTGAAAAAAGCTAAACTTTTGAAAAATGAGAAACAGCCAAGTATAAACCACTTTAGGTTTATTTTTTAATAAAAAGATGATATATGAAAAGCATTAGTCTCGTTGTGCAGCATAATTGAAGTATACAATTGCAATGTTCCTTAAGAAATAAACCACAATAGCTCATATAGATTTATCTTCCTCAAAGCTTGTCCAATAAGATAAAATAAACTATACTAAGACAAATGGATCCCTGGGGACCTTATCGGCCAAATCCCACACATCATTTGGTCTAGTAATTTTGACTAAATTAAAAGTAATAACACAGCTGCATAATAAAAAAGCCTTCACACTGATCACAGTGATCTGACAACAGTAAAATCAGACAAATAAAGCCGAGAGTAACCTCATCAGAAAATAATATTTCATTCTAATAGACATGATTGTAAAGCAGGTGTTTCCCCACCTAATAACAAATATTACATTTTATGATTACAATAATAGATATAACACATGACTTTCAATTCATTAACTTTTCTTCTTGTACTGCCGCATGTATTAATCTAAGGCATGAAAAAAAAACTGCTAAATGATATATAATAACCAGTCACAACTTTCCTAAAACTACGTAGTTCTTTATGTTTTAAATCATTTTATACTACTGGGTTCCTAAATTTCCATTTTATACATTAAAGCAGTATTCTAGAAGTTAACCAATGAAGAATTTAGGACAAATCAAGAAAATCTGCTTAAAAAGAGGCCTGCATATGGCTGACACATTGTACACATATTGTACACATATTCATACATGCAGAAAAATCTCCCCAAATGGAAGTCAGTGGCACTAAGCTGCTCAGGGGCAATGCAGATTAATGCAAAAGGAAACCAAATGCCTGAATAAGGAAAGAGATAGACAGTGCTGTCAGAGCATTAGAATGGTAATGTGATCTATTCCACCCTCAGTAAGATGAATGGGGCAGACGTTTATTAGATTAGTGTCTGATTCAGCATTTATTATTTTAAACTGCACCAAAATTCCACTTTAATTCATTATGTGTGCTCCGCTAATCTGCCAATCAATTACCTGAAATGTGTTACTGAGTAAAGACTATGACAACAGCCTTTCTACAGAGTGTCCTGGGCCAGGTTCATATAGTGCAGAATTTTTGATTCCTTTTTGAGATTGTATTTTTTGCTGCTTATAAGCTCGAAGAAAATCTACCACCAAAATCCATCCTGAAAAAACAAGGGGGATTACTCGTAGATCCAGGCACCGTGACTGTGGTTATCTTCTTATATTTGTTATTATTGGTCTCCTTACTTCTAAAATAAACTTTTACATTTATGCTAATGAACTCAAGGTACTCTGGGGGTGTTTCCAGCGCCCCTCAGTGATGTCTTTTCTCTGGTTGTTATAATGTCTCCCTCCCCTGCACTTCCTGATGCTGCTTGATTACACAGGCAGAGGAAGAAGGGAGACAGAAGGGAGGTGAGACCTGCTCTGCTGTTGTAAAAAGCAAGTGAAAAGACATCACTGATGGACTCTGGTAACACCCAGCGCAGCCCCTGAGGCTCATTAGCATAATTTTAAAAGCAGATTTTAGAAGGAGGCCATGGATATAAAATATAAGAATATTCCAACAGTCATGGTGCATGGGTCTATGAGTAAGCATCCCTGGTTTATCATGCTTGATTTCAATTGTAGATTTCTTTTGAATTGATTTGTGATATTCATATACTGATAAGATTATAGCAGTTTCACCTATTTTACTGCTTTCCTAGAGGTTTTGAAACTCAGTAAAACGAATTCAGCTTCATCCTGCCACATAACTATTAGTGTTGCCATGCACTGTGTTTTTATAAGCCTAGGTTTTAGGATTTACTTTGATGGCGGTGGAAACCTCAGAGCACTATATCACATTCAGTTAACTTTGTGGGTGATAAAAAAAATTGTCAAGAAGTACAAAATTGGATGTGTTGGAATTTCTGAAGGTCAAGCACAATTCACTCATCCGGTAAGGCTTTGTACTCACTGCCAAGAGACCACAGGCTCAAAATGGGGCCAATTTAATTGAAACAAACATTGTTATAGCACAGCACATTACCTGTAGTAGACATGGTTACAGAGTGCTAGTCCAGTAATCTACAAAGTGGCATCTGGATGTTAACTCATTGGATTTCAGCAGACCATTGAATCTTTCAGTTTAGTGTTATATAGTAAAGTTTGAAGTTACGTTAGCCTCTCTACGCTCCTCCAACACTTGACATTTGCATATTCAGCTAAACCAAACATGCATGTATATGGAGAGGTCGGTTTGAATCAGAGTACTATTCGCCTAAAAAATGACGTAAACTATTTGCCCACTTATTTTTGTATATAGTCTTGTGAGCCTAAATACTAGGAATCAGGAAAGTTGGCTTGTATTAACAATGGGGCAGATTTACTTACCCAGTCCATTCGCGATCCAGCGGCGCGTTCTCTGCGGTGGAGTCGGGTCTTCCGGCGATTCACTAAGGCAGCTCCGCCGACGTCCACCAGGTGTCGCTCCTGCGCTGAAGTCCGCCGAGGTCCGCCGGAGTACACGATCCTTTTCCTGGCGAAGGTAAGCGCGTGTCCAGCGACATTTTTTTTTTTTAATGCGGCGGTTTCTCCGAATTCGTTGGGTTTTCGTTCGGCCACGCCCCCCCGATTTCTGTCACGTGCACGCCGGCGCCGATGCGACACAATCCGATCGCGTGCGCCAAAAACCCGGGGCAATTCAGGGAAAAATCGTCGCAAATCGGAAATATTCGGGTAACACATCGAGAAAACGCGATTCGGGCCCTCCAATGTAAGAATATTGCATTATTTGTTATTTTAAATAATCCAATATCTTGCTATTAGTTTCTTAGTCATTGGACAACTAATTACTGTATAATATAAGTCAATATAATTTAATTCCACTACTTTAATCAAATTAGTATCTACAAAACCCTACATTATAATGTAATGGTCAGAGCTATGAAATTACTGCATACATGAAGTGCTTCATTACTTGCTGGCGAGTCTTTGCAGGAATGTGTAAACTAATTAGTAAACTAAAAAGTAGTTAACCCCTTCCCGCCGCAGCCCTTTTTCGTTTTTGTGTTTTCATTTTTCACTCCCCACATTCAAAATGGTGGTATTTAATATTCCATGCCGTGTACTGGGAGGCGGGAAAAAAATTCCAAATGCAGTGAAATTGGTAAAAAAACGCATTTGTACCGTATTCTTGTGGGCTTGGATTTTACTGATTTCACTGTGCACCCCAAATGACATGTCTACTTTATTCTTTGGGTTGGTACGATTACGGGGATACCAAATTTGTATAGGTTTTATAACGTTTTCATACATTTAAAAAAATTAAAACCTGTACAAAATTTTTTTGGGGGATTTTGCCCATTTTCGAATTTGCCATTTTCGAATTTGGGCGCGATTTTCCGTTACGGGGTTAAACGCAGTGAAAAACCGTTATCATATTTTGATAGATCGGGCATTTTCGGACGCGGCGATACCTAATGTGTTTATGATTTTTACTGTTTATTTATATTTATACCAGTTCAAGGGAAAGGGGGGTGATTTGAATTTTTAGGTTTTTTTATTTTATTTTTATTTTTTTTTTAACTTTTTTTTTTATTTTTATTTTTACTATTTTTCAGACTCCCTAGGGTACTTTAACCCTATGGTGTTTGTACGATCCTATACTACAGTATGGCAGTATATGTGTATTTTACTACTCATACATTACAATGTGCTGATAGCTTCGTGAGACCCGAAGCTAACATGGCGACGAATCGCCTCTCCCCGATGATGTCACGGGGAGCGACGATCCTCAGAAAGATGGCGGCGCGTGGGCCGCACGCGCCGCCATCTTTTTGAAGCCGCCAGCACCTCTGCCCGCGGCGATCAGCAGGAAAGCACCCACGATTGGTGCCGGCACCGATCGCGGGTGTTACTGGTAAGCCTTTGCTGCAATATGCTATGGAGAGTGCTCGGCCAGGGCATAAAAAAGTAAGCGAAGAGAAGATCCTGCCAGAGGGGACCACACCAACATGTAAGTGTGCTTTGTTTACAATCCTTGATCATGGTGGTAGATATTGGTGTGTAGAAGTAATGTACAAATGATTGTGAGAAAGACATCAACATAAGAGCTGCAATTCTAACATATACAACTACAAGATATATGATAGCTTTCAACCCAGGAGTCACAAGACTTAGCATCCACAGGTGTCTCATGCTCAGTGAGCGGCCTGTTCCCTTTTTGTGGGGGTTTTCAGGACAGTAATCTTCATTAGGGCCATAGAAGTAAATAGAGCCATGTATGTGCACTATGGGAATGGGACATTTAGAAGTAATTAGAGGCCTCATTCTTATAGTTACTGGCATTTCCATCTCACAGCTATTAGATCTTTAGCCATCAGTAGAGTGAAAACCGCTTTAACTCTAAAATACATGTTTTGATTTATTTTCATCAGAGACAGAGACAGTCACTGGAATGAAAGTGTCAGGCACAGTAATTGGAATGAGAGTGTCAGAGACAGTCACTGGAATGAAAGTGTCAGAGACGGTCACAGGAATGAGAGTGTCAGAGACAGTCACTGGAATGAGTGTCAGAGACAGTCACTGGAATGTGAGTGTCAGAGACACTTGAATGAGAGTGTCACACTTGAATGAGTGTTAGAGACAGTAACTGGAATGAGAGTGTTAGAGACAGTCACTGGAATGATAGTGTCAGAGCCATTCACTGGAATGTGAGTGTCAGAGAAAGTCACTGGAATGTGAGTGTCAGAGACCGCCACTAGAATGTGAGTGTCAAAGACACTCGAATAAGAGTGACAGACACTTGAATGAGTGTTAGAGAAAGTCACTGGAATGAGAGTGCCAGAGACAGTAAAAGGAATGAGAGAGTCAGAGATAGTCACTGGAATGTGAGTTTCAGAGACACTCAAATGAGAGTGTCAGACACTTGAATGAGTGTCAGAGACAGTCACTGGAATGAGATTGTCAAAGACAATCATAGGAATGAGAGTGTCAGAGAAACTCAAAAGAGAGTGTAAGAGACAGTCACTGGAATGATGATGTCAGAGACAGTCACTGGAATGAGAGTGTCAGAGACAGTCACTGGAATGTGAGTGTCAGACACTTGAATGAGTGTCAGAGACAGTCACTGGAATGAGAGTGTCAGAGACAGTCACTGGAATGAGAGTGTCAGAGACAGTCACTGGAATCAGAGTGTCAGGGACAGTCATTGGAATGAGTGTGTCAGTGACACTCAAATGAGAGTGTCAGAGACACTCAAATGAGTGTCAAAGACAGTCACTGAAATGCGTGTGTCAGAGACAGTCACTGAAATGAATGTCAGAGACAGTCACTGGAATGTGAGTGTCAGAGACACTCGAATGAGAATGTCAGACACTTGAATGAGAGTCAGAGACAGTCACTGGAATGAGAGTGTCAGAGACAGTCAAAGGAATGAGAGTGTCAGAGAAACTCAAAAGAGAAAGTCAGAGACAGTCACTGGAATATGAGTGTCAGACACTTGAATGAGTGTCAGAGACAGTCACTGAAATAAGAATGTCAGAGACAGTCACTGGAATGAGAGTGTCAGAGACAGTCACCGGAATGAGAGTGTCAGAGGCACTCAAATGAGTGTCAGAGACAGTCACTGGAATGTGAGTGTCAGAGACAGTAACTGGAATTAGTGTCAGAGACAGTCAGTGGAATGTGAGTGTCAGAGACAGTCAGTGGAATGTGAGTGTCAGAGACAGTCAGTGGAATGTGAGTGTCAGAGACAGTCACTGGAATGTGAGTGTCAAAGACAGTCACCGGAATGAGAGTGTCAGAGGCACTCAAATGAGTGTCAGAGACAGTCACTGGAATCTGAGTGTCAGAGACAGTAACTGGAATTAGTGTCAGAGACAGTCAGTGGAATGTGAGTGCCAGAGACAGTCAGTGGAATGAGAGTGTCAGACACTCGGATAAGAGTGTCAGAGACACTCACTGGAATGAGAGTGTTAAAGACAGTCAGTCGAATGAGTGTGTCAGAGACAGGCACTGGAATGAGTGTATCAGAGACAGTAACTGGAATGAGAGTGCCTGATTCAGTCACTGGAATGAGAGTCTCATAGACAGTCACTGGAATGTGAGTGTCACAGACACTTGAATGAGTGTCAGAAACAGTCACGAGAATGAGAGTGTCAGAGATAGTCACTGAAAGAGACTGCCAGAGACAGACAGTCACTGAAAGAGGCTGCCAGACACAGACAGTCACTGAAATAGACTGCCAGCAACAGACAGTCACTGAAAGAGACTGCCAGTGACAGACAGTCACTGAAAGAGACTGCCAGCGACAGAGAGTCACTGAAAGAGACTGCCAGTGACAGACAGTCACTGAGACAGTCTACAGATACATAAAAAAATATTTTTTGTTAACCCATTCTATTTTGTTGTAGCTAAGAGCAGTTACTTACTATCTCAATCAACACTGAGAGCTACAGCTATTTTATTGATGTACAGTCATCCTTAGGGGGACTGCTATACGTGGCCAGTATCATCTGTCTGAAATGAAAGGCAATCATCAATATTAACCGCATTACCAATTAATAGATTCCTATTGAATTTTCTGTGAAGTTAACATGCTCAGAGAGAGGAATTCTGAATTACAATAGACCGTTGTAGAATTTAAATGAACTGTCTAGACTAAATGCGGATGAAACATATGATGAGTCAGATAAGATATTAGTGGAGTTTTATTTTGGGTGCATATTAAACACCTGAAAATAGAACAAAATGTATCACAGTGGAATTAGTACTTATTAATGGAATTTTACTTATTTTTAGCCGTGCTTATTACAGCAGCGCTACTGATCTGGTAAAGGTAAAGATATTGGGGCTCATTTACTTATGCAGCCGTTGGAGTTCACCAAAAGTGCATTGTCCGGCGATAATGCACATTGCCGTTATTCATTAAGATTGTGCGCCCAATATCCTGCATGTGTCGCTTCCCTGCTTAGGTCCGACAGAGCTCACCATCTTTTAGTGGTGCATGTAAGTGCTTGGCCTTGCAACACAATTTGAAAGTTAAATCCTGCGCTAAGTCTGAATCAGTCGCATTGTCGCACGCCCCCCGATTTTAGTTGAATTAAAGCCATCAGAAAACTATTGGGCGCAACACAATCCCAGCGCAGACAAATGTTAGATACGGTTTCATTTCTGGATGAATCTTACACTAACTTCTGCAACAAAAATTGTTTATAATGGACTAGAGCACCAGTATAAGTAAGCAGTATTTTGCTATTTGTTACATAACTGCATAATTGGCATTATTTTTGACCATTGTCAAGTGCCAAATATATGTATAGGAATATATCATGTGCAGGTTTATTAGTAGCCATACATGTTAAAAAAATGTTTTCCAAAACCTACTGATGACAACAGGATTGTTCAACTTTCTAATTGACGTCTATGGCACCCAGTCATGACCATGCATGATGACATCAAGAAAGTTATATTGGTAATTTACCTAATATCCTACCCCCCACACATTACAGAAACACAAAGTAAAGTGTACAATCCCTTTAGCAAGCAATTATAGTAAGCACATCTTTTCGCATGCTAGAATCCACTTGTTCCGGAGCACAGGCTGTGACTAATGATATTGAATAGTCTTCTTTACTTTGACTTCTTTTCAGGACTATTACTTTCTAAAATATGTATCCAATGTAAAAAGGTGGATAAGGCAACACTGCATTACTAAGTTGGTTTATAGTAATTATACTTAGTTATTTCTTATGAAGACCTTTCAAGTGGAGTCTTTCACTAACTGCTAACGTGAGATTTCCGTGCACAGAGAGGGAGGGAGGAAGCACAGTGGAAGAAGGATGCTGGAAATGTTATGGCAGCAGTAAGTATCATATACTCATCAAGATTACAGCAGAGGGAGGAGGAAAGCACAGACAGAAAAAGGAGGTTGAGCGCAAGTGTTTCAAGGGGTGTGTAAGAGCCTTGAAGCTCGGAGTGGCTCTGGTGATGCCAAGAGCACTTGCACTTCATTAGCATGAAGTTAAAAGTAAAAGTTAAAGATATGCAAGTAGGTTTCCTTTAAAGTTTAAAGTTCCTTTAAAAAAGTGCCATCAGGAATTCCCTAACTGGAGTATTCTTTATGGTATTCTGCTTGTGTTCTAAGCCCTACACTGTGTTTATCTAATCGTTTTTGGCCCATCTAACTAAATAAAAACTGGTTCTTTCTTTCATGCCCACACTTAGCACCTGGCGTATCGCTGGCTCCTTGGGTGCATAAGCAAAGCCCCCGAAAAGACATTGGTGAGCCGGGAGTTATCGAGTATGCGTGAGCATGGGCTAAAGGGCTGAATGGTGCTGCAAGAATGCGCAGGGAGGCGTCACAGTGGTTACAAGGGCATGGAGTAGTCTTAGCTCCTGAGACTCGGCCAGGTTACTCCACACCCCAGTAGCCTCTGAAGTTAACATGAAAGAAAGATACAGCTGTAATTTAGTGAGATGGAGCAGAAAGATCAGGTAAAGATAGTGATAGAACACAAGCAGAAATCTAACATCAGGAATACCTCAGTTAGTGAATTCATGGTGAAAGATTTCATTTAAAGTAAAGTTACTCTACAGCCCAGATTAGCACTAAATTGAAATATAGACTTATTGTTTCTAGTTGTGGTAACACACTCTTTATTTGTTTTTCAGACTTACTTGAAGAATGTCTCCCACTGTTCATCGCCAATTGAAGAAAATCGATTTGAAGTTACTTTGCCAATACAGCGCCTTGATTTATTAATGGGCCAATTTAACAATGTGCTGCTGACATCCATTTCCATCTTCATTCAAGGTGACCTTACCATAGCCAATCTAGGCACATCTGAGGGGCGTTTTATACAGGTAAACTTAATTTATGATCCCATAATCCTGTATTCTGAGACATGCCCAGTTTTTGATATATGTCAATATATGCTTGTACTAGTGCAGCAGAAGTTCTATTATGTTATAGCTGTCATACTATGTAATGTGCTATGTTCCCACACAAAGTAACTCATTCACTTAGAGTACATGTGGGGCAGTACAATAATCGTTCATTATACAAAGATTACATCTCTTTTATTTCACTAGATGATCAGTAGCTGTTTGCACATTTCTGTCAGACATGTTGACAAGTAACATCAGTCAGTCTGCAGATAACAGTTTATCTCAACATCAGCTTTTAATTCCCACTAATATAATGGCCATTAGTCATCTCATTCCAATCCTGTAGATGTCATCTTAAACATTACTTTATACAAACTGCAAACTAAAATATAAGTCACAACTTTTTTACTTCAAAATATTGGCTGAAATGAATATTTATTATGTGTATATATTCTACAAGCATTACTAAAATGAAGTTCAGTTGAAAAACAAACATCAGCTTCGTTTTTCTTGAGCCATTAGTCACCAGAGGAAACACTCTGTGATGGCACTCAAGAAATACTTGGAACATAAAGGACAATGATCAGAGTGCATAAGAGCTTTGTTTAATCTACTGGTGACTGCACATGGTAGATCACCAATAAATTGAATCCTGCGTAGAGAGGTCTCATGGGCTGGGCCCTCTCCATACAGGGAAGAGGTCTGCTTATTATACAGCCATCAATTGCCATTTACCAGCGCAATCAATGTCAGCAGTTAACCTGTTAGGACAAAGCAGACAGATCCAACAAATGAGTGTTGTCCATCGATATCATCATCTGGAGTCTCAGATCAGTTGCAATGATATCCAAGAGCCTCTGAGAGGCTACTATGGCTGTCACTTGGAATTTTCTATTACAAGCTGCAAGTGGAAGTCTATTAATATTACAATCCATGTATACCACTCAAGAATGGAATGGAAAGCATGTCACAAATATATTGGTGCTCAATTCTGTGTGGTGTAAAACAGAGAAAAGCAGAGAGCAGGAACGCTCCGAAATTTCAGAATAAAAGTAGGGGGGTTTATTCACCTAATCATAGCCCTCATTGGAGGTAGGTCCTCCACCAGATTGACATATAGGGGGAAGTGTATCAGGGTTGTATGTCAGTTTTCTGGCATACAAGCCATAAAGTAATTGCAATTACTAGCAATCCACCAGCCTCTGCTTTGACCAAACAGCTTAATGTTGACATTCCTGTCACGAGCCTGTACACTCATGTTACTGCGCAATTGTAGGCAGGTAGGTTGACTGTGTAGCCTGGCCACCAGATATATGAGGAGGTTGGAGTCTCCAGATGTATCCTTTCACAGGAGAGGAGGGGACTTCAGTGCAGCAGCGTATGATAACTCCACCCATATTCTCTATGCTGTGGATATCGGATAAGTCTTTTAGTGTATAGACATAGACAAAAGTAGGTGAATCGCCTCATTACATAAAGATCTATACAAACTCTATTTGATAATTTCTTGCCACTATCTGGTCTTTGGCCTCAGGAAACTTTGTAAAAATACACTTACCACCTAGATAAAAAATTTACTTTTTAGTCCACAAACCTACTTTGTTAACCAGCAGCGAAAGTTACATACAGTATATTTTTCAAATGTATTAATTCATGTATCATATAGATGAGGAAATTTTCATTACATGTGAAATATAACAGATGTGTTTAGTGAGCAGCCTGAAGTTGTTAATAGTAGTGAGATGTTTTGGCAAAACAAGTGTTACGGCTTGTCTCCCGCTCACTTACAGCTTTTTATTAGACAGTGTGAATATGACAAAGCAGACGGGTAATATAGTTCTTGAGGCAGCTGCCAAGTAGAAAGAGGAAAAGAGCAACAATTTCACTTCCTTCCTATGCTGGGACTTGGTGAAAAGCTTTTTATGCTATGAAAGGTTGCAGCTGTTTGAGCCTCTCACATTGTTAGCTTCCAGGCTAAGGCTGGGAAACAGTGCAAAGAGTACAGCTGTTGTGTGCAAAGTGAATCAGGTATTTTACAATAGCTATTTTTTCGGAAAGCGTAAAAGCTGAGCAGTATTGCCAGTTACTATAGCTTCTCCACTGTTAAAGAATGTCAGAAAGGTAATTAGATATTTCAGCAGAAATGTTAAAGACACGTCACTGTTTATTTCATGAACTTGTTAAACTGTAGATTGGGTCACTTATTATAAAGTAGTGGTTGTGCTCATTATGTGCGGGAATCGGAGCATGAAGCATAAGAAGCATTGAGAATGGTAAAAATGCAGACATAATGACAGCTCTTCCTTTCACCATGAACTTTGTGGAAGGCAAGGTCTGTCCATTAGTAGATGTACTTTTAAAGGGTTTGTCCAACTCAAACATATTGCAGATGTTTGACTGAATCAAAAAAAGCTTTACTTACCTCTCAATTCCTCAGGAGGTTGCACTGTGATTGGCACTGCAGCCAGAGCCAGATTAAGGTTGATGGGGGCCCATTGGTGCAAAATCTTGTGGAGGCCCCATATATAGCCTACACTCCCCCCAAGTAATACAACTATATACACAGCCTCCAACACCCCAGTAATACATCTATCTACACAGCCTCCACCATCCAGTAATACATCTATAAACATAGCCCCCACACCCTCAGTAATACATCTATTTACTCTATTTAATAACATCATTCTCACTTTCTCTTTTTCCAACCATGCACGGTGTCCTCATCTTCTTGATCTGACATCTTCAAGATGTCAGCATACTGGTGCTCCGCGGTCTCTGGTCTTATTTTTCCCTGCTCTGCCACAGGAAAAAAATACTGGCTACAGGCTGAGAGCCGGAGTCTGCCAAAACATATAGTTGGCATGCAACCCCCAAATTGCCCACACTTGGTGGGGCCTTTTGAAGGGCAAATTGGCTCATAATATGGCGCTGAATGCTGCTCTAGCACTTCTGTTGTGGAGCCACATGTCATCTGTATTGACATCTTGTTCTGGTGGTGATCTTCCCGCAGCAATAAATGGCTTCATTTCAGGTTCAGGGGAATTGTGTAGAAATTTGCAATTCATAGCACATAGAAAAAGTGAAATGGGTTGAAAGATGGGGGCAGAAGTCGATGTTAGGAAAAGGCTTTTAGAGCAAATCTATGTTTGCCCAAAGTAATTTAATTTTCTGTCATTAGGACAGCCACTTATGTGGCATAGTTAAAGGAGGATTCCCATTTCCACAAGTAATTGATATTGTTTAAATAATGAAATTTATACAAATTTCTAATATACTTTCTGTATCAATTCCTCATTGTTTTCTAGAACATATAGAAAACTTCTTTATTTATTTCCAGTGGACAGAAATCTGACCATCGTCTTGCAAGTTCACGGCTTGTTATAACACACAAGTTTGATTACTCTCTATGATACTAACGAGCTGTTTACTAGTAGTCACTGGTATGACACATTTTATAAAGTGACAGCAAGCTGAGATACAAAAAACCATGAGAAATTCATACGAAAAGTTAATTGGAAAATTGTAGAATTTTTCATCATGCAAACAATAACATTAATTTGGTTTAATGGCAGGAATGTCTCTTTCTCTATGTAGTTCAATTTACCTGTAATACTGCTGTTTTAAATTGGAAAATACGATGAAAAAGGAAAGGACAGATGCACAAAGTGAGCCCTGAATCTAGACCCACCCAGCTGTCCCTACCTGTTTACACATCCAACCCTTATGGTAGGTGACAACTGGTCACGTTTTCTTCCAGCCGACAGGGAAATCACAGAGATAGGACAAACCAACTCAGAAGAATAGTTGAAATACACGTGAAAACCAAGGGGACAATGCAATATAGAATCAAGAGAAAAATTACTAGCAAGGGTCAAATGATCAAAAAAATAGGGAAGTACAGAAAACTTGAGAAAATGAATTAAGACAGCCAGGAATAAAATAAGTTAGGTGTCAGACATGTGCAGCGCAGAATGCAAACTAATCACAAAATCACAGTCAGCAGCGCATCTTCTTCCTAACTTTACAGGCAGATGATGGTGCTAAAGCCTACTGGCACAGATGTTATATTACCACAATACACCTCAGAGATGTACACCAATTAATCCCCCTTTGGATCACACTGTGGAGACTCTATGGCTGCATAAATTCTGGCAAAAAAAGTGATTTTATCTGGAAAAAATGTTTATAATCTATTGACAGGGCATAGGCAAATATATTTCATACATATAATATCAATATTTTCAATATTAATCTCTTTGCTAGGCCTCATACACAAAAACATATGGTTGCCTGGGCCACTCCTTACTCCAACCCTCTCCTTTGAAAGACGAGTGGCTGCCCAGCTCAGACATGGTGCTGTGAGACACTGTGTTATAGGTGCCATAGACCTCAATGGGGGGGCCATGATGTGGCCGCAAATTGTGTGGCCCTATCACTGGCTCCCATGTGGTTGTGTTTGTGGGGTCCTACTAATTGATACTTATACAGAAACAGTAAAGCGTGCAGAGATTCTGTGCTGGGCGTGACATATTTTGTCTGCATTGTTTTACTTTTAAAAGAAATTAAAATGCCCTGGAGTAAAACGTGCCAAATGTGTCAAATTTATCAAGTATTCCCAGAATTAATGTATTTTTTGCTATTATGCTTTTTGTAATTTTGCTTGTCATTGAGAGACCTAACACCTTCCTATACATCTAAATTGTAATTTATGAACACTAAATTTAGACATTTGTTTGCCAGTTTTATAAGTAAAAATTATCTCTGTTTTGCAGGTTGTTGTCTCGAGGTCTAGCCAGGCTCAACCCCATGTTAATATTCCCCTTGATACACGTCCTATTTCCCCAACAGTGGTTATCAATGAAACATCCAAGGATGATGGATATATCTTGGTTAGCACAGGAATGAAGGTATGGTAGTGATTCTTTGCTATGACTAATATTACTGTACATACAGCACAGGATTTGGCTACATAGTAATGGATATATCATACAATACAATTTGTGGTTGATCTGTACATGTCTGTGCTATGTTTTATTCAAGGGATATTTCTTTTGTTATATCAGACTGCATTCATACAGATAACATAATTTCATAATAGAGATTAGCAATTTCTCTACTTGTAGCACAAATGCAGGCTGAGGTCCCAGACCATTAGCAAAACGTCATCTTGTGGAACAATGCACAAGGCGCTGACTGGGCAGTACTGTGAGTGAAAAGGGTTGTGTCTGTGTGTTTGGTGCCCTCACTGGTGTATTGCTGAAAATCCCTTTTTCCAGAAAAAAGAGGCTAGATAATCTAGACCACAAACACATATAAAGATACAGTCAGTCGTGTACTGGCTGAGTAAATGAAGAAGGTGCATGTAAAGCTAAATATTACAGAATAGAGCCTGATAAATGGAGTGTGTGCCTGTGCTTGGTTCTTTGGAGTGGCTAACAGCAATAGTTTTGCCTCCAAAGACTCAGCCTTTTAAACTGGTTGAAAATCATTTGAGCATACATAGGTGATGTCACCACAGCAGGATTTTATATCTGCAGTAGGGTCACAGCCGCCTGCTGGGGCTCACCTACTCTTACAGCAAAGTGGATACCAAAGATGGTAACCCACCACATCCAGAAGACTCTCAGCTTCAGCCCGAGTTCTATGTGAGCTGTGAAGGAAGTTGGGTGGCAGCACAAACTTACAAGCAATAATGTACACAACATCTATTTGTGGAGGCAAAACTATTGTTGTTAGCTATTCAGCAAACCAAACACATGCACACAATCCATTTATCAGGCTTTCATCTGTTATTTTTACATCTTAATTTACTCAGCAAGCGCAGGAGTGCCTGTATCTTCACTATCATCATCACCACAGAGAAGATGTATTTCCTATGTGATCAATTAAAGTATTCCAAGTATTACTGTGTGTATAAAGACAAGAGAAATGGGGGAATTTTACTCATATAAATTGGAGAGATTAAGCAAGTTTCTATGTGATGCTTATTAGAGATCTGTAGAACTCAGAATTTGTACAATGGCACAAATTTGCTTGAACGTGCCTTTCTTCTTCCTATTGAATATCCACAGGATTACGGAGCTATTAAAATATCATTGAAAAGGTAAAAAATGTTAGCATAGAGAAACAATATTCTACCTAGCTATTGATAGTTCAAGGATATTTCATATTTCATTCTTTCCAGTATCCAGTGGATATTTATTAGTTGTAGCCATTATTAAAGAATCTGAATTTTGATTGTAAACATTGCATTGACAATATAATGAAGAACAGTATTAATAAAGCCAAGTGTTATCATGTAAATCATAAGTAGTAGTCACACTACTGTCTGAGCATTTTAAAATTTTCTTTCCCATTGATATGTATTGCAGATAGTGAAGGTTCCATTAACAGGTATTGGGTGCGAACAGCACAGGTCCTGTAGTAGTTGCATCTCTACTCCTGCATATATGAAGTGCGGCTGGTGCAAAGATCATTGTTCCACTAAGCAGGAGTGTTTAAAAGAAGAGTGGACTCAAGAAATCTGCTCTCCAGTCGTGAGTAAGGTAAACAGTACAAGCAATATCTTAAAGATGCTTACTAATTCCAACATTTTAGGGAAAATTCTCTTGGTAACAACTTTATTAGGGTTTAAATAGTTTGATACTGTTAGAAGATAATTTCTTTAACTTTTTTGGGAAACAGTCTCTGTCACTCATCAAGATAACGCTTTGACTGTAAATTACAGAGCCCCGCACGCTGCTTTCTCTAGATTCTCTGACATAAACTATTGTATTCTACAGATACACCAGCCTCCGACATTAGATATTGGGGGTCATTTACTAAGGGCCAGAATCACGTTTTTCCGTCGCGTTACCCGAATATTTCCGATTTGCTCTGATTTTCCCTGATTTCCCCCGGGATTTTGGCGCACGCGATCGAATTGTGGCGCATCAGCACCGGCATGCACGCGACGGATATTGCGGTGCGTGGCCATAAGAAAACCCGACGGATTACGCTGTATTTATTTTTAAAAAAGTGTCGCTTGACACGCGCTTACCTGCACCCAGGGTAGGACAGTGAACTTCAGTGAACTCCAACAGAATTCAGCGCAGCAGTGACACCTAGTGAACATCGGGCACACTACCTTAGTGAATCGCCGGAAGACCGGAATCCTCCACTGAGAACACGCCGCTGGATCGCGACAGGACCGGGTAAGTAAATCTGCCCCATTGTGTTCTACGGATACTCCACCCTCCAAAATAAGCTATTGTACTCTACAGATACTCCACCCTCCGACATAAGCTATTGTGTTCTACAGATACTCCACCCTCCGACGCAAGCTATTATATTCTACAGATACTCCACCCTCCGACGCAAGCTATTATATTCTACAGATACTCCACCCTCCAAAATAAGCTATTGTACTCTACAGATACTCCACCCTCCAAAATAAGCTATTGTATTCTATAGATACTCCACCCTCAGACATAAGCTAGTGTGTTCTACAGATACTCCACCCTCCAAAATAAGATATTGTATTCTATAGATACTCCATCCTAGGACATAAGCCATTGTATTCTACAGATACTCCACCTTCCAACAAAAGATAATGTACCGGCAGGTCCCAGGTTATGTACAGGATCAGTTCTGTAGGTTTGTTCTTAAATTGAATTTACATGTAAGTCGGAACTGTATATTTTATAATTGTAACCCCAGCCAATTTTTTTTGGTTTCTGTGACAGTTGGATTTAAAAAATGTTGGATTGTCATCAGAACCAGGATGAACAGTAAAGCTTCATTACAGACACCTATGATAACTGTTATAGATGTTTATTGAAGCCTAAGGTTAAAGTACAGTAAATTACCAATTACCAGATGTTCGTTTGTAACTAGAGGTTGTCTGTAAGTCAGGTGTTCTTAAGTAGGGGACCGCCTGTATTCAATAGATAATCCACCCTCAGACATAAGCTATTGTATTCTACAGATACTCCACCTTTGACATAAGCTTTTATATTCTACAGATACTCCACCCTCTGACGTAAGCTATTGTTTTCTACAGATACTCCACCCTCTGACATAAGCTATTGTATTCTACAGATACTCCACCCTCCGACATAAGCTTTTGAATTCTACAGATACTCCACCCTCCAACTTAAGATATTGTATTCTAAGGATACTCCACCCTCTGACATAAAATATTGTATTCTACAGATACTCCACCCTCCGACGCAAGCTATTGTATTCTACAGATACTCCGCCATAAGCTATTGTATTCTACAGATACTCCACCCTCCAACGTAAGCTACTGAATTCTACAGATACTCCACCTTCAGACATAAGCTACTGAATTCCACAGATACTCCACTTTAGACATAAGTTACTGTATTCTACAGATACTCCACTTTCAGACATAAGCTACTTTATTCTACAGATACTCCACCCTCCGACATAAGCTTTTGTATTCTACAGATACTCCACCCTCTGATGTAAGATATTGTATTTTACAGATACTCTACCCTCTGAAGTAAGCTATTGTATTCTACAGATACTCCACCCTCCGACGTAAGCTATTGTATTCTACAGATACTCCACCCTCCGACGCAAGCTATTATATTCTACAGATACTCCACTCTCCGACGCAAGCTATTATATTCTACAGATACTCAACCCTCCAACATAAGCTAATGTATTCTACAGATTCTCCACCATAAGCTATTATATTCTACAGATACTCCACCCTCCGACGTAAGCTACTGAATTCTACAGATACTCCACCTTCATACATAAGCTACTGTATTCTATAGATACTCCACCTTCTGACATAAGATATTGTATTCTATAGATACTCCACCCTCAGACTAAGCTATAGTATTCTACAGATTCTCCACCCTCCGACATAAGCTTTTGTAATCTACCCTCTAACATAAGATTTTGTATTCTTCAGATATTCCCCCTCCGAAATAAGCTATTGTATTCTACAGATACTCCACCCTCCGACGTAAGCTATTATATTCTACAGATACTCCACCCTGTGACATAAGCTATTGTATTCTACAGATACTCCACCCTTTGACATAAGCTATTCTATTCTACATATATTTCATCCTCAGACATAAGCTATTCTATTCTACAGATATTTCATCCTCAGACATAAGCCTTGGTGGTTTCTAGTGCAAGTAAAGTCCAGTTTATCAGCAGAAAAATATTTGTATAACAAATACATGGAAATGAAATTTGAGCCTATATATTGTGTCATTTACATATTGTATTAATGTACCACAATTGTGGGTCCATTGGTACAACATGTGCATCCCCAAAATTCTACCAAACCATACATAGATCGATATGGTAGCATACGTTTTCTTTAGTTGATGCGATTAGGTTTAAGTGCTGCAGCTGACATATTAATCTAAAAATAAAAAAATATGTAACAAACGTCTGCATATTATCTGAATAGCCTATCACCTGTTTGCATTTCGTATTCTTGTAAATAACAGTAAAATAATGTACCAGTTAAATCAGGAAATGTTTTCATATGTGCTATATTTAAGAGCATTTTCACATCGACAATGAGTGTAATTAAATCAACTACATTTTCCACAGCCAATCCTCATCTTTAAATCATTTACAGTTTTATACTATTTTTATTCATGTGACTGAAATAGATACATTTCTAGATGTAGCAAGTATTATGAATGCAACTAGATAAAACACTGGAAACTGTTCATACAAAATTCATCTGGCACGCAAAATTGATGGGAGGGTTTTCCTTGGTTACCTCTCATAGTTATTTATTTTTCTCATAAATATTTATACCTTCAAGCCAAATAGTTTTTGATGACATGAAAGCATTAGAAAGATTTTCTTTTACTAAAAAAGTTTTAGTTTAAAATATATGTCACTTAAAGGGGGTGATCACGTTCAGAAAGTAATTGCTATTGTGTGTGTAATGAATAATTCCAATATACTTTCTGTTTCAATTCCTTATAGTTCTCTAGATCTCTGGATAGAAATCTGACTATGCTTGTTTGATGGACACACAGGTGCACAAGTCCTTATTATCACAGATAATAATCTGAGCCGTGTGTCATGGATCAAGCACATGTGTGATATCACATGACCATAGACAATTTTTTATCAACTGGAAGTGTTTGTGTTTCTTGGTGCCAGGGTGGAAGATGTTAACTGTTAACAATCCCGTCAGGAGTGATTTTTATATATAAAAATTGCACCCTATATTCCCACTTTAAACATGAATATCACTGGATCCCTGGCCCTGACACGTTTCTCATACATCCTTGGCCATAGAGGTGCCACCCTGGGAGGACGTATGAGATAAAGGAACCTGATAATGTTTGGAAAGACATTGCAAGACTTAATATTAAACCTATTTTTCATTTCTCTATGTTGTTTACCAGACTTCAGATACACTGCTCACTGCAGGAGAAAGAAGGAGCAGAAAAAGTCACAGAGAAGTTGCTTTACCTAACCCATTTCTGAAGTGTGACATGTCTGTAAATCACACGTCGGCTGTGGGTGTTTGGCAAGGCTCACCGGCTGAGCCCTTTCCATACAAGGTAACAGTAACCAGTAACACCCACAGTTGATGCTGGCCCCTATCGTATGTGTCAACCTACGACAAGGCTGAAGGACGCATATAAATCCTGTCTGGGAAGTCATCAGGGGGCAGCGATCGATTACCATAACAACCCCGGGTCATACAAAGACCCAAGGCTGTCTAATTTTAACCCATGTATTACACTGTACGATTTGCGTAAATTGTAAATTGGGGATGTATAAAATCCCCATATACTGCCATTCTGTAGTATGACAATATATGAAAGAATCAATCAGACAAGCTAGAGTTAAAGTAACGTCCCAAAATGTCTGCCATTTTGAAAAATGTTAAAAATACAATAAAAGTGATCAAAAAGCCTTACAGTCCGTAAAATGGTTGCATTGAAAACATCATCAAAAGTTGCAAAAAATTACACCACACACAGCTCTGTACACCTAAGTATGACTAAGTTATTAGCGCCGGAGGATGGCAAAATTATTATTTTTTTTTTTATTGTACAAGAGGTTTTAATTTTTGTAAATTTGGGACACACAGTGAAAGCTGTAAAATTCAAGCCCACAAGAAAACGATGCAAATGCATTTTTTCACCAATTTCCCTGCATTTGGAATTTTTTCCTGCTTCCCAGTATATGGCATGGAATATTAAAAATTGTCACTAAATAAAAGAGTTATGGATGTTTGAAGGTGGGGGAGTGAAAAATGAAAACGCAAAAAAGTTCACTATTACCACATGCGCCATTCATTTCTGCAATAAAATAAAACTTAAAATCTGTAAAAGAATTCATTAAAATTCCAGAAAAGTAATTGATGGTGCTGATGTGGAGCCTAGCTATGGTTGGTCTCTTTCCTTCTAGGGATAGTAAAGAACTTTGACAGAGAATGAGAAGGCGGTATTCCATGTCAAAAAGGCTTGGGATATACCAATATGCACTAAAATATTGTTACAAAATTCTGCTGCAACTAGGCCAAATAATTAATAGTATAACTTAGACAAGACAAAATTGAGATGCACCAAAATTATCATCCAGCATCAGCCACTGTGATAGATTTAGTTATGTCTAGGCTTAGTTTACACTGTCTAACTATGAAACAGGATTAGTAACTGTGCTCCTATTGGAGTGGAACCAGTATTTGCCTTGGTGTCGATACTCCATCACAGATGATCTGCTTCTACCCTATTGGAGTATGGAAATGATATGAAACCATTTATTATGTTATATTTTCTATAGATTCCACTCTGTTCTGTGTTATTTTCCATGTGTTCAGAAAATTTTCCACAATACAAAAAGCTTTTCACCCATGACGTTGGGGTAACCTGCTGTAGGTTAACACTGTACTATTGTGATGCAACTTTAATTATAACCCGTGGATCATAAAGTTGCTCTTGACCTTATGACTATTGCAAAACTTTTAACCATGTTTTCCCATAGCCTTTAACTGGCACTGCATTGTGACTGAGATTTTGCCTCTATTTTTGTTCAATAGCTGTGACTATCAAGACATTCTTTTGCTATATTCTTCTCCCACATCATGTAAGAGAGAGTATTTGTAGATGTAGTTGGGATTAGTTTTAAAATATGCTTTCAGCTGATAAATATGGAACAAGTCATCCAAGAGAATTCCCAGGACCCCTTTCCTCTAGTTTTCAATTCATGACACTTTAATAAATGTACAGTATTTTGTCTTCACTTGTCTTTGATATTACCCAATGTACCCATGTTGTAATGTTGTATGTACCAAAAACTACATCAGGGTTGCTTGTCCCAGGGGACCCTTTGAAGCTTATATTTAGACAGGTTGACTGAACTATTGTATTACATTATACATCTATACATAACTTCCTAGGAATATGCCCAACCACACGAAAATGTAGAAGCTCACGGACATAAAGATATTATAGATCTGTAGTGTTAGCTATAAAAACAACAGAACATCTATAAACTAGATGGGCTCCTGTGACAGATATAATGAAGGTAATTTGCCCTCCAATTATATGACCTCTTAGCCTACTTGAGAGAATGTTAAGAGGAGTGTGTATTGCTGATCAGAAGCTGCCAGGAGGCTCAACTTCAGGCAACTAATAAAGTGGTGCTAAAGTTGTTAGTTGTACACTATATGTATATGTAATCACTAGATGTAAGTCAGTGCTGTGGTAGCTCTGCAGAGCCAGAGGTCAATCAAAGCAGAATGGCTTTAATCACAGGGTTACGATACAGTCCACAATTACGACACCATCTCTTGGTGAAATATGTTTTATAATTTCAATTTTCATAACTTAATGGATAAATAGGAATTAGAAAGCATGTTGTGTTGATTTACTCACAAATAGACATGCTTAGTAATTTTATCAATGGTAGAAAAAGAAACTGAGATGTTGACATAGACATGTAATATTTATTGGGGATATTTTTTATTTATGTGTCTTCTTAGAGGTTGTTATGTGTTGAAAAGCATGAATGTCATTGAGGGATGCGTGTTTCATGTATCATTACATTTACTTAATAGCTGTGTAACACATTATGGTGAGATAATGGTGATTAATTATCCAAACAGTGTGTCAGTGATAGATATTCTATAGATGAACATGAAGTCAGACTATAAGATCATGCATTATCTATTGTGCTATCTGCTACCCATATTATTAAAATGAACCATACAGAACCTTTTACAATATTTTGAAGTATACAGTAAAATTACAAAATAATAACTTAGAGCATATTTTACTAGATTTTTATAGCTTTAAATATTATTCTCCAATGAAATACAAAACCAATTTCAGAGCTATGGTCTGGTAATTATATGAACTCAGACAGCAGATCCTATGAACAATCACAAATATCTGCACTGTTTTATACTGCAAAATGACAGACAGCACCATGGAGACCAAAGGGAACCCATTATACTCCTAATTTCCATTATGGCACACTATTTCTATCATATAACAGATTAAATTGCAATATTCTTTCTTTTTCTTTTGTTAACGTGTGTGGGGCTACGTGTGGGGGCTTCAGATGCCAAAAGTGACATCTTCAGAGTTCATAAGATGTAAAGCATTTTCAGAACTACTCAATACTAGTATCTAGATTTTACTTGGCACATGTGGATGACCATATTATAGTTTATTGCAAAATATTAAAAAATGAAGATGAAACTTTGAGTAAGTCTATAAATACACACCATTATTTCTTATACAGATGCGAATAAAGGATGTGTAATATCCCATTCTTACCCACTGCAGCAGCATAATAGTATAACATAGTATGATATATAATAATATAAAAATAATGCTGGTCATTAAAGTGTAAACGTCACTTGAGATCATTTTTTATATAGAGTGCGGGGAAATGTAGTGAACATTTTTCTTATATAACACATTCTGCTTAGTTTCTAAAGAAAAACAAGCTACTACCTCCCACAGCGATGTGTATTTCTCACATCTAACCTGGGTTTGGTTATACGGCTCTGAGAAGGTAGGATTAACCCCTTTCCTTTCAGTTTGATGTTTGAAAGTACTACTCATAGCATATTACAGCCAGGGAGAGAGCAGAAAGGGTTAATTCTCTGAAATAATGGTTAATCTTTAAATTCCTATCTCTAAATATTTACTGCTAGATCACTGTCTGCACAGATACTGGAAATGATAAACCACATATAATTAGTAAAAACTATTTCACATGTTATGAGTGCATTATAGGACCTTATATAAACTGTTGTGCATGTATCTCCTCCCAAGTATGTTGTCTTCCTCCAACATCATTCTTATGATACTATTCTTTTTGTTCTGTTTTCCTATGATTTAGAGGCTAGACATATAAATATACCATGTTTATGGCACTTAATTAGTCCTATTGGCACAGCTTTTGTAAAATCATCTACACATGTTTGTATTTTTCCCACCATTGTTGTAATTTGAACACAATTTACAATATAGAAAGGGTCCTTCCTTTAATAATTGTCACTGCACAGCTTGGCACCTTTTACTATTTCTATTACAGAAAGAATAGAAGGTAAACAAAGTTCAGAGTAAGAATGGCAATGTGTAGTGTGTGCACAGAAGCCTGGATATGTTTTTTGTCCTATATGGGCTCAATTAAGCAGAACATATTTAGGACTTCCTTCCATGCAATTCCCTATTGTTCCATAATGTCTTTTCAGGTTTAAAAAATGTAAAAATACAAAAATCATAAAATGTTTCATGATGCACAGCAATATATTATCTATCTGTGTGTGTCTGTCTCTCCGTCTTCCTACTTATATATGGTCTATTATGCTAAAAATAAATGTTTAACCATTTTAAGTGCCACTACAGAAATAACATTTCAACCTTCCAGTCATGTATTTCTGATATGCAATGTTTTTTTTTTCCTAGATCTTTCCAGTTGCTGCTCCATTCGATGGTGGTACTCCTTTAACCTTATGCGGGTGGGATCTGATTTTCAGGAAAGATAATTTTGGATTTCAATATGCCTCAGTTCTCATTGGAAAAAGTAGTTGCAAAATAGATGTAAAAAATAGCAAACAGAACAAGTAAGTAGTTTTCTTGTATTTAATCATATCTGAAGTATTCAAATAGTGCTGTGTAATAATATTAATATGCAACAGCCACCAAACAGCAATGTGTGATTATATATTGGATAAAGAGGGCAGATCACCTCTCCCAATATATATGTTAGTAAATACTTGTATACCCTAAACATTTTTGGTAATGTTTTCCATAAATGTGTGATGTGCCATTTCTCTGCTACATATTTGCAGAGAAATGCAGAATAAATTGACCACCAGGATTTATTGTTCCTATTGTTAAGGGGTGTCCCTATACAGTCTGATACTGGCAGTGGGACTGTATAAATGTACAGGCGGTCCCCTACTTAAGGACACCCGACTTACAGACAACCCCTAGTTAAAGACGGACCCCTCTGCCCACTGTGACATCTGATGAAGCTTTCAGAATGCTTTACTTTAGTCCCAGGCTGCAATGATCAGCTATAAGGTGTATGTAATGAAGTTGATAAGCCTTGGTCCCATTGCAGCTAGAATTTTGAAAATCTAACGGTTACTGGGGCAAAAAAAAAATGTGTCTGGAACTACAACGATAAAATATATAGTTTCGACTTACATACAAATTCAGCTTAAGAACAAACCGATGGACCCTATCTTGTATGTAACCCAGGGACCGTCTGTATACATAATTTCTATTATATAGATTAACATAACCGGCTATGGGATGAGGGTCAGCAACCAAGTTAGTTTTTTAGATAGGTGGGGATCTCAGATTTGGGCCCTGCAACTATGGAGTATTTCTGACATATAGACAGTGTATGTCATAAACACTTTAGATGAGAATAATCCTTTAATAAATTCACCAAGTTATGACACTCTTGTTATATATACGATTTTAATAGCTCTGTCTTTCGTATTGCGAGATGAGATACCTCTCTTGCAACCGAATCTTATGGATATGGACTTTTTTCACAGGTGATATGCCACATTTTCCTGTGGGATTCATATTATTTCACTAAAATATAGGTAGTAAGTTATGTAGGAATTCCTTATTGGCCTGTAACATGACTGGCTAAGTGAAAACTGTTCTTATGTGGCTAATGAAATGTGTTATTGGGATGAGCTATAAATCAGAGGAAATATTCCTTGTCTGGCAGTGTTCAAAACTAAGATAATTAAAGTGACCCACATGCAGTATAATACAATGGGAATAATTAAAGTAAAATACTGTGATCATTCAAAGAGAATACTATGTAGAATGTAACAATGTTGTGATCGTCATATAATAAATACTATTCTGTTGATTGTTGAGTTTCAAGCTTTCTGTATTGCACCAGTCATCTGTTTGCAGGGGCCACAGCAGCCCCTTCACTGTTTACATTGCCCCTTAACCTGCAGCTACAACTTGCTGTGTCCCATTGAACAGCTCATCAGTTGGGGTGCAGAAAGATGAGCCTCTAGCAACATAATATTGATGACCTATACTAAGGAAAGCCCATCTTTATTGTTATTTCATAAAATACTGTCTCCTTTTGGTAATAAATCAGTTTTGTGAGATATACTACAATTCAGATTGTGATCTATTAACATTAGGATATCATACATGCAACCGACTTCAAGATGTGTAATGGGCACTGGATTTAGTAGTGAGGTACCATGAAAGTTCTTGATCACAGATAAACAAACTACACTACTTTTTCACATACAGAAAAATAATTGGCAAGATTTTTGACACTATAGTCTGCCATGGTTATTGCTAGAATTTATTGCTTAAATTCTTTAAAAATCTTTTTTTTCTAGGTTGGTTTGCAAATTAGGCCAAGAAGACTCTGTCAAATTTAATGTAAGCAGTAGTGTGTCAAATAAAAAGAAGGTTGTCCATTTTAACACTTTCTCTTTTGTTGTAAGTACAATCCTTTTTGAAATTCCCACACTGACAGTACATTTATATATGAAATATTTGAATATCTATTTGAATTACATTGTTTATTTTTGTTTATTAGAATCCTGTTGTAGAAAGTGTTACACCAAGCTATGGACCACAGTCAGGAGGAACTCTGATTACACTGAAGGGACATTACTTGAACAGTGGACAAGATAGAAATGTGTATATTGGTAATGAAATCTGCACCATTAGAAGGTAAATATGATTGAACATAAGGTGATTTAGCCGACATCCCATACACATGAACTCTGGTAGGAGCCAATGTTGGACTTCTAGCAACTGTTGGCTGCTTTCATCTTATAGTACTAAACCAAAGGAACGCTAGGTACATTGCTGTAATTAATGCTGTGTTTTGAGGATCCCAATCACATATTTGTTATAATACCTGCACCACCCAGGACTTTGCTATTTAGAAATTATAATGCTACATATTTTGATAATTTATTGATATATATTTATATTATCTTTCTCAGGCACCAGTTGCCACTGCAGTGTCTATAGTTATGCTGTTTTTATATAATCTTATTCCTCTCATCCAGATGATGCCTGCAACTTGAATCAGTAACCATAGGTTAACATTTATTTGTTTTCTGGCCTAAAAATAATTCTTAGTAAGGTACTTATTTTTACCATACACCTTAAACAGCTGTGTGCTGAATTCTTAAAGGGAAAATCCAAACATAAATCACCCAGTATTACACTGGTGTCGTTGCTGGTGTGAGGCACACCCAGCCTAAATGAGTTATAATGTGTGTTTAAAATTACACCGTGAACATTAGCTGAGGAGAGTACCTCAAACTATCTATAAAGTCTCTCTTCTGTAAGATAGTGCTGGTGTATCAGGGATAGGTGAGTACAGTGAAAGACCTATACTAACACAAACATGAATATCCCACAGAACAAGTCTTAAAAAACAAATGTTAATGTTCTTACTGTGTTGAGTAGATTTCGGTTGTCTACCTTGCCTTATTGGATTTATTGATGGTTTGTCGTGATCCATGTGTGCACTAAGTAATAAGGAGGGATCATCTACTTCCTACCTAGGGGGGCAGGCAATAGGAAAGGACAGCACAGAAATGGATTTAGCATCAGGGCTCGCTGTCTGTTTAATATGTCTGTCTGTCTCCAGGCTCTGCATTAAATTGGCTCTTAGTGATGTTATGAAGCCAAACAGGTAGATAACAAATAGTAGTCAGAATGTAATGGTTACTATCAGAGGGTTTGTGGTACATTTTTGTAAACAGGTTGTCTGTGAACGAGGGGGGGGGGGCGGGAGCGGTCTGTGGACTGGGGGTCAGGGGCTGCCTGTGGCCTGGGGGGGGCTGACTATGGACTGCGGAGGGGGTCGAGCTATGGACTGGAGGAGAGCTGTCTATGAACTTGGGAAGCTGACTGTGGATTGGGGGGCTGTCTATGGCACAGGTGGGGATTGCTGGAAATATGTATATACTGAGTGGTCACGTGCTAGGGCTATCTACTGTATATGCTGAGGGGACATTTGCAGGGGCTATCTATATTTAGAGGGAACAGGTGATCTATATACTGAGTGAGAATGTGCTGGGGCTATGTGTATACTGAGTGGGCACGTGCTGGTGCTATCTATATACCAAGGGGACATGTGCTGGGGCTATCTAAAACTGAATCGGCATGTGCTGGGGGGGCTATTTATATACTGAGGGTATGTATTTATATACCGAGTGGACTCATGCAAGGACTATCTATATACTGAGTGGGCACGTGCAGGGGCTATCTATATACTAAGGGGACACATACTGGGGCTAGCTATATACTGAGTGGGCACGTGCAGGGGCTATATATATAATATATAATATATATATATATATATCCTGAGTGGGCATATGCTGGGGAATGGGGATAGCTATATACTGAGGGGACATGTGCAGGGACTATCTATATACTGAGTGGACACATGCTGGGGCTAGTTATATACTGAGGGGACATTTGCAGGGGCTATCTATATACTGAAGAGTCACATGCAGTATAGTAGGGTCCTGTCAAAAGAGTATAGTTTGTCATGGCTTAAAAATATTATGGTTAAAGAAAGAAATTGTTATATAATGTTACGTATCGATGTGGGAATGGACACCTGTGGGGGGCCCTGGTTGTAGGAAAAGATCTATATATTCCGACAAGATGGATGTGAGGCAATCTATGCCCAAGATAATAGGTCTGCCCAGTGAGTTTGTGGGAGACTTATGTATTTTGGTAGGATTACTTTAGTAGGATTTTGATTATTGATACAACATGCTTCCTTTTTGCTTTTTCCTTCATTTATGAGATTGGATAGTTCTTCTTTAAAAACTGTGGTGTTGGTCTTTCTGGAGTTTAGCTACAATCACTATACTCCCCTCTTTATCCGTGGGGCGGGTAATATTCCTGTTATATTTTAAATACATATCATAGTGTGTTGAACTCTTGCCTGGCCCCAAGAAGTCATCTATGTATCTACTTATTTACCCAGCTATATGGTCCTTATCTTCCCCAATATCTGCCATTGCTGGAGAGTTGTAAATCCTCTGATAAGCATTTGATGAAAGACAGTTTCTCTCAAAATCTACACTTTTGGCTAATACGCATGTAGTATTTAAAGTACGTAGTATGTTAAGTAAAGGTAAACACCATGGCCCACACAGGGCCGATTGTAGCCGTTTTACTGCCTGAGTCAAAAATTGAAAATGCCGCCCCCACGCCTGAGGATGCTACCTCACACTAGTAATCACTCAATGACACAGACACTCGTGACATGCTCCATCAGGAAGAGGACTTCTTTATAATTTCTCCCAGCCATGGTTAATCTCTGCTGAATTCAGTCAAATGTCTTCAGCTTCATGCAGCATAGCTCCATACTGCACCCCTAAAAAAATAACAGTCACTTACAATATAGTGGATCATGTTCCTAAATACATATTATATTCACAACACGCCTGAACACACTATTCCCCACATAAAACATCCTTTATATAGTCTCACGATAAATTATAGTATCTACCGCACCCACAATTTATTATATATTCCAGACTGTATTACACTATACTAGACTATATTATATAATACACAGCGTCCCCCAGTATACACAGCCTCGCCAGTATACACAGCCTCCTCCAGTATACACAGTCTCCCCAGAATACACAGCCTCCCTGGTATACACAGCCTCCCCCAGTATACACTGCCCCCACAGTAATGCATAGTGTATACAGACATGACACCCTGTACTTACCTCTGGGCTCCAGCCCCAGCGCTCCCCTGCAGCTCCTAGTTCTCTCCCGCCAGCAGCTGCTTTCTGTATGTATAAACACAGGCCGCCATGCTCTGCAGAACAATGCACATAGGCACGCTTTTCTGCACCACACGGCTCTTCCTATCAATTACATCAGCGCCTAATTGATTTTTCAGGTAATACGGACTTGTCAATGTTTGGCAAGTCTGTACTAGTGCAAGTGATCCGTTGACCCCAAAATGGTCCGCCAGCTTCCACGGAACTTCATCCCTCCATGAGGCCACATTTATTAAAGTGTTTGCTCCAGTTTTCTGACTTTGCACTGTACAGAATGTGATAACTGATTGCACATGTATTTGTGAAATATTTGCGCCATTATTGAGTCTCGGTTGCACTATGTCCGCCGCACCACACAATAAAGGGGTGTATTATTGTGACTTGACAGAATTGTGTTGCACGCTCTATGTTAAAGGTGCACATAAAAGGTTGGTGCATACTTCTGAACATTGCAGATTACAACATATTAATAAAGACCATGCACCACTTTTGATTAATTTGGCGCACTCCACAAGTGCTCTACTTTTGATAAATGTGCCCCAATATGTGCATACCTATTGCAATATGTACCGTAGATATAAATGAATATATAATTCCTAAGAGTTTGACTTTCTATTTTTTTTTTATCTGTTTAATGTATTTATTTTCTTGCACCTCTTACAGTGTATCCAGCACTGCCATTGAGTGCTATACACCTACAAAGAAAAGTAACACAAATCGGATTATCCTAAAAATTGACAGTGCTCGTCGAGAGGCAAGTACTTCATTTACATATAGAGGTGATCCATCCGTCACTAAGATACACCCAATCAAGTCTTTCCTGAGGTGAGTACAATCATATTTTGTGAGATAAAGTTTTGTATGGTAAAGTTAGCACTGTTGTTCTGTGTAAAGATTGCATATTTCTATAGAGTATTTGTATGGTTATCACCCTAAAATGCAAAATGTATACTTTGCAAATTGCAAAAGACTAAGCTAATGGGTAAATCAAGAAAAAAAAATGGTTGTCGATTCTGCTTGCGTCCTATTAGATGGTAGCAATGAGCATACAACATTTACAAGAGATTTTGTCCACAATTATCATATATAGTCTGGAATTTTTCATTGACAACATGGGATCTTCCCAATTTAATTCACTCTGCAGTAATATATTATAAACAGGGAATTTATTGCTGCTTTTATTACATCTAGACATTATCAATAATTCTACATTTGAAGGGTGGGTAAATTGGCAGCAATTTAATGGGAGGTAATACGTATTTCATTCCAGAGTGGTGAGTCTATTAGTATTAACAGATTCCTTCCTGAATAGTTTACAATATGTGGTACAATCTTGAGAGAACTGCAGTGACTCTGCTACTTACTAATGTGCCTAGAAGATGAGATATGTGTAGGGCATAGCAATACATCTGTCATGAAAAAGTTATAGATACAAGTAATACAGAGATATTTAACAGAATAGGGGTAATTTATTAAGACTATAGTATTGAACAGCAGTCATAATTTTCCCACTGCCAGTGTACTGCAAGATAAAAAATATAGAAAACAGGCAAAGGGAATTACAACAAAGGTAAATGTTCATGGGTTAATATCGTAATAGAAACCCACTATCTAGTAATATCCCTATACTGGTAACTGCACCTGGTCTAATACCTCCATATACTAAATATAGAAACCAAAGGTAACCCTCAAAAAGAGGGGAAAGAGGACAAGACTAAGTAAATGAGACTATGATGTTGGAATAAAAGTTAAGTCTTTATTGTTGCAATATGAATAAAACATGTTTATATAAAACACACATTAGCACCATGGATGAGGTGCATAAGGTTATACAGTACAGTGACACAGAGAAAATGCCATCAACCCGGACAGAAACGGAGACAATGCAAGTTACAAATAATGTCAAACAATGATGACAAGGAAAATTGAATTTGGTATAATGAACCTCTGGCAGAAAGCATATATAGTGTATGAAAAGAAACACCTTAGTACTATAATGACCCAAGTGTGGTCAGCCAGATGGTAAATATCAATCCTTACCAGTAAAAGAAAATGCTATGCTCCACTGCCCGGATGATGGCGTACCCGACGTGCATTTCGGCTCTAATTAAGCCTTCGTTGTGGGGTTGTCCCGGTTGACGGCATTTTCTCTGTGTCACCGTTACTGTACTGTATAACCTTATGCACCACATCCATGGTGCAATGTGTGTTTTATATAACCATGTTTTATTCATATTGCAACAATAAAGACTTAACTTTTATTCCACCACCATCAGAGAAAGAGGAAAGACTCAAGTAAATGAGACATGATGTTGGAATAAAAGTTAATCACCTTTATTGTGCAATATGAATAAAAACATGTTTATAAAAAACACCACATTAGCACACCATGGATGAGGTGCATAACGGTTATACAGTACAGTGACACAGAGAAAGAAATGCCATCAACCCGGACAGAACTGGAGACAATGCAAGTTACAAATAATGTCAAACAATGATGACAAGGAAAATTGAATTTGGTATAATGAACCTCTGGCAGAAAGCATATATAGTGTATGAAAAGAGACACCTTAGTACTATAATGACCCAAGTGTGGTGCAGCCAGATTGGTAAATATCAATCCTTACCAGTAAAAGAAAATGCTATGCCACTGCCGGATGATGGCGTACCCGACGTGCATTTCGGCTCTAATTAAGCCTTCGTTGTTGGGGTTGTCCCGGTTTGACGGCATTTTCTCTGTGTCACCGTACTGTACTGTATACCTTATGCACACATCCATGGTGCAATGTGTGTTTTATATACATGTTTATTCATATTGCAACAATAAAGACTTAACTTTTATTCAAACATATAGTTCAAGAGAAAGAGGAAAGACTCAAGTAAATGAGACATGATGTTGGATAAAAAGTTAATACTTTATTGTGCAATATGAATAAAACATGTTATATAAAACACCACATAGCAACCATGGATGAGGTGCATAACGGTTATACAGTACAGTGACACAGAGAAAGAATGCCATCAACCCGGACGAAACGGGGAGACAATGCAAGTTACAAATAATGTCAAACAATGATACAAGGAAATGAATTATGGTATAATGAACCTCTGGCAAAAGATATATAGTGTATGAAAAGAACACCTTAGTACATAATGACCCAAGTGTGGTGCAGCCCAGATTGGAAATATCAATCCTTACCAGTAAAAGAAAATGCTATAGCTCCTGCCGGATGATGGCGTACCCGACGTGCATTTCGGCTCTAATTAGCCTTCGTTGTTGGGGTTGTCCCGGTTTGACGGCATTTTCTCTGTGTCACCGTTACTGTTACTGTATACCTTAGCACACATCCATGGTGCAATGTGTGTTTTATATACCATGTTTATTCATATTGCAACAATAAAGACTTAACTTTTATTCAAACATATAGTTCACACCATGAGCTGGTGCTCGGTATTTACAGCTTACCCCTACCATTGGAAATGGTAGGTTTCCTTTAATGTGACACATCCTTGGAGGCCTGGTACTACAGGAAGAGTCAGAATGTGTGGATAGAACTGATTTACCATTGGAGCTCCTGCGCTGGACCCTACTATTCTTTCTGTGCAGAGGATCCTGGAGGGAAACTACACTAGTTTTTTTTAAATTTCTCCTTCTTTCTACTGTATTGGTGTCTACACCAGTACCAATGATAGAAAACTGTGACAGAGCAGGGACCAATAGGTTACTTCTTAAATTGCTGTGTTAGCACTTTGAGATAAATAAGTGGGTGTTTGTTGTAGTGTGGGCATTTACTTTCTAAAAAGTTTCCCTTCACTGCACTAGGCTATGCAGCTGGGGATCTTTAGAATTCTGTTACATTAGTATTGTTTAACCCCTTAAGGACGCAGGGTTTTTCCGCTCATTTCTCGCTATAGTCTCATTTACTTAGTCTTGTCCTCTTTCCCCTCTTTTTGAGGGATACCTTCAGTTTCTACCTTGCACTGCAAGCCAGATTTACTAACAGGTTCCATCCTCCTAGTATATCCGAAAGTGTGCTCCCCCACTTAAGTGAAATCTCCGCCAGTTTAGACTATAGTAAATATGGTGAGTGAATGCTCACGCCTCCATCTCTCCCCCACTCTGGGGTGGAAAATTGAGAATTATGAAATAGGGGTTTTAACATGCATGTTAAATTCCCCTCAATATGTATTTGGAAGCTACACATGCTAATTCCAAAGAATTAATTTGAACTTCTGACATTTTTATAACAAACTATTTCTTGCCATTGACAGTGGAGGAAGTACAATAACTGCACATGGAACAAATTTGAATGTAGTAGCTTCTCCCCGAATGGTTATCCAGTTATCAGAACAAAACATACAGTACAATATGGTAAGTATTATAACACTTTATTAACTGTTGTATAATTATATAAAGTAAGCCTGTCACATTGATCATTCAGACTTTTATATATCAATGTAGAAGCTTAGCACATTTGGAGATGGCTATATATATATATATATATATATATATATATATATATATATATAGGAACCTGTCAGCAGAAGTGGACTTAATAAATCACTACTATGTTCCCAAGCAGCTTAACTCCTCCCTGATTGTGTTTATTTCATTGTCCAGTGTGGAGGCATCACCCAGAAAATCAACTGACTTCAGTTTTAATCTCTCTGCCTCCTTGACTTTACAACCAATTTACATCATCATTTTTAAAGATGATGCCACCACACTAAACCTTCAAAGAAACAAAAACTAGAAGGTATTACGTTGTGTTACAATATACTGCTAGTGGTTTTTTAGGCGGGTTTCATTTAATGTGATAAGGTTTCATTTAATGTGATAAGGTTTTATATATTATATATTATATGTCTAATGTACTTGTAAAAAAAATATTTGTAAACTAAAACTAATCACCTATTCTTAGAGCCCAGTGGTTTGTGATTGCATGAAGCATGGTGTACCGATGATAAACGCTATTCTAAAATGAGATGTACTATAGCATAAATCCGGATTGTGCACTGCAGTCTTTTTAACCTAAACCTATGGTGCTCTGGTTCTTACACATACTTTCAAAAATATACAATTGACTGTTATGTAAATCGATTACGGACACATGTAAACTTTGCTGAGTACATGTGGTTATCAGCCAGAGACAAGAGAAATTTGAGTGACAGCAGCCATTTCATCAGTTTTTCCAGCAGAACATTGTGTAAATGTATCTCTTTGAATTTGTTGTATTTAGGCTACTGTATACTGTATCCTAATGGAAAACAGGATCAACAAAAATGTGTTTACAGCATGAAAGTGGTTGGTTTCCTCTGCAACTCCACCAGTTTAGAGAAGCATTTCCCCCATTCTACGTCCGTGGGGGCCGGGCCTATAATAGTAATCATAATAATAATAATAATTTTTTCTATAGTGCCATCATATCCTACAGCGCTTTACAAATCATGGGGTCCATATACAAATATAATAAGATATTACAGTGTAAGTATCTATTGTATACGGAACCTCTATAGAACTTATTTGTGAGAATGAAATTGCATAATGATGAAAAAATAATCAAGAAAATTTGTAATTCTATATTATTCTTGTTGCTAATAATGTGTTAATGTGGTAATTTGAAGTTTTTTTCTTTATTACCTGCCTGTTAGAGACAGGAAAGTCAGACTTGTTTACCAAAAGTAATGCAGGAATGTAGCCGGCCTAAAAATAATGTGATATGGAAAAAAACAGAAGCACTTCTCATGATGCAGAACTAAATAGAACATGGAAAAACCTCACAGGCAGCCAAGATTCTGTACCTCATCCCAGTGACATAGTCCAAGGCATTTTGGAGTTCTTTTTATCAACCTGACTTAATGTTACCAAACTGTCACAGTGTCTGGCCCTTTAGGGCCATCTTTTAACATGATAAAAGAAGGGAACACACATTTGTTTAGTTACAGTATTTGGCAGACCTCTGGAAGCAATGAGTCAAATATTTTTCATCGAAATAACAGTGATGCCATCTAAAGTGGCAGACTTCAAACTTTAAACACCCTACTTATGATGTGCTGGAAAATACAGCACATTGATTTTGTTCAATGAAAAACTAATATTAAAGGGAACCTGTCACCAGGAGACACATTTTTAGCCCTCCCCAGTCCCCACAGAGCATAGTACATACACTGCCAAAGTGTTTTTGTATTAAAAATTGGTTTTACAGAAAAAAAAGATATGTTATATTGTACCTTTCATTAGCATCTGCTGTGTGACTAGGCAGTTGCCAAATGGGAGGGTCTGGGAAGGAGCAGTTTCCCCCCCACCCTTGGGGAAAAGCTTCTCCATGTGACCTTTTCAAATATATGAAAACACCCATCACTGGGCTTAGCGACGCCCCCTGCTCCTCTACAGCCAATCCCGAGTGTGGGGAGTTATTCATATATTTGAAAAGGTCACATGTTTCCCAAGGGTGGGGGGAACTGCTCCTTTCCAGCCCCTCCCAAAAGGCAACTGCCTAGTCACACAGCAGATGCTAAGGAAAGGTACAATATAACATATCTTTTTTTCTGTAAAACCAATTTTTTATACAAAAACACTTTGGCAGAGTATGTACTATGCTCTGTGGGGACTGGGGGAGTGCTAAAAATGGCTCTCCTGGTGACAGGTTCCCTTTAAGAAATTAATGAATGTATAACCCAGAGGTGAGGTTTTAGGGGATGCATAGGTAACAGTTAGACCCTTTTCCCTCTCCCACAAATCAGAATTCTAAATTATACTAAGGCATATGGTTCCTGTATAGAATGGGTTCTTGTGGAGATAAATGGTCATAATTTACTAGTAGTTTACAGGTTGCATCTGTAGTTGCTAGTGTGGGCATATGAGGGATTGTTTTTAGCAGAAAGATTTGTATTTTCCTACGGGTTAATTTTTGTGGTAAAAATAGCATGATTATTTATATTAACTCTATATTAACTCTATAATAACTCTGTCCATACAGAATAAAACAGCTGTTTTGCTGCGTTTTTTAATTAAAACATTTACACAATTCACCGTACAGTATAATAAACATGATACAAATATTCTATAGGTTAGTACGGGAGATACATGTACAGTTTTTCTTATATTTTAAAACTTTAGCAAAAGTGTTGCCATATTGTGAGAGTTATAACTTTTTATTCGTCAATCAAAAGAGGGTTATTAGGACTTGTTTATTGCGGGAAAAGGTAACTGTTAGATTGGTGCTATTACAGGGTACATCTGACTTTTTTATTGTTTTCTATTACAATTTTTTTCGAGGTATGAAGCACTAAAATTGCAATTATTAATTAGTTTTTATTTTTTATACCCCTGATAATATGGGTATAAAAATGGGAAAGATGCTTGGCCAAAGTCGCTATGGAAGCGACAATACCAATTTTGTGTTTGTGGGGGTTATTTTATTATATATATAAATATATAGAGAGAAATGGGTTGTTTATGTGTTTTTTTTTTTGTTTTTTTAACTTTATTTATTTATTTTTTTACTGTCTCACTCTAGGGGACTTACACTGGGGATGCCTTGATCGCTAATACAATACATTACAGAACTTCTGTACTGTATTGTATCTGCAACATTCCTGCCATTGCAAGGCAGAGTGGTTGTTGCGAATACGTCCCAATATGTAGCTCGCAACCTTTGTGGAGTCTGATCAACCCCACAGCAGGTCACTACACAACACGCGGAACACTGCAGCGGTAGATCCTGCCTGGTAAGGCAGGAGTTAATTGTTTAATGTGATGTCATTCCATCAGCCAATCACACCTGTTATAATATTGTATTGTAAGCTGGGATGTAATTGGAGGAGTAACCACCACCTGACCAGGAGCTGAGGAGAAGTGACGGTTGGAGAGTGCCAACGGTCAGTTCTGTCAGTCTAGTCAGGAAAGACAGAGAGACCAGTCTGACAGGAGTAAGTCAGAGATCAGAAGACTGACAGGTGTCAGTCAGAAAGTCAGTTCAGCCAGAGTAGTGAGGAGAGACAGAGAGCACAGTCAGTCAGGAGCCCAGTCTGACAGGAGTCAGTCAGAGATCAGAAGACTGACAAGTATCAGTCAGACAGTCAGTCAGGGAGTCTAGTGAGGTAGATGAGAAGAAGACTGGAGTTAATCAGTCAGTCAGGTTAGTCTGACAGGAGTCAGTCAGAGGAAGTCTGACAAGAATCAGTCAGAAAGACTAGTCAGTCAGACCAAGCAGTGAGGCAGTAGAGCTCTGAGGAGTTAGTGAGAAAAAAGAGGTATCATCCTACCTTCAAGGGTGACATCTGAAGTAACCCAGGACAAGCTGAAGCACCCTACTAGGACACAGCTATCTCCCAGCCTGCCCCAGCATCCAGGCTGGTGATCAATCCCTCTGGTTCCCACTTCAAGTGCATCCCCAGCCTGTTACCATTGTTAAGATTCGTTGGACACGTTATCCACTGTTCCTGTTGGTTCCAATAAAGAACTGTAAGTTGTTTTTAGACAACATCTGCCTCCGTCTGCTCCCTGCTACTACAGCTGTCACCATCACGGGCACCCTACCCACTAGACAGGGACTCATACTCCAGACCCTAAAGGGTTGCCCCCAGGGAGAACCACTATAACAGTCTCTCCCTTATCATTTCTTGCCAACACCACCTGCTGGAGACCTGCCAGGCTGTAGGACAGCCCTCCGGTTCCCATACCAAGCACCGTGACACTAGTGTGCCAGGCCGCAACCGCCAGCCACTCCGGTATTCTGGGCCCCAGCTGTCTCCAGGTCCAAAGAGAAAAAGGCTAGGCCCAGGTGGGGGATGTTGCATATCTGTCAGTGATTTACTGACATTTTGCCTATGAGACCGTTTCTTGGACTGGGCCTCATAGGCCACCATACATGTCATTCCTCCAGTTGCCATGGCAGCCCCTCTGCACCACGGCATACTGCAGGGGGCTGTTCCCTCTGTCACTCTCCTTAGCTGCCACATTTGTACTCGATCACAGCAGTTAAGGTGTTAAACTGCCAGCAAAGAGCAATCTCCCCGCCTGGCAGACACAGCAGGGAGCAGACTATATGAAACAACCGATTTCCTGCTGTGGATTCTGATGACAATAAAGATTGTACTTATGTGACAACGGCTCGCTGATTAGAACAATCTATATTGTCATGTGGCATCAACCAGTTAAACATTGTAAACAAGTAAAACATGTCAATATGTGGTAATTGCTATGCATGCATCTCTAGGCTGCAGAAATGCAAATATGTTTTCTCTTTACTAGAGGGGTCCCAAGTTTGCTCAAAATTTATTCAAAGCCCCTACACATTTTTAAAAACAGCCATAAAAAAACCTTACTGAGACTGCCAAGCCATCTATTGTGTACATGTTGGAGATTTCCACATGCCTTATTCATTTGTTTTCACAGATATAAGACACAGTGGCTTACTTTCTTCATCCCAATTAGAACTCAGATAAACAATGCACCCATGCAATATTGCCGTATTGGAATGAGACAAATGAGTCCTACAGCTTGCAATCATTGGCCTCATTCAAAGTTGCGGCCGTATATGTATGTCCCCATAAACGGCAATGGCGTCCCAGCGGCGGTACGGTTCCACACGTTCCGCATGCTCTATCTTTCCCCATGTGTGCGGCCATGCCGTGCTGTTTTCTATAGAGAGGGAAGGGGGAGCAGACTTAAGGTATTTATAAATACCATGATATCTTTATAGTATGTAGTGTATCATTTTAATATAGGCTTCATATCTACAATTTAGTTTCTTCCATTCCTACTGCAGGAAACAGTCACAAACATATAAATAACATTTATCACCTATATGAATGGGAGATGAAGACAAATGAACAAGAGTTGGCCAGGCAGTACCTTTTGTTTAGCTTGGCGTTGTTGCAATTCCAAAGATTCATGGGAATTTAACTCTCTCGAGCTTTTCTGTGGTCTTTGATATTGACAAAGAGATCTTTTTCAGTTTTCTCCTAACACAAACACACAGTACAGGGGAAATTCAGTTTTTCCCATTAAAAGATACTTAATTCAATCATAACCAAAGGTGCTGCTTTGTGGGCAGTATTCTAATTGAGTAGCCAGTAGATTAAATTACAGCATTTCCTCATTGTTCTGCAATCCAATATTTCTTGAAAACTAAAACCATCGTATTCTTCAATTGCTAAAACCAATTTGGAGCTTAAAATGTCATGTCAAATCACATAACAGCAAGGTCATCGCAAATGAGATTTTCCTGCCCCTACCAATCAGTCATATTGCATCACTTCTAAAGAGCATTATTAGATTTTATCATTCCATAAGAGCATCTTCTGTGCTGACCTGTCTGGTAAAATGTGTGGTCTGCACCCGTGAACCACTTCTATAGAACAGCCTCAAAGAGACTTACATATACCACCATTATTAATTTAAAGGACATCGCTACTCTTCAGTTGATAACAAGAGTAATGAATTCACCAATAATACAATATAAAGAAGGATTACAGAATATTTCAGCCTGTCACAGTTCAGGAAACATGTGACCTTCCTCTAAGAAGAAAGGCCTGGGTATCAGCATAGGGTTTGAAGTCCACTGACTGTAAGAAAATGATCTTTCTTTGAGCTGCAATATTTTATTTAGAAGTTCTTTATACAACTGCTGCCTAAATTAAGAGCCCTTTATGAGGACAAATATCACCAACTACTTTCTTAGGAACAGTCATTCCCTATAATTGGCGGGTGTCAATAGGATCACCCAAACAAATAATCAAATGCTTGATATATATTATTGCAACAAAACAGAGGAAGATGTCCAGTCAGCAAATTGTTTCTAATGCAGCAGAAATTATTACTACAAAATGCAGCAAAGGAAAGTGTAGTAATCAGGAATGATACATTTGTTCCCAATCAACACATGCTAGGTGAATTTTCCATCCAAAATTTGGCCCACCATGTACATCATCAGCTCATGCACTCGAACCTCATTTTTGCTTTGTTTGATAATAAAGAGGAGATTTACTTTTTGGATGGGCCTTATTGGCTATGGTTTGACATCTGTCTGATGCCCTTATTAAGTGCAAGCCAAATCTCATATTTGTCAAGCTAATGTAAATTTACATGTGCTGATTTGAGGAGTTAAAAGTTTATTTTATTAGGCTTTTCAACAATAGAAAGTTTAGTGTGGGGCACCCTGGGAAACAAAATTATCTACAGTAATTCGGCAAATGTTGGGGTGGGGGAGTTTTAGTGTGGAGAAACCATATGACAGTTTCCATTTAAGATGACAATTTTTTCAGCTACACTTGAGAGATTTACATTACAAAATTTAAGAGGAACTTTCAGCCCGTTAATCTATTCCAAGTATTTGCATCCTTTACTAGGTGCTATTTTAGTATAGTTAGAATCCACATTCATTCCAGAGTATTAAATGTCATTATCTTCAGATCACTACTGTCATATGGGTGAAGTCAAGCTCCTTTAGCCCAGGACCACAGTAGAGGGCTAAATTAGCACCAAACCTATGCTAATTATTGTGATAAAGTTGTTCCAGGTCTCATGCAGGCATCTGACCCATCTGAAAGGTCCTCTTCAACCAATAACAAAAAGCACATTTGTAATATTAGTTATAACTCACTAATGGTTCCATAAATGTAAGTCTATATTATTATTTTGGGGGGGTTTAGAACTTACATTAATGAACCTTAACGGACCTTAGAAATGTTTCCCCAGATCTGTGTGATTACTGCCACCTCCAGATTGAAGAATAAAAGTTATTGAAGAATAAATTAACTACTGAAAAGTGATCTTTACAGGACAGGAAATATTAGTATGCAAAGAGCTAAAGAGCTAAAATTGCAATAAAATAAAAAAGAATCCTTAGGGACTTGTCAGAATTTAAGTTAACCGGTTAAGGACCGGGCCCTTTCCTGTTTTTTCATTTCCATTTTTCACTCCCCACCTTCAAAAATCTATAACTTTTTTATTTTTACACGTAAGAGCTGTGTGATGGCTTGTTTTCTGCGTAACAAATTGCACTTCATAGTGGTGGTATTTATTTTTCCATGCCATGTACTGGGAAGCGGGAAAAAAATTCCAATGCAGTGAAAAGGGTTGAAAAAACGCATTTGCGCCATTTTATTGTGGGCTTGTATATTACGGCTTTCACTGAGCGCCCCAAATGACATGTCTACTTGTCTACATGTCGACCTTTTGATCACTTTTTATAGATTTTTTTTATATTTATTCAAAATGGCAAAAAAGTGCCATTTTCGACTTTGGGCGCTATTTTCAGTTACAGGGTTAAATGCATTGAAAAACCGTTAGTATATTTTGATTTATATTCATGTCAGTTCTAGGGAAAGGGGGGTGATTTGAATTTTTAGGTTTTTTTATTATAATTTTTTTTTTAACTTTTATTTTTTTTCTTTTTACTATTTTTCAGACTCCCTAGGGTACTTTAACCCTAGGTTGTCTGATCGATCCTACCATATACTGCCATACTACAGTATGGCAGTATATGGGTATTTTCCTCCTCATTCACTACAATGTGCTATCAACACATTGTAATGAAGGGGTTAAAACGAATTAGCCTCGGGTCTTCGGAAGACCCGAGGCTACCATGGAGATCCTATCCTAGCTACGATCCTAGGAAAGATGGCGGCGATCGCAGTGATGACACCCGTGATCGGTGCTAGCACCGATCGTGGGTGTTACCGGTAAGTCTTTGCTGCAATATGCAGCAAAGGCTTACCGGCTATGGAGAGGGCTAAGCCCAGGAGCACCGATCGTGGGTGTTACCGGTAAGTCTTTGCTGCAATATGCAGCAAAGGCTTACCGGCTATGGAGAGGGCTCAGCCCAGGAGCCCTCTCCATGCAGCGGGACCCGGCCCCCGCCGTGTATTCGTGGACCAGTTAAAATACATTTTAAAATTACAATAAGCAATACATTTATTGTATATATTATACAATAGACCATCCGTTTGCATCATGCATTTTTTATATCTTTGGCTACAAAAACAAATAACATTGTTAACATAACTGTTTGCCTTTTAAATTATTTCACATTTAATGAATATTAGAACAGAGACTGGGGATTAGCTAGAGGCAACGGTGGAATAAGAATTTAGAAGCATTAGAAAAAACCTACTTAAAATGTTTTAATTCTGTGAATTAATAGTATAAATTGATAAAGTTACATACTGTTTGTCTTCATCATATTTTGTGCCCTGATAAAATTATTACTTGAATAATGTAATCATAGTACAGATGTTGTGAATAATGTTTATTAAATATATTTTATGTTTTGTTATGAGCAAATTTTGATGTATGACCTTTTATGACCTATGACTCAAATGTCCTAATATAACCTATAAAGAGAGGACAAGTTAAATAATTCCTTGCCCAGAGGAACCAGCATAGATAAATATATTTGTTGTTACTTCTACATGTCTATATGTATGGATTTCACTTCTTTTTCCAGAGTTTTTTAAACATCCAGTCAGATATAGATAAATGAAAGGTTGCAAATTAGAACCACCAACCATTAACCACTAATAGAAATACTTTTCATGTTTAAACCAGCGCCATGACTTTATAGACCCCAAGCTGTTCCAAAGCAGTACACCTCATAATCTGCACTTCCTTTGTGAGCTTGTGTGGTAATGTGGATAGAGTTCATGTCCATGACTAAGTCTTTCAGTGAAATCTAATATGTTTAAATGCTACCTTTCTTTAAGGCAGCTCCTTGCTACTTCTTAATAGTGTTTTACAATGTGTAGATCACAGTTTTATATTATGTTGTGTTATTTGTCTGAGTCATCTTGGCTTTACAAATGGAAAGGGAACCGATTTCCTATTAACTGTTTATATCTCTATGGTTGTATAGCTATATATCCTGATACCTTTTTGGCTTTTGTAGTCAAGTTTTTCCCCCAACTAAGGTCTTTATGGCCTTCAGCATTGACACATTGTTCCACTGAGCAGCAGTATCATTGCATATTTGGGTTAATAATAATAATCTTTATTTATATAGCGCCATTAAAATCTGTAGCGCTTTACAAATCATATGGGTTGAAATGCAGTCATAGCTGTGCATGAATTTATATCATGTAGGGATATTCCAAGTTAGGTGTGTGATTTTTAAGGGTAAAAATAAGCAAAAAAATAAGCAAAAAAACATCATCTATGTGATGCCATAAATATGTGAAAGGTACAAATTTAAAGGAAACCTACCATTTGATTTCATGCACTATGAACCAAACATACCTTGAGAATGCTGTAGCTACACTGATGCAGAATCATATCTGGTTTAATCCCTGTGCTGAGTAGTTTTGCTGAAAAAACAATTATAACATTCAGGACCTTGGGAAAGCTGGATCCACAATACACATGAGCTTTCTGAACATCCAAGACAGGTCTGGATCCAACCTGCACTGGATCACTCATACACAGCAGCTGGGGGATGGTGCAGCAACTGATTATTCTGCCTGGCAGGGAGAACAGTGATTGTATCATCCTCTGGTGCAGTGCATAACTAATGTGAAAGGAAAAGCGAAGAGCCCAGGCACAGAAGCGACAGGGCTTCATTATAATAATTTTATAATAGTTATTTCAGCACAGGGATTAAACATGATATGAATCTGCATCAGTGTAGCTACAGCATGTTCAAGGTATGTTTGGGTCATAATGCATCAAGTCAAATGGTAGATTTCCTTTAACCGCTCACTCTCACTTGTCTCAAGAGCAGGTGGTCTCCAGTCCGCATGTATAAGAAATGTAAGGCTTATTCTGTAAGTATGCCAGAGAACTTGAAATGACTATCGTAAGGAGTATCGAAAGGAGTAGGAATAGAGTTTACATCAAGTTGTTTACAGCCTTTTGCCCATAGTTCTATTTCAATACATTAATGTTGATGTGGAACAATGATAATATATCTTTTAGGGAACCTGTTTCTTGAAATGCATTCCAAGCTTTAACTACCATTTTACAGAGCGGTAGCTGAATAGATTGATTCAGGTATCAAAATATTTAAATAAACTGTATATTACACTGAATCCTTTCCCACAAAACTATAACTATAACCTGCTCCGGTATTTATGGTATATATTCAACGTCATATCTACTGTTCAACACACAGGTTCCCTTTAAGTAAAATTATCTATTTTCTCTACTAAACTGGGAAGTTTCACTATAAATAAAATCCCCAGATAATAAAAAATGCTGTGATATTCCACTGTTATGACACACAAGAAGAGGCTCCCACTGGGTGGCAATTAATAGTTTTTGCTCTGTGTGTGGTTGAGTGATTAGTTATGCATTAACTGTATGAGTTCACACTCAGCAAGGGGTTTGTTGAGAATCATCCGCTTCTAAGTCTGTAATCACTGAGAACTAAACTTTGACGCTAATAAAGTCTTTAAACTTAGCTATAAAAGACTCTCAACTGGTGGGAAGTATCTTTGTAAGTCTTTGTAAAGGTTAACAATGTGAATTATTGTGATTTATGGTCTTTTGTGGTTAGGGAAAACGTCAGCAATAGAACAAGGTTCTGTGCTACACTGGGTTATCACTGGCAGGATCGATGTACAATTGTAAAAATAAAATGGGCACATTCTATTATATGTTTTCACGGAAATTAAAACTAAAAAGTATTTTAGAAAAAATATTGTTTATGTGTTTAGACTACTCATTGTCTTTAAAGTTTTCAAATAAATAGGCTCCTCAGGTATGATCTCCTTTATGTGTTACATAGAGCAATTAGTATTTAGAAAGAATGTTTATATAAATGTTTTTTTTGTGAAATCTGTTTGTCTTTCTAACTTTTTTCTATTTACTTTTTCTAGACCTGTGGTTATAAATCTTCAAATGAGGTAACCTGCTCTTCAACCCCATCCTTAAAAGGGTTGAATCTGACACCACCAATTGTGACGCAAGCTTTTTTCATTTTCGATGGAGCTAAATCTTCTACTTTTGAATTCATTTATGTAAATAATCCTGAATTTAAAAAACTAGATAAAACATTGGTGATTTCAATGGGAAATATTCTAGAGATTAAGGTACAAAAGACATTTTATGGATTTTTAATGTTATCTATCTTGATTATTTGTTTTAGTACATATAAGATAATATATTAACAGTTTCATAAAAGTACATAAAATATAGAGATGAGCGAACATGCTCGTCCGAGCTTGATGCTCGGTCGAGCATTAGGGTACTCGAAACTGCTCGTTGCTCGGACGAATACTTCGCCCGCTCGAGAAAATGGCAGCTCCCGCCGTTTTGCTTTTTGGCGGCCAGAAACAGAGCCAATCACAAGCCAGGAGACTCTGCACTCCACCCAGCATGACGTGGTACCCTTACACGTCGATAGCAGTGGTTGGCTGGCCAGATCAGGTGACCCTGGGATAGACTAGCCGCTGCCCGCGCTGCTCGGATCATTCTGTGTCTGGATGCCGCTAGGGAGAGAGCTGCTGCTGGTCAGGGAAAGCGTTAGGGTGTTCTATTAGCTTACTGTTAGGCAGGAGTGATTCTCAAAGAACCCAACAGCCCTTCTTAGGGCTACAATAACGTTCTACTTTTTTTATTTTAATTTGCATCTAGTACCATTTTGTGAGGAATTAGCAGGGGGACTTGCTACCGTTGTGTTTAGCTCTTAGTGGCACACATATCCATAGCAAAGACCGAAGTGGGAAAATTCAGTAGGGGTTGGATTTCAATTAGGCACTAACTCAGTGTCATCTCATCTGGCATAGTAGTGTGCTTTGATACTTGAGCTAGAAGAATAGCCATAGAAATACAAATATGCTTACTTGCGCTACAGTAGCGTTCTATCATTTTGATTTCTGGTTGTCTGCTGTGGCTGTACTTTCTGCAGTGCATGTACTAACCAATTCTGAGCAATTTGTGTGAGACTTTGCGAACCGCTGTTTCTGCCGCTTAGTGACGCACATATCCATAGCAAAGACGAGTGGGAAATAAGTAGGGTTGATTTCAATTAGCCAACTAACTCAGTGTCATCTCATCTGGCATAGTAGTGTGCTTTTGATCTCTTGCTAGAAAATAGCCATAGGAGAATACAAAGAGCTTACTCTTACGCGTACAGTAGCGTTCTATTATTTGATTTCTGGTTTTGCTGGGTGGTCGGTACTTTTCTGCAGTGCATGTACTAGCCAATTCTGAGCATTTGTAGTGAGACTTGCGACCAGCTGTGGTTCTGCGCTTAGTGACCACATATCCATGCAAAAGACGCGAAGTGGGAAATTTAGTAGGGTTTTGGATTTCAATTAGGCACTAACTCAGTGTCATCTCATCTGGCATAGTAGTGGTGCTTTGATACTTGGCTAAATAGCCATAGGAGAACTAACAAAGGCTTACTTACGCGTACAGTAGCGTTCTATATATTTGATTTCTGGTTGATCTGCTGGTGGTCTGTACTTTCTCTTACCTGTGCGCGTGCATGTACTAGGCCATTCTGAGCATTTGTAGTGAGACTTTGCGACCGCTGTGTTCTGCGCTTATGATCGCACATATCCATAGCAATAGCCGAAGTGGGAAAATTTAGTAGGGGTTGATTTCAATTAGGCACTACTCAGTGTCATCTCATCTGGCATAGTAGTGTGCTTTGAACTTGGCTAGAAAATACCATAGGAGATACCAAGAGCTTACTTACGCTTACAGTAGCGTTCTATATATTGATTTCTGGTTGAGTCTGCTGGTGGCTGTACTTTCTGCAGTGCGCGTACTAGCCATTCTGAGCAATTTGTAGTGAACTTGCGACCCGCTGTGTTCTGCGCTTATTGACTCACATATCCATAGCAAAGACCGAAGTGGGAAATTTAGTAGGGGTTGGGATTTCAATTATGGGACTAACTCAGTGTCATCTCATCTGGCATAGTAGTTCGTGCTTGTGATACTGGCTAGAAATAGCCATAGGAGGATACAAAGAGCTTACTTACGCGTACAGTAGCGTTCTATATATTTTGATTTCTGGTTGATGCTCGGTGGCTGTACTTTTCTGCAGGTGCTTTACCGAGCCAATTCTGAGCAATTTGTAGTGAGGACTTGCGACCCCACTGTTTGTCTGCGCTTAGTTGACGCACATATCCATAGCAAAACCAAGTGGGAAAATTTAGTAGGGGTTGGATTTCAATTAGGCACTACTCAGTGTCATCGCATCTGGCATAGTAGTGTGCTTTGATACTTGGCTAGAAAATAGCCATAGGAGAATACAAAGATCTTACTTACCGTACAGTACGTTTCATATTGATTTTCTGGTTGTTCCCTGGTGCTGTACTTTCGCAGTGCATGGACTAGCCAATTCTGAGCAATTTGTAGTGAGATTTGCGACCGCTGTGTTCTGCGGCTATTGACCACATATCCATACAGCAAGACCGAAGTGGGAAATTTAGTAAGGGGTTGGATTTCACTTAGGGCACTAACTCAGTGTCCATCTCATCTGGCATATAGTGTGCTTTGATACTTGGCTAGAAATAGCCATAGGAGAATACAAAGAGGCTTACTTACGCGTACATGAATTTCTTACTATAATATTGATTTCTTTTCTGGTTGATCTGCTGGTGGCTGTACTTTCTGCAGTGCATGTACTAGCCAATTCTGAGCAATTTGTAGTGAGACTTGCGACCGCTGTGTTCTCGCTTAGTGACGCACATATCCATAGCAAAGACCGAAGTGGTAAAATTTAGTAGGGGGTTGGATTTCACTTAGCTCACTACACTCAGTGTCCTCTCATCTGGCATTGTCGTGTGCTTTGATACTGGCTACGAAATACCATTGACGAAATCCACAGAAGAGCTTACTTCTACCGTACACTTAAGCGTTCTATATATTTGATTTCTGGTTGATCTGGCCTGGTGCTGTACTTTTGGGGGCTGCAGTGCATGTACTAGCCAATTCTGATCAATTTGTAGTGAGACTATGCGACCCGCTGTGTTCGCGCTAGTGACGCACATATCCATAAGTCAAAGACCGAGTGGGAAATTTAGTAGGGGTTGGATTTCATTAGCACTACTCAGTGTCATCTCAACTGGCATAGTAGTGTGCCTTTGATACTTGGCTAGAAAATAGCCATAGGAGAATCAAGAGCTTACTTACGCTAACATAGCGTTTCTATATATTTGATTTCTGGTTGATCTGCTGGTGGCTGTACTTTCTGCAGTGATGTACTAGCCATTCTGAGCAATTTGTTAATGAGACTGCGACCGATGTGTTCTGTTCTGCTCTAGTTGACGCACATATCCATAGCAAAGACCGAAGTTGGAAAAATTTAGTAGGGGTTGGATTTTCATTAGGCACTACCATGTCATCTCATCTCATCTGGCATAGTAGTGTGCTTTGATACTTGGCTAAAAATAGCCATAGGAGAATACAAAGAGCTTACTTACGGTACGTAGCGTTCTATATATTTGATTTCCTGGTTGATCTGCTGGTGGCTGTACTTTCTGCAGTGCATGTACTAGCCATTCTGAGCAATTTGTAGTGAGACTTGGCGACCCGCTGTGTTCGCGCTTAGTGACGCACATTCCATAGCAAAGACGCGAAGTGGGAAAATTTAGTAGGGGTTGGATTTCAATTAGGCACTAACTCATGTCATCTCATCTGGCATAGTAGTGTGCTTTTATTACTTGGCTAGAAATAGCCATAGGAGAATACAAAGAGCTTACTTACGCGTACAGTAGCGTTCTATTATTTTGATTTCTGGTTGATCTGCTGGTGGCTCGTACTTGCTGCAGTGCATGTACTAGCCAATTCTGGAGCAATTTGTAGTGAGACTTGCGACCGCTGTGTTTGCGCGCTTATGACGCACATATCCATACGCAAAGACCGATGTGGAAAATTTAGTAGGGGTTGGATTTCAATTAGGCACTAACTCAGTGTCATCTCATCTGTGCATAGTAGTGTGCTTTGATACTTGGCTAGAATAGCCATAGGAGAATACAAAGAGCTTACTTACGCGTACATGCGTTCGTTATATATTTGATTTCGGTTTGATCTGCTGGGGTGCTGTACTTTCTGCAGTGCATGTACTAGCCAATTCTGAGCCTTTTAGTGAGACTTGCGACCGCTCTGTGTTCTGCGCTTAGTGACGCACATATCCATAGCAAAGACCGAAGGGGAAATTTAGTAGGGTTGGATTTCAATTAGGCACTAACTCAGTGTCATCTCATCTGGCAATAGTGTGCTTTGATACTTGGCTAAAAATAGCCATAGAAGAATACAAAGAGCTTACTTACGCGTACAGTAGCGTTCTATATATTTGATTTCTGGTTGATCTGCGGTGGCTGTACTTTCTGCGTGCATGTACTAGCAATTCTGAGCACATTTGTATGAACTTGCGAACCGCTGTGTTCTTCGCTTAGTGACGCACATATCCATAGACAAAGACCGAAGTGGGAAATTTAGTCGGGGGTTGGATTTCAATTGGCACTAACCAGTTGTCATCTCACTCTGGGCATAGTAGTGTGCTTTGATACTTGGCTAGAAAATAGCCCTAGGAGAATACAAAGAGCTTACTACGCGTACAGTAGCGTTCTATATATTTGATTTCTGTGATTCTGCTGGTGGCTGTACTTTCTGCAGTGCATGTACTAGCCATTCTGAGCAATTTGTAGTGAGACTTGCGACCTGGTGTTCTGCACTTAGTGACGCACTATCCATATCAAAGACCGAAGGGAAAATTTAGTAGGGTTGGATTTCAATTGGTCACAACCTCATGTCATCCTCACTGGCATAGTAGTGTCTTTGATACTGGCGTAGAAATAGCCATAGCAATAGGATAGCATTGTTTGGTTTTAAAACTCAAAAAAAAAAAACACAAAAAAAAACAAAACAAACAAAAAAAATAACAAAAAAAGTTAAAAAAAAAATAAAGTTATAACTCTCATTTTAAAAATGTTTAACCGAGGGCTAGGGTAGAGGACGAGGGCGGGGACGTGGGCGTCCACTACTGCAGGGGTCAGAGGCCGTGTCCTGGGGCGGGTGAGACAACCCCTGCTGATGAGGGAGCAGGGAACGCCGCAGAGCTACAGCTCCTGGTTCATATTCTGAGTTACTGGACTACGGTCGGTAGAGCACTGTTGAGGCCATAAAGTGCCGCACACACAGGTTGTCGTGATTGCTGACAATGCTTCGAGCAATTTGTCCACCACAGTCAGTCTTCCCGCAGTCCCACCCATGTCACCGAAATCGCCACTCCTCCAGCTCTCTGCACCTCAGCCTCCTCCCCCCCAGTCTGCCCCTCCCAGGAAAAATTTGCCATTTGAACCGCATCTCTGAGGAACTGTTTTCCTGGACCTTCCCACAGTCACAAACCACTTGTCCGGTTGCTGCTGAGGCATTTTCCGATGCCCAGGTTTTCCATTCCACCAGTCATCAGTCTGTGGGTGATGATGACCTTCTTGACGTAGGGAAGCGGTGTAAAGAGGTGTCCGACATGATGAGACACGGTTGTCATGACGTGGGGAGTTGTTGTCAGGGCAGGAAGTTCCGAGGGGGGGATGCAACTGAGGTATCGGAGGATGATGAGGTGACAGACCCAAGCTGGTTGAGAGGTCCGGTTGAACACGTGCTTCTGAGACGGAGGAGAGTCCTCGCACCAAAAACAGGTTGGAAGAGCAGTGGTGGGGCCAGACGGAGAGCAGGGCCAGAGCTGGTGCATCAGCGCCAAATGTGTCCTATATTGAAGCTCCCGTGGCGAGGGCTCTTGCGGCGAGGGCTAGATCTTCATAAGTCTGGAGGGTTTCTTAGGAAACACCCGTATGACGACGGACGTGGTGTGCAACATTGCCAAACCAGGCTCAGCAGGGGTTCCACCACTACTAGCTTAACTACCACCAGTATGCGCAGGCATATGAATGCTAAGCACCCCACTCAGTGCAACAAACGCCTTTCACCTCCGGCCGTGCACCCCCTGCTCCTTCCCCTTGTCAGCTAGTCGCCCCCCTGCCCAGGACCTGCCACAAAAACCCTCGATCCGCCAGTCCACGATCCTCCACACAATCCACCAGTGTTCGCTCTCCAATACCCCAGACGCTGGACGCGAAACGCAAATATAGTGCACCCCCACCCGCACGCCCAAGCCCTTAATGTCACATCTCCAATTGCTTAGCCTGGAGATGCTGCCCCTATAGGCTAGTAGATACAGAGCCTTTCGCAACCTCATGGCGGCGGCCGCCCCTCGTATTCGCGTCCCCACCGCCACTCCTACTTTTCCCGATGTGCCTCCCAGCCCTGCACCACACGTGTCAGACAACATCAACTCGTTGCCCTGACCACGCCGTTTCTGACAAGGTCCACCTGACCACGGACACGTGGACGAGTGGCCGGCTAAGAGGCCACTATAGTACTCGCTGACGGCACATTGGGTTAACTTGGTGGAGGCTGGGACGAGTCTGACCCTGGGGCTGCCTCATATACTGCCACGCCGACGGATTTGCGGTCCTAACCTCTCGTCCAGTGTTTCAGGCCTACTATGCCTCCTCCTCTCTCCCATCCCCTCCTCCACCTCCTCCTCCGAACTACCATCCGTGGGCACGGCGCCATCAGTCGGTAGCTCAGGCACAGCAGCAGTGCCGTCGCTAAGCGACAGCAGGCGTGTGCTCAAAAACTGCTGAGCCTAGGCGACAAAAGCCACACCGCCCAAGAGCTATTACAGGCATCACGCGCAGACTGATCTGTGGCTGGCAGCCCTGAACCTCAAGCCGGGAATGGTTGTGGTGTGACAACGCCGTAACCTGGTGGCGGCTCTGCACTCGGCAGACTGAACACAGTGCAGCCTGCCTGGCCCATGTGTTAAATCTGATAGTTCACGTTTCCTCAAGACATACCCAATCTGTCTGATTTGCTCACGAAGGTGCGCCGCAGCCTGTGTCGCATTTCAGGAAAGTCCACCGCATATGCTGCCACTCTCAGGGCAGCGCAGCGCCGCCTCCAAACTGCCCGCCTGCCCACACGACTGTTTGCGACGTTGCCCACGAGTGGAATTCAACATGACCATGTTATCCAGAGTTTACCAGCAGCGCAGAGCGATTGTAGACTGCCAGATGTCAACTTCCACCAGAACTGGTAGTCAGGTAGTCAGCTTCCTCAAGTCTACAATGAGAGTGGATGTCTGATATCTGTCAGGTGCTGGTACACTTGGAGGAGTCAACACAGATGGTCGATGGCGATTGCCGCCATCATCAGCCTCACCATCCCGCTGCTTGGCCCGTTGAAAACTCTCTGGTAGCATGAATTCGAAGCTTTGCGCTCGTCACAAGAGACAGGGGAAGATATTCCCTTGTTGATAGCCAAGCACCCTCAGGTCTGTTTGTCTCAGCGCATATCGGAGGAGGGAGGTGGGGAGAAGTGATAGGAGGAGGAAGAGGAGGAGCAAGTTGGCGAGACATAAGATGGGGCTATGGACCTTCACTGTTCACGTGTATGGGCAGAAGAAGAGAGTTGGAGGAGTGGAGGAGGAGGAAATGGACTCAGCCAGTGAGGGAAGTGAATTCTTAACGCGTTGTACTTGGCGCATATGGCAGATTTCATGCTAGGTGCCTATCCCGTGACCCTCGCGTTCAAAGAATTTATTCCAGCACCGATTACTGGGTGTTCACTCTCCTGGACCCACGGTACAGCAAAATCTTCCCCACTCTCATCCCTGCAGGAAAGGAGTGTGAGAATGCATGAATACCAGCAGGCCCTGGTGCACAAGCTGAACAGTATTTCCCTTCTGACAGCGCTAGCGGCAGAGTGGCGTAGTTCTGCGGGACAATTAGCGAGGGAGAGTAGGCGAGCAGGCAGCTTGTCCAGCACTGGCAAGGGTACGCTTTACAAGGTTTTGCCAGCTTTATGTCACCCCAGCAAGACACTGTCACCTGTCCCCAGTCTCGGCAGAGTAGGGCTGATCTTTACAGAAAGATGGTGAGGGAGTACGTAGCTGACCATACATCGTCCTAAATAATGATCACACAGCTCCCTACAACTACTGGGTTTCAAGCTGGACATGTGGCCGAACTGGCGCTGTACGCCTTGGAGGTTCTTGCCTGCCCGTCGCCGCTACGTCTTGTCCGAGGCGGGTTTTCAGTGCAACGGTGGCATCATCATCCCGATAAGCGTGACGCCTGTCGACGACAGCGCTGACAGGCTGACGCTTATTAAAATGATATAAGGCTGGATTTCTCAGAATTTCCAATCTCCACCAGGTAAGAGAAGCTCAACCTGAATTTTGATCCACTCCTCCTCCTCCTCCTCATTTTCCTCCTCTTCCTCCTCTCTCCTCCTCTTGTACAGTAAGCAGAGGAAATCTGGCATTTTTTTGACAGGGCCCACTGGCTCTTGCTATAGTACTTCATGCATTTAATTTTCTGGAGGGCCACCTACCCGGTCCTCTGTTTGAAACAATTTTTGTGAGTGCCACATACAGGCACTCAATCTATTCCATTTTTCTGGAGGGGCCACCTCACCCGGTCTCTCTGTTTTAAAAAAATTTTTGGGACTGCCACATACAGGCACTCAATCTATTCCATGTTAACGGGAGGGCCACCTACCTGCTCCTCTGTTTGAACAATTTTTGGACTGAGCCACATACAGGCACTCAATCTATTCCATTTACTGCAGGCGTGCCTACCACGCTGCTCCATACAATGGACTATTGGAAACAAGTTTTTGTTGGGACTGGGGGGGGACATACGGCTCAATCCATTCCTTTACACTGGACCCGGTACCTGCTCCCGGCTTGCAAAAATGTTTTGGGACTATATAATCAGCTGGGAGGCCGGACTCACCTACTATCCATTTCCATAGGCACTACCTGCTCCTCTGGTTTTGAAACAATTTTTGGACCTAATAGCCACATAATGCACTCAATCTATTTCCATTTGTAACGGAGGTGGCCACCTACCTGCTCCTCTGGTTATGAACAATTGATGCACATACAGGCACTCATCTATCCATTTTAGCTGGAGGCCCTACTGCCCCGTTAACATTTGACTGCCACACTCAGTCCTCGCATAAATTCCATTTTACTGGAGGGAGACGCCCGCAACGTCGACGGGACAGGCGGTCTCAGCTACCGCTATGCTCCTCTGTGTTTTGAGAGCACCGCCTCATTCCACGATCGTACATCTTTGTCTGGGACTCGCTTAATACTAGTAGCCACATACAGGCACGCAAACCAATCCGTAAAATTCGCCCTAGAGTTGAAAATATATAACTAGACGTCATCACACTTGGTGGTCGCGGAAAAACGACACGCCCGACCAAATAGCCTCGCCTCATGCCAATGACGCTTTAGGATGACACAATAGAGCCCATCCCAAAGATATCTTAGGATCTGGGTACCTGTACACACGGACCAGGACCGGAACTAAACAGCTAATGTAACCATAACCATCCGCCGAGACATGTCGTTCGGAAAAGGCAGATAAATACGCCTGCCGGAAAGGCTACAACACATGACAATCAGCACCATCTAGTTGCTCTATTTTTACTGGGTAGGGCAAAAAAAAAGTAGGCCCAACTCCTACCGGCGCCCCCGGCCGCAATAATTGGGAAATTGAAAATACTATGGGGGGGAGTCGAGAAATGGATGCTGCGCGCAAAAAACAAGAAGCAGGTCAAAAGCAAAAAGGGGCCACACAGAGTTCCAAGCCGACCTAATAGGCTGCACCCGTGGTGATACAAGATTAACCCTTATTCCCATGAGCCGTTACAACACTGTGCTGAACACCCAGAACACGCGGTCGACTGGACGGAAACGAGCCAAAACTCCTACCTCATCCGCGAATAGCCGTAGGTTATTACCTGGCCTCCGCACTAAGAATACGAGGTGTATTGACACCGATTTTTTTGTGGGGCACGCGACGCGAATAAACCATGACGTGCTCCGTATTCATTGCAAAAAAACATTACTCGGGAGTAAAAAAACATACCGACTGGGCCTCACGGCGTGTTGCTGTAATCTGCTACCCACTCTGGATGGTTTCGGCTCAAAAACCACCACGGGGAGCCGAATCATTACCGTATCCTGCCCCACAGCGTACGAGGAATGAACAATTTTGGGATTTTTGCTGTTCAGGCCAGCCACATCATGGCACTCAATCTATTCCATTTTACTGGGGGGCCACCTACCCTTCCTCCGCTGGTTTGAAAGTGTTTGGGTACTTGAGCCACATTGACAGGCACTACGATATCCAATTAAATTTCCTCCATAGCAGCCTGCACACTTGTCGCCTACTTGCTACCCCCGGCCGGTCAGTTGTACCTATATTCCCAATTCTGAGTGCAGGTTAGACCGCAGGTAAAGAAACGGAATGGGGGATAAGTCAAGGTCGGGTCACCCATTCTTCAAAAACCATATAACTGCCTCCATACATCGTAGTCCCGTTATCAAAGGGTGTTGTCAGGCAGAAATTGTGGTGTTTTAATGGATTCCAACAAAGTTGTTAACTTTGTCGCACCTGCTTGAGCCAAGGACAAATTAATGGCTAAACTCTGGTTCAGAACCCGCTCGAACTTTTCCGCAACCCCACTGCCTTTTGTTATCCCCTATCTGCATTTACCATGTACGGATATCTATTCATCGCTTCTTGCGCAGCGTTACATCCTCCCCCTCACCCAACGGCATTCTAAACTTATAAGAACGCTTGACTGAACACTTGATCTTATTACAAAAGGTTCTTAGAAGTGCTGTTTGGGGGGTAGCCTGATAGACAGTGGGCTTGGATTGGCGAAACGCTCGCCTGGCAGCGGAGCGCCAGCCTCCATCCAAGATTCCAACTAACATAGTTGTTTAACTGCAGCACCTTTAATCTACTACTTATGTTCACGCCGCTCCCTACTGGTCCCCATTATCAACGAGCTGGTCAGCAGAAATTTTGGTTGTTTTCCATGGCTTCCATGTTAACTTTGTCGCCACCCTGCTGTGTAATACCCAAAATATACTGGCAAACTTTTATCAGTACCGATTTATTTGACGCGCTCTATGCTCACCTCCTTTTGGTTCCTCTCCCCACCCATTGCGTTTGAAGCCTGAGTCCAATTAGGGTATGGTCGTCCATGCCACTTCTCTAGCCTGCGTCCCGTTGCTCTGCATGCCGTCCCCTATAGTGTCAGGGTCAATTATGGATGTTTTAGATGCATCTCTAGCTTCATTCTGTCACTCTGTCATGGCCATGAGCTGTTGCCAAATTTTGGCATAATGGTGCGATTAATGCAGCATCCTCAGAGGCTCCTGCATGCTGCCCCTGCTGTTCCTCCTGCCATTTCCGTGTGTGTTCCATCCTTTTTCTCTGAGGTTTCCAGGTGTTTGGCCAAGCTTCCTGTGCAGAGCCTTGGTCCCCCTTGAAAAATGCTCGAGTCTCCCATTGACTTCAATGCGGTTCGTTATTCGAGACGAGCACTCGAGCATCGGGAAAAGTTCGTCTCGAATAACGAGCACCCGAGCATTTTAGTGTTCGCTCATCTCTAATAAAATACTTTTACCGCAATGTCCACAGGAAAAGCACAAACCAGACATACACCAAAGATTTTGTTTTGGAACATTTTAGCATCATTCAGATGCGTTTTCAAGTGACAGGTTCACATTAACCATTGTTCTGCAGGAACAACAGGGTGAATTCAGTTAACCATACACAACTGTCTTCTTAATACATCTCTCACCTAATCAGCCAATACTGTTCTACATAGTGGAAGAAATTGTGATTATTCCAGCAACTACACCACCTCCACACCAGGTGAAGTGGGGGGGGGGGGCACAGGGCATTCCTGCCCCGTGCCTACGCAATTTTTTAAAAAACTGCAAACACTCATCAGTGATTTTTTTAATGACCTAAAAAGTGCTGGAGGATACATCATGCGGTCTAAGCCTCAGAATGTATCTGCCATGACAGAAGGGGCATATCTTTGACGTATGCCAGGGCACAAGCGTCCGTATATGATAAATCTCCCTCATTATCTCCATTCCTCTAAGACCTCCTGCTTAATTCTATTACCATGCACTCTTCTCACAACCGTCTCTAGGACTTCTCCTATGCATCCCCCATACTCTGGAATTCTCTACCATACATTATCATTCCATAGGATCAAAATCTATATTATAATCATTTTGTGAATGTTTCATTTTTAATTTCTGGTGCTGATCATTTTGGTTTTAGGGAGTTAATATTGATTCTGATGCTGTAAGAGGAGAAGTGCTGAAAGTTGGTAACAAGAGCTGTGAAATAATTCAATCCAAATCAGATTTTGTTTCTTGTGCTGTTTCCAATGACTTGATGAAAAGCAACAGTGAGTTTAAAATAGAGGTATGTTCCCTGCATATTTGTCTGTGCATTCTGCCTTTTGTTAAACTTTATGTTTTCGTCATGAATTCATTTCAACATTTTTACTAAAGGTCAGCGTGTTCTCTCCTCTTCCATCACTTCACACTACAGTGTTTGTTCAGCAGTTGTTTGGCCATTGTTGATTAAAATTTCCAAATGTCTTTTTACGTAAATCATAAATAATTAAGCTGCAAGCCTGCTGTGAATTACAAGTATCTATCACTTGTAGCATGTGTGGAGCGCAACTGTAATTATGTGAAGAAGCAGCACAAGGCAGGTGCTCTGCTGGCTGTAAAGACTCCCCACAAGGCATTCAGCCCCATTGAAAATGCAGAGAACACATACAACCTATAACAGAAGCTTCAGCAAAGATTAAATTGTTGCCTTTAATGTGGGTTAAATTGCATTAGGCACCTTGGCGTAAAGGTTTCATTGTACTTAGGACATAAAAGAATCCACCTTTAACTGTAGTACAAGGTTTTGTAGGGGTTTAAGAAAGACCTAGTCAAAAATTATTAATATAGGGCTCGCCCAGTCTCTTTATTCCCACTTCTCTTCCTCTTCTCATACCTCCCTCTTACCCCATGAATGTGGAGTTTTATGAAGTTTCTCAGTATATGGGCAGCGTATCATGCAAATTCTGTGGCCTATCATTGTCAACAGCAGTTTCATCAATAGTAGTGTTTAGATTGTCAAAATGACTTCTTATAATCTTATTTTAGGCAAACGTAAAGCTTTTTAAACATGTATTAGAATATGTTGTTTTTTTATGTTGCATGATATGTTATATGCTGTTTTCATATTAGCTCCTGCAGGAATCTTCCTCTATTGTAATTGGTATGGTGAAGGTCCAACCAAACTACAATTACACAGGAATTATTACTGGGGTTCTGTCCTGTGTTTTACTGGTTTCAGTCGTTCTTATCATATTCATATGTGTCAGGAAGAGGAAACAGCTCAAAGGTAATACACTTAAAACACTGTGGTTCAATTGCTTTGGATTCCGCTGTTTATTTTAGAGGATTTCTTCCTAAATTCTAACAATATTTCTTTACAGACATAGGCAGCGAGAGGGTCTTATTTGATGGTAGGGTACATACCCCTCATTTGGATAGACTTGTGAGTGCAAGGAGCGTAAGTCCTACAACTGAAATGGTGTCCAGTGAATCTGTGGACTATCGGTCTACATTTCCAGAAGGTAGGAGTCCCTTAAGATTTTCCCTAGGTCACAGGAAAGGAGAAACTTATGATTTTGATCATTAAAGTTTTTTCTCAAAATGTTGACTATACGCTCAACATTGTGTCATGAATTACCAAAATCCACATATAATAATTTTGTCTTATCTACCTCTTTGCGCTCCCTAGTGCAAGGATTACCCTTGGAGTTAAAGTGCAATGCACAGTGGTGTTAAGTAACTACTCACCTTTTATTTAGTTGATCTGCAGGCACAATTCTGTCAATGCATTTCACAAATCCCAAGCACAGATCCCAGTACAATCAACCTGGAGGTCCTGTATGGAAAAATATTGGAACTTCTTTCAGGCACTGGGAAAAGTTTTTATCAAAAAGTAGTAGAGAGTAGTAAAAACACATTGTCTTTTATACATTTGAACTACTTTTTAATCAAAAGAGAAGCATGCCAGAACCCATTTTCTTCTTATTGAACCTCCAGTCTGGAACCAGTCTCTTGCTATGTAAAAATGTAACCTGACTTACCTCCATTCATTTCCAACATCTCTGATACGTGGAAAATGAGAGTCCTCAGTTTATACATTTTATTGGTTAAATGAAAAGATTGATGACAATTATAAACTTTCAAGAATATCCAGGTCTCTTCATCAAATCCTGTCATCAGGAGTTCCAATTTTGACATATTGACAGGTTCCCATAGACTGTTTATTATAAAAGAAGATTGATTGATTGATTGATCCTCTTTGCTGGAATGGAACTAAGAATGTTCATTAGAAAAAAAGTTTCATATTTATAAACAAAAGGACAGAGAAATACTAAAGTGGATGAGACAAGTGATATATTTGAAATAACTATCAATGTGGGGAGAAGAGTAAACAATTGTAGCAGGAAACATTGCAGCAGTTTCTAGCTAAACCACATTGAGTGTGGTGCTGGTTAAGTTACTGGGATTTTGTCATCTTTATTGGAGAAGGAAATCTCTATCCCGTCAGTAGGTACTATGTATTGGCAGGTTTTACACTTGGTTGCAGTAAAACATATCTGTTATTGTTGGACAGTGAGCTTTTGATACTGATTTTAGGGGTGTGTCTATAACACAGAAGTGTCAGGGTCTGACAACATAGTCCCAATATAGACAATATAGATTTTAAGCAATCATCTTTTGTAACAGTGGGTGTAATTTACTGTCTTTAGTAAGTCTCAACTCTCCTCGAACATTAATATTGATGGAAGTGAGGATTAGGATTTAGAATTTCATTGTCTGATGCGACTTGTGAGAAATAAATAAAAAAACACTGCTATTTGCAAGTGAATATAGCTATTACTTATTATATAGGTGGAACAACTCTTTAATGTTCTGCATTGCCAGAAACCCTGTGTTTTTAGTGAATGACTCCTCTGTGAATCAGCATATCTGTTCAGCATGACTCAGACTGTATTACAGATACTATAGCAGATTACCACACATTCCCCTGTTAATTTTTCACACAAGAGTTAATATATCAATCAAGAAGCTTTCAAAACGCAATTCCTGTTCATGCACAGGTCAACAAATTAACTTTTGTGCAAAGACATGCCTAAGAAATAAGGTGGCAACATTAGATATTAAAGGAATGAACCAACAGAAGCTGAAAATACAGTTAGAACACTGTCCACATTGATATCATATAGAACCAGCATGACAAATGCTTACTCAATTTGGTCAACCCTTAATCACAGCTTCTAAGTTAACAAATACTAGAGATCAGGTTTTAACTGAATCTTTGCCTTTTGCTAAAACAATATTATCATTATTATTAGTTTTTGCTGCCTGTATTCCTTTAACTGCCAATATCTCTGGTTCTATAGCACAAAGAACCACAATACATTTGTGATTAGAAAGATGAGATTATCATTAATATGATGCCAAAAAACATGTTTCTAGGTGATAGAGAACCCAAGATAGGGCAGTGGTGGCGAACTCACACTCGCACGGGTGCCGGAGGTGGCACTCAGAGCCATTTCTGTTATCACCCCAGGACAGAGTTCACCAGACAGGAACAAATCCACCAAATCTTCCTGCAACTTAAGAGATGCTGCTCTTTGGTACTGCAGGAAAAGTGATGAAGGTGTGGACAGGGCTGCAGTATCTTTTTGAGGTCCCCCTGCTGGACCCTTCATTCTTCCTCTACCGAGAGAACCTGGAGAGAAGCTACAATGAGAGCCTGAATTTGCACTCTTTCTTTCAACTGTATTGGTGTCCTCAAGCGGCCGATACGATTGATAGAAGTGGAAGAACATACGTTACTGCTTAAAATGCCATGTTGGCACTTTGCGGTAAATAAGAGGATTTTGGTTGTATCTAGGGCACTCGGTCTCTAAAAGGTTCGCCATCACTGAGATAGGGGCATGTGAGTAACACCCCTAGCTTCTAAAAGTTTCTTATTTCAGGCAAAAAGTAAAAGTTTATTTGAAGATGACTGTTTATATAGGTAAACAGGTGAGTTTAACATAACACATAAGAGGTAAGGCTAAAAATGATAAATCACACCCTAGTGAGGGTACTGGATGTATTGTGGCATAAAAGCAGGTTACAGAATGTTATTAAAAATATAGACTTTCTATACTCTTGTTTGTCAGGTCATCTAGCTTACATATCATCTGTAAATTTACCAACAGTCCAGTGTCTGCAGAGTTTGTTGTAAACAGGATATTTATGGAAGAGCGAGGTTCTTCAGTAGATACTAGGCTAGTTTTTGGAAGATCTATTTTTACCATTCAAATGCCTGTAGAATGCAATGATAGGGAACAGGGAGATCTTGTACCTCACTATTCTGTGCAGAAGACATCTGCATACACTGTTCTGTACACATCCAGCTCTGCTACATACACTGTCACATGACCTCCACCTCTGTGAGCAGGGAGCAGCGGCTCCTCCCCTCCCATGAAACCGACTCAGAAACATAGTGGAAACAAAGTACAGATTCATGCAGCTTATCAGCATGGAGAGAGGAGGCAGCCATTGAAGCACTAAAATAATCTGAGAAGTATAGCAAGGAAAATACTGAATATAGGTAACAAAGATAATAGGCAAAGTTGTTTTACATCCCGAGTTATTGATTCGTGGAGAAAAAACCTTTACAGTTACTCTTTAAAATTAATCCAATAGGTTGAAGCAGAATGAAATACATTCACTGAGGCTGTAGATTTAATGCTTTGACACATCTAATTAAAAATATTGCATTGGACTATCTGCAGAATCTAAAAAAGAATACCATATTGTGTTACATGGTGGTTTTGAGAACATATTTTTCCATAGCTGGGATTATGGTTGTAAATGATAGCTTAATCCACTAGAGCCATATGAGGGTTGCCATGCCCTCACTTGCAGTTCTGCTGGGGGAATTCAGATTTTCACATTAGATTGTCCTGCTCAGCTCCATCTAAGCATTGGATGATAAACAATATGCTTCTTTCTTTCCCTTTCTATATCTGCGTCTCTGCATTCCTGATAAGATGAAGATTGCTAGTGAAACTCCCATTCATAAGACTGCAGGATATGAATCACCTCCTGGCATTTCCTTGGTTTTATACTTACTGAACCTTGATTTTAAAGCCAAACACACATCATTTTATATCCAGTTCCTATTACATGTGATATGTAAAATAAAATCCTGTACAGTTACACTAAAAATAATGTCATGGTTTATGACATTCTTAGTACTTCCTTAATTAAGAATCCCAGTATTCTGTAAATTTAATGTGTCGGCAGAAAACTACCTATTTTTAAGTACTGTAATGTTTCTATATATAATTTTACGTTTTCATTTTATTTTTACATTTTCCAAGTAAATATCCATATTAAAATATAATTTTGGAAGTTTTCACCCCGGCCGCTAAGTCAAATGGTATGCTTGCTGAGAGACGCATAATTTTCTATAGGAGCTAATTTTTCAGCAGTCATCACAGACAGAATGACACTGTATTATTTATATATTAATAACATGAGAACCATCATTGGACAGGTGATAAGGGACATCATGTATACTTTCCCTTTCTCTCCAATGATATTTACACAGGTCGCAGAAAATGTTGATCTGTTGATATTTTTGTCTGGTAGTCGATCATACCTTTTATGGTACATTTGTGGTCCACAGGGTGGTCCATGGGTGGATCTTCATTGGCTCTCCTGCTCCAGATCCCACAATGGCCTTTACCTATAGAGTGGACTTGCTGTTCTTACATGTGAGCTAGGTTCATCCCTGCATGCTCAAAATGTTATAGCTAATACTGGTGAGGAGGTTGGTTGTGAAACATTAGGGAAGAAGTAGTTGAGAGAAGAAAGTTACATTTGTACAGTCTTACACATACAGTCGCCTCTTAAATACAACCAATGGGCTGTTGAGCCCTCAATGTAATTGAGTTTGACACTCCCGGTTTGTGGTATAATAGGCCAGGCAGAAATGTATAGAAGCACTGTTTCTGTGCATTGTGTGATTTGTAGTCCTCATTAGCTTCCAACGCTGCAGTCAGTATCTCATGTTTTTAGTGCTCGCTTTGTTGATAGGTAGAAACCTTCTGCTGTGACTCATTTCTCTTCCCCCCCTCTGTATAGAGTTTCTCTGTAATAGTAATAGGAAATAAAGTGTGAGGATGATAAGAGCCAATGTAAGAGGAGAAAGAAGTTCTTTTCCCTAATAAAATATACTACAAAATTTCTTATATTTACATGTACTTTAGTTTTATGCAATGTTTGTTAAATGTTAGAAACCATTTTGTTCACCTTGTAGGGTAGAATGAAATCACTTTCAGCATATTTTCTACTAACATGTATATTCTAAGCATTTTTCTTAAGTTTGTGTTTTTCCAAATTGTGTCTCTTACACTTTACAGATCAGTTTCCAAATTCATCTCACGGTGGATCATGTCGAACAGCCCAGTATCCTCACAGAGACCTCTCCCCTATTTTGTCAAGTGGAGATTCAGACATTGCCAGTCCATTGTTACAGACATATGTCCATATTGATTTAAGTGCTTTAAGTGCAGACCTTGTGAAAGAAATAGAGCACATGGTTATTGGTGTGGATCGTCTTCTTGTGCACTTTAATAAAGTGATCGGAAGAGGTAAGACGTTACATTATATTTTATGTTCTAAATAGTTATTGTTATAAGAGAATATCATACATAATAATAATGGTCATGTTTGAGAATTAAATAACTAGAGGTTGTTAAATTTCAGGGCACTTTGGATGTGTCTATCATGGCACACTGTTAGACACTGATGGGAAGAAACTACACTGTGCCGTGAAATCTCTAAATCGTAAGTGTAACAGAGAACATATACTTGTGTTAACCTATTTCAGCACACAGTATGGCAAAATATCAATGAAAACAGTGTGACTTTCTTTTACATATCTTAATCACATGCGTTCACTGCCATAAGTATTTGATGTTGCCTTAGTAATGTCTTGCTGAATTATATATTATCTGTAATGTAATACACAGTAACATAGTAGGCTAAAAGATTATGACATAAGACAAATTTTCATATAAATGTGCTCTAAAGAGTGCAATGATTAAAGCCTAACAACAGTGGAAACCTAAAAGTTTAAGTGTGACTGCATTGTTCAAGGAGATTTATAGAAGCTGAAAATCCACATGATTTGGTTGCAATTACATTCAATTACATAAACATACAAGACAGAAACCTTCCATTGGTAGGGTACCCAGCATAGTTTATGGCCCCTGTTTGGTTTATGTGCTTAGTTTACTTGATTCACCAAGACAGAGCTGTTTTCTCTGTTACATGGGCAGGTGTTATCTGTAATAGACAGCCCTTTACCTTGATGGGTAATCCAAACACAATAGCAAGGAGCAATGGTAGAACTGCAATGATATTGACCTAGAACCATTGCTGATCACTTATAGATACATACAAACAAGTAGCATCTACCTATAAAAGTGTTAGGCATGGTGAAAAACTTGAGATTTCATAATAGTTTGTTTTTCTTTTTTCGCAGTAACTTTCCATTTCCAGCATATTCCCTAATTATGATTGCTCAATATTTGTGTATACATGAAGCCCTGATCATATGACTTGTTATAATTTATTCTTCCCTGAGCTATAACATGTTTTATTTTCCCTTCCTTTTGCCTTCCTTACAAGACTGACTTTTGTCTTAATTAAATATTTAAGGTATTACAGATATTGAAGAAGTTTCACAATTTCTTAAAGAAGGTATAATCATGAAAGATTTCAGTCATCAAAATGTTTTATCCCTACTGGGCATCTGTCTGCCCACAGAGGGTTCTCCCCTGGTAGTGCTGCCATTCATGAAGCATGGAGATCTCAGAAACTTTATCCGAAATGAATCTCATGTAAGTATATAGAACATTTATGACAAATGGGCGTAGAATGAGGCTGGAACAATTAGTACTCTCCCAAGAAAGCTAACTTTAGGACAGTAAGATGCAAGTAAACATTTTTTTTTAAAACTAAATAAACTGTAAATTACTTATATGATCAAACAATACTTCTATTATATAAACATGTATATGATGTTGATCGACCTTATATGCCTAAGATATAAGAAGATTTATAAAATTCAGCCTGTAGCCACTGTCTGAGCCAATTTCTCCTGAAAGCTTGAATGAATAAAGAGATAGAGTCAGGGCATAAAGGGTGCACATATTATGGAGTTGGTCAGCACAGTATATGAGCTTCTAATATTTTTGGATCATTTTGATTGTAACATGGCAAATTACATGAATAAACTCAAATGTCCTGTGTCTTTTCAGACAGGAATTATGCAGATTACAATCCACTGCTTGTGGAAGGTTGTCTTCAGTAGAGTGTCATGAAACATGTGCACGCTCCTACATATCATCTATAGCTTAGTTTGAGTACTATAAAAAGTGAGAAAATTAGGAGATCATGTTGCTAAATAATAGTTTCCATTCTGCAGATATCTGCAAAGTATTGCATTTAGCAGGACATCATTAATATTGGTCCTAATTTTCATAGTATAAAATGAATTCATTCATCTTTCTGTTGTTTTATTTTAGAATCCAACAGTAAAAGATCTGATCGGATTTGGACTACAGGTTGCTAAAGGAATGGAATATTTAGCAAGCAAAAAGTTTGTACATAGAGACCTAGCAGCAAGGAATTGTATGTAAGTAAGATCAGAAATCCATTGTTTAACTAAGTTTAATAATGGAACTCATCAAGATTAATGTAATATTTTTTTATTCCCTAAGTTTGCAAAGTTTAGGAAATTTAAATAAATGCGTATATCTGGTACACAAAAGAGCTGTCCATTGGTGGAAGAAATCCTCTATTTTGTATGCAATAACAAATCTGCCATCAAAATCAAACATGATAAACCATAGATACTTACTCATAGTTCTAGGCACCATGACTGCAGTGTTCTGCAGTATGAAGGGACACTAGTAATGCTGCCTATTTACCATAATTTTAAAAGTTGATTAAAAGTCAAAGGAAGAATGCCATGAATAACAAATATAAGAAGATTACCACAGTCACGGTACCTGGATCTATGAGGAAGTGTCCCTGGTTTATCATGCCTGAGTTTGATGGTAGGCAAGGTCAACAAAGTCATAGTCACATTGGTGATTGATGGACCATTGCAAAACAGGAATAGTTTTTTTTTTACCACAGACTCTGCTATTGTGCTAATGAATGGCCACGCACAGTACCTTTTAGTTGTCTTTAAACATGTTACACTGCTGCTCCTGTCCATGACATTAGAGCCACCAGTCTTCTAAAAAAGATTTTTATTGATGTCCCCTGGAGGCATGGAGCTCAAGCATACAGTAAAGCTACCCCGCCCTCCTCCCTGATCCTGACACATGTAACCCAGTCCATTCATGGATGAGGAGGTTGTGAGAGATGCCTCTGTGTGATGTTGAAGAAACTGGTGAAACCCCTTACTTCCTGCGGAAGTGGTTAATGATGCAGCTTATTCCAGTCAAACACAGCCAATGTCTCCTTACCCATCCCTTAGGAGTTCTCTTCAGTGTCACACAGTGGTTTCTCTCATTCCCAATGTCCTCATTTATAAAGGGGGGGTTGGATTAGCAGTGTCAGGAGGCAGAGTAGCTTGACTGCATTCTGAAACTCCCGTCTCCATGACTAGACCAGAGCACAACAATAAAATTCTTTTTCAGAAGAATGGTTATCCAGTGGATAGGATATTTGCATTATTTAAAAGCCTTTTTTTGTAAAAACCAGGACATAAGAATCTAAAAGAAAGGCAGATCCCGGCAGAAGGGGCACACACCATTATTTCAGTGTACTTGGTTTACAATCCTTGATCTTGGTAGATGTCCTTTAAATTTAGCTGTTATAGAGGGGAAGAGCTATCTTATAAGAGCTCAGCATCTGCTTATTAGTATGATGGGGCTAAGAGCAACAGCAAGGTAAATGTGCTGCTAGTTATGCAAAAAACAGTCTCAACTATTATTCACAAGGATACAACAACTGGTCTCTTATGGTCATATGTGTATTCCACTCTGTATTCCACTGTTTTCCAGCTATGGAATAGGTGGTTGAATTTCATTATTTAGTGAGATTGTAATTAGCAATGTATGTGTATAGTATAGCTCTGGTACTGTATCAATTTAGTTAGCTTGGTTCTGGTGGTGTATCTATGTAGTAAGCTTAGTTCTGTTTCTCTATTTATGTAGTTAGCCTGGTACTGGCATGGTGACATTAGACATCAAGATTTTTGTGACCTAGCTTGAGGTCTAGCTGCAGAATTTTCTAAACATTGTAAATAATGCAAAATGTTTCCAGTGGAAATGCATTTACCAGACTGGAATGGACTCTCTTGGGCAGTGACGGCGAACCTATGCACGAGTGCCAGAAGTGGCACTCATAGTCTTTTCTATGGGCATCCAGACTAGAGTTTGCCACACAGGACTCAAGGCTTCCTCTTGTGGTCCAGGACAGACCATGTGCCATGCTTAGTGCTATTTTAATGCAACACATCCTTGACTATTGGAGGAATGAGAAAGCTTGATCAGAGATGGATTACCGCTGGAGCTCCTGCTCTGGGTCCCCTGATTCTTCCTTTTCAGGGAACCCTAGAGGGAAGATATAATCCAAATTTCTCCATCTTCTTTATATTGTATTGATGTCCTCAGGACAGCAATACAATTGAAACCTGTAATACAGCAGGGATAAATAAGTTACTGCTTAAATTGTTGGTACTTTGTGACATATAAATGGTTTATGGTTGTAGTTTGGGCGCTTTGTCCCTAAAAGGGGGATCACTGCCATCACATCAGTGGCGTAGAAGCCCTGAAATAATCGCAACTGCTAGCTAGCTTATATGCTAGTGGGGCGTGAAGGAGGGAAGCAGCTGGCCGGGAGTGGACCAGCGCAGGGCGTTACTGTCCCTTTACCTGCGTACTCGCTGCAGCCAGCGAATTTTCACATATGAAAAGTCGCAGGTTGTGTTTATTTCTACGCCAGGCAGGACCAGGGGTAGAGATAAACGCTGCGCAGGACCCCCCTTCAGATATATCAAGAGGCCGAGTGACGGCGTATGATAAATAACCCTCTCTATCTCAGTCATTTTTAGTTACAGATCCAGCAAACACAGCTTTTCTATTCTCTTTCCGTAACTTGCATAAAACTGTTACACTAACAACCTATTTCAATATTTTACACTATTTCAGTAACTGATTCATCTTTATAGAAGTTACAAAAATATTGTAGGCTAGTCATATTCTGCTTTTTCCATAACCCCACAACTCAGTTAAAGATACCCCCAATCCATATTGCATCAACTCCTGACAACAGAAGAACCACTTGTGAAAGCCGCTCAAGCAATCACTAGCTGAGGTGGGTCACTACTTCAACGTCTGGCATTAGGACGGCTAAAGCTATTTATTTCCTTATGAATCATAGAATGTGGTAAATTGCTAGTCAGGATAAAAAAACATATAAAATATTACTGTAACAAACATGCAGTTGCGATCACTTCACATGTCTCACACATCCTGAGGCACATAGATATGCGATTAGATGGAAAGATAGATGGTAAACTGGGGTGTATCTATATTCCATTGTAACGTTTCGGCGACAAGCCATCTTTGTCTAGCATGGAGTGTGTAACAAAACATCAGCTATTTAAGGACCAATACCTATCCTGGTCGAAGAGTACAATTAAGTAAACAGTTTTACGAATAATAACCAACAGTACATGGTTGCATGTACAATCAATATAATATACACAAAAGTGTAGGGTATAACTACCATAGTATTGTATATTAAAATCATAAGTCCCATCTATTGGTATATGACCTTCCTCTTATCTTCTTCTGGTCATTAATTTAAACAACATGCTGGCTTGCAACAGTGGAGGATTCTGCTGCATGCTTACAACATAAGGAGAAATAACAGGCGGACATCTTAGAAAAGGGAGGAAAGGGCATGGACTGCATATTGAACCAATCGTTTGTAAGTATAGACAAACTATATTGCTGACTGTAAGTGAAGAATTAGGTGCGCATAAAGGAAAAACAGACAAACTGTAACCCTAGGTTATTAACCACTGTACCTGAACTCCTGGTAAGCAGTTTTATGCAAAAAACAAGCAGGATAAATAATTGACCATGATAAGGGAGACATGTTGGAGACTTGGTCCATCTGATAGGGGGTCACAGAAGATGAAAGTATCTGAAAAGAGAATATAGAATATATCAGAATAAAATACTGGTCAGGGAAATTCTCCCAAAATTAAATTCCTTATACCTGAAGATCAAGATGGCTGAGCAGGAACTATTAATTTCCTGATTACTCCCTAGCTTTCAACATAGTCTGACTATGACTAAGAGTGGTTAGCTCGAAACGCATCAATCTGCTTTATAGAGAAATAGTGGCAGAGGTCTCTGGTCAATATCATCCAATGTTATTTAACCTGTTATGGACCATGCCCTTTCTTGTTTTTTCATTTCCATTTTTCACTCCACACCTTCAGAAATGTATAACTTTTTTATTTTTACACATAAAGAGCTCTGTGATAGCTTGTTTTCTGCTTAACAAATTGCACTTCATGGTGATGGTATTGAATATTGTACTTGGAAGCGGGAAAAAATTCCAAATTCAGTGAAAATTGTAAAAAAAGTGCATTTGCATCGTTTTCTTGTGGTCTTGGATTTTACGACTTTCACTGTGTGCCCCAAATGACATGTCTAATTTATTAGACATAATCCCCCATACGATTATGGGGATACCAATTTGTATAGGTTTTATAATGTTTTCATACATTTACAAAAATAAAAACCTCCTGTACAAAAATGTTTTTTTTTTATTTTGCCATTTTCTGGCGCTAATAACTTCTTCATACTTTGCTATATGGAGCTGTGGGTGGTGTCATTTTTTGCAACTTTTGATGATGTTTTCAATTATCATTTTTAGGACTGTACGACTTTTTGATCACTTTTTATAGATTTTTTATATTTTTCAAAATGGCAAAAAAGTGGCATTTTCGACTTTGGGCGCTATTTTCTGTTACGAGGTTAAATGCAGTGAAAAACCATTATTATATTTTGATAGATCTGGCATTTTCCGACACGTCGATACCTAATGTGTTTATGATTTTTACAGTTTATTTATATTTATATAAGTTCTAGGGAAAGGGGGGTGTTTGAAAACATAGGGTTTTTTAAAACTTTTTTTATTTTTACTATTTTTCAGACTCCCTAGGGTACTTTAACTCTAGGTTGTCTGATCGATATTACAGTATGGCAGTATATGGAGATTTTCCTCCTCATTCATTACAACATGCTGAAAGGGTTAAAACGAGACTGTCATGGTGACGGAGCGCCGCTCCCCGATGATGTCACGGGAAGCGAAGATATTTGGCAAGCAGGCGCCGGCAACTTTGACTTACTGGCTATAGAGAGGGCTCAGCCCGTGAGCCCTCTCCATGCAGCGGGACCCGACAGGCGCCGATGCATGGCAGGCGGGTGGGAACCGGTTAATAATGGACTCAATCCTAGTGCTTTAGCCACAATAAGAAGATAAGTAGCTGTGTGGTGTTCTTTTGTTTTTGGTGTAAGTAAATCTCTTCAATATTTACCTTCAGCTACCTCTTTGTTTAAATTTCTCAGCCATTTTGTCCATATTGGTGCATAAATTCGATTTGTTGCTTGAAATCCTTTTAGCTCTGAGAAATTGACTCATTGGAAGGGAGTCAATCGGCGGATGAGAATAACTACTGTTCTGTCTGTAGGTTTAATGAATAAATCTATGGTACACCTGACCAAAACGTCTAAAATTTGTTTTTCATCTTTCAAGTGCACAGCGGTAAATTTATTATCTTGATCAATAGTGTTAAGGAACAAATAAAAGTCTTTCAGTTAGTCACTATTACCTGTGCATAGATATTTGTTAGGTTTAGTAAATCTGGTTACTCTACATCACCTATCTGTCCTTTGTGAAAATGTTTCCAACACCACATTAGCAGACCGTTCTTTTATGGCTGTATTTGTAATTCTCAGATGATTGATGCCATGTCTGAGTCATTTCTCATTTCAACTTGTAGCAATAAAATCCACATTTAATTAAACGCAGGTCATTGTACTTAAAAAGTCTTTAAATTTACTATGACATAATGATTTTAACGCCATAGAGCTGTAAATTAAAGTTAAAGTGAATAGGTCAAAGGGCAAACAGGAGAAGTCTATGCTGCAGCAGTGTAACATAATCTATAGTTTAGAGAACAATACGTTAGAAATGCTACTAAAGAGACGATCAGTATAAAGGTTTCTAAATTGGCTCATGCCCATAGATGTAACAGAGCTGATTTGCCATTTAAATGGCATTGTTGTTATTCCGTAACATTTACTGGATAAATCTGCAGTTCAATTAGTGCATAAATCTTTCACAAGTTTAGCTACACTATTCAACCTATTTTATGCATTCTTTTTCTTCTTTTAGTGCATCTAGAGAGACATAAATGTTGCTTAAAGGAAATGTGTCACCTTTTTTATTTTATTGTTTTACTTTAATATCACGGTCTTATTAGGGAGACATGATTTACATTAGCTGACACAGGTAGCAATAGTAGCAGGATGTTCAGGCGATTGTCCTGCCCAGAGAAAGGAAAAGAAAAGCTACAGTTTTTATGTTTTCACTATTTTCAAGAGTTTTTTTGTTGGTATCAATGAAAAGACCAGGTGAGTAAACACATTGCTTCTGGTCATATCCCTATTTTTTTTATATTTAGAAGGATGTGTGACAATGCGTTTCAGGAAGTACCACTCCCTTCATCAGGCCCAAATAGGGGTACACAGTATTCTACCCGTTCCTCATCTTCTCCTTCGCCCGGATCTCTTACTGACTTTCTTAGCAAACAAATCTCCTGAAGCTTTCCCTATCTGTCATGGAGGATTTGGAGGCGTCCTTTAACCTGGGGGGTGTGGAGTTGGCTATCAAAGACTTTCACAATGGAAAGAGCCCAGGCCCTGATGGTTATACTACCTCGTTTTACAAAATCCAGTGCACCACACTCTCTCCTAATCTCTCACACATTTAATGCCGTCTCCCCATAAACTTCTTTCCCCTCTTCCTTCCTTAAAGATAATATGATCCTGATATCAAAAAAAGGGAAGCACCCACAAGCCTGCGGCAGCTATTTGGCTCCTTAATATTGCCCCAAACATATGCGAAGATTTTGGCAAACAGATTAAGCAGCCATCTGGAAGACCGAGTCCTCCCGAATCAGTTGGGTTTTATTCCCGCTCGTTAGGGTAGAGAGAATACTTTAAAGACTTTTTCTATTTTACATCACGTCCAACTTCTAAGTAACCAATGGCAATCCACTTGACCTGGAGAAGGCATTCAACCAGGTGGATCATGCCTTTTTAGAGTCTGTGATAAAACATTGTGGTATAGGAAACATGGCTTGTATCGTGGCTTTATATAGTGACCCTAGAGATAGGCTTAAGGTTAATGGGACACGACAGGGCTGTCCCCTTTCCCAACTGTTGTACACCCTTGGTGTGGAGCATCTGCTGGCTGCAATTAGGCAAAATTCAGACATTGAGGGGGTGCGCATTAGTCCGCAACAATCGCTGCAATCGCTCTCTTGCAGACCCTTAAAAAATATGGTTTGTACAGTAATTATAAGATCAATATTTCTAAGAGTGTAGTGATGGGGGACGGTTTGCGTCCCTTGGAGATCGCATTGATTAAGAAGCGCTACACCTTCCTCTGGGCTATGAAGTCTCTGAAGTACCTGGGGATCAATATTCCGGTTCATTTGCCAGATACCTTTGCCCTAAATTATGCCCTGCTGATGCGATCTATAAAAGCTGACTTATCCAAATGGGAGCAGCATCACTTCTCGTGGCCAGGGCGTATTAAAAGTATAAAAATGAATGTCCTTCCCCGACTGCTTTATTTGTTCCAGACTATCCCTCTTTGACTCGCCAACCCCTTATTTCATATGTTAGATTCCCTATTATCCAAGTTCACTTGGTCATCCTCAGCCCCCAGGGTTTTTCAGATCAGTTTTATCTGGAAAAAATAAAGCGATTTGCCAAACTGTAGAACCTATTATATTTCAGCTGTTGCAACCCAGATCCTGGATTGCTTTAGGCACCATCTGGCCAAGTCCTGTGTTAGATTAAGCTACCTTGCAAGTTCCAATATCTAATCTCCCATGATTGCCACCTTCTGTATATAACACTCTAAAAATCCCCTATGCTACGTATCAAACAATGTTAACTATTAGATCGCTGAAGGGCCCCTTACTTTAATTTTGAGAAATCCATCCTTTCACCCTGGAATGTCTATGGCATTTCTGAGTGGACACCCTTGCGACCCTCCTGCAACTTTTCGCTCTGTGGAATTACACATCTCGGAGTCTCTTTTGTGGAGTTTAGCTCCTTTAAGGCCAAGTGGAAATATGGACAACTTGCTTATTTCTACTTAGTCTCTAAAGCTACGAGGTTCTTGACCTGCCCCACGGTTTCTCCCCCCCCCCCCCCCCCCCCCCCCCCCCCTTGTATCTTGTCTCTGTATTGTTCTCCAATATTGTCCTACATTTCTCTTCCTTATCCTTCTGTTGCCCTGCCATTCCCCTACTTATCATCTTTTATCTGTCATTGATATATATTTCTCTTTATATACTTACTTTAATTTCCGGGTTATCCTGCTATACAGGTTTTGACCTTGTTAATGTCCTGGATGGAGCTCCGTGACCCACTGTTTTTGTTCAGCCGCATGCACTTGGTCGGGGACTGTAATTAATAACTTCTCGGACACCCCTCTCATGCCTTCTCAAGAAATCGTCCATCCCCAGCCACCCCTCACCAACCCCTTACCCCCTTTCCTCTCTCACTGGCTATTTTTTCTTTATATTCAGGGGTTGTCTACCTGTATATGTTATTGGATTTCAAGATATTTTGTATGTATATGACCTTACTATATATTCACATGTGCTGATATTAATACAGATGTTTATGTCAACATATCTCATTTTGCTCATTGGATAATTTGCAGATGTTGCACTATTGTCTTGCCATTACCTTGTTCCTATATACAATGAAAGATCAATAATGCTTTTTGAATGCAAATAGGGGTAAACAGGATACAGTTGGTACAGGAGTGATGGTTAAGAAAACGGAACTGGAAATATTTGCTGTAAAAAACTCAGAAGGTGAGGATTAATGATGAGAACTGGCATACAGCACTTCTGCCGGCACCTGGAGTACATCATCTTACAATACTCATCACAATAAACTTTCCAGTCCTCCTCATTAATACTTGCTCTATAATAGGTTGCTTGCAGATTACACTGCATTACATTTAGGTTTAAAATGCCTGTAAAGGGAACCTGTCATCAGAAATTGGCCAAATAAACCACTACTAGAAAGTAGTTTAGCAGCTTCAAGATCATGTTTCTTTCATGGTCTGCAGCGGTGGCATCATCCAGAAAGTCAACTTTTGAAGTGAGATGTTACTTGGTTTTATGAAGTCAAGGAGGCAGAGAGTATAAAATTGAAGTCAAACTCTCCCTGCTTTAGAACACCCCCTGTACATTCACTGTAATTGATAGTTCTTAATCCAACGACATCCTGAGGTCTGGCGCATGATGTCAAACACATACGTGAAGGTGTTCAAAGGCACACCTCCCTGACTTTATACTACCTATTAACATCTCACTTGAAAGTTGGATTTTGTGGACAATGCCAACAAGCTGGGCCATGAAACAAACATGATCTAGAAGCTTTTCAGCTGTTTGACAACATAATAGTAGTGGTTTATTAGGCTTATTTCTGGTGACAGCTTCCCTACTGTTAGTACTACTGTTACTCTAAGGGTTATAATACGGTCCTTCCCTTTTTTTAACTTTAGTAGTGTATGCTGTGATCTCCAAGCATAACACAGCAGTCATCGTCATAAAACATAATTTTGCAAAAACAATGTTTATCTAAAGCAAGCTACAGAACGCATAGAAGCACCAACAATGAGGAAAGAGACATACAGCATAGGGGGCAACAGACTGGGTTACATACATGGGGCTTTACTTTGGCATCTCACTTCTTTCCTTAACATAAGGATGAACAGTGGGATGAATGTAACATAACAAAACTGATGCCCCTGGAACACAACACACTGCTTTCTCGTACTCTCCACAATATGGTAAAGATCAGATCAAAGGAGGTTACTGTTCCGTTAAAATGATGAAATTCATCAGAGAGTTAATCACTATGTCCCTTAAATTTTGCAGTAACATTTGATATGTGTGTAGTTCCTCAATTGTGAAAGACTAAATTATGAACTCATTTATTTGTGTTTTCCTTTAGGCTTGATGAAACATTCACCGTTAAGGTGGCAGACTTTGGTCTTGCCAGAGATGTTTATGACAAGGAATACTACAGTGTTCACAACAAAACCGGAGCCAAGCTACCAGTGAAATGGATGGCCCTGGAAAGTCTGCAGACTCAGAAGTTCACCACCAAATCTGATGTGGTAATTATTTTTGGCATTCTTATCCATATGTTCATAGTTTTATGCAATTTTTAATAAAGATTTTTTTGTTAGAATGTGCACTGCTTGCCCATCTTAAAACACATTACAAGTGAGATATAGCAGCACTCTGACCATAGTGAAAAAAAGTGTATATTTTATTCACCTATATGTAATGTTTCAGATCACTTCTTAGGTTTGGGCTTTAGTGAAGATCAACTGAAACATTTGCACCAGGGCCCAGGTAATCTGGGATATTGTATAACATAACATGGCATATCTTTAGAACAAGTAGTCCATGTTCTATGCACAAAGAGCATGCAGCACACCAGGGAGAAGAGAGTCCTTTTAATTGCTTATCCAAAGCAGCTCCACTGTACGTGTGACTATCCCAGGTGCTTCAGTCTGACCCCCAGCAAGGGATTTCACCCCAGATACATCTCCAGATTTCAATTGATATGAAATTGGTTTATATCATGATGTGCACTATGAAAATGTATACATGATATAGTGTCCACTTCAGCACTTGTATTTACTCCAATCCCATGGTGTTATTGCACTTCCAATTAACTTCTCCAGATGAGGATTCTGGTTAAAATTCTTTACCAAGATTTTTACATCGTTGCATATGGACAACATTTGTAGCTACTACAAGTTACAAAGAATTTAAGATGCTTTCCTGTTCACACTAGTACAACTATTCAGGTGTCACATTAAACTTTTCATATTGTGTTTCTTATTAATGCCAAATCTCACAGTATATCACGTAAAATAATATTCTCAGTGGAGTTTCTGTGTATGACAAGGCTTCATGTCAATTACCCACATGTGTATTTGCTGATATATTCATGTACAGTTGTTACAGAAATTTCCCTGGTGAAAAGTGCTTCATAAATGCTTGCATTTTTAAGTAAATGTTAAAGATATATTATAAGATCATTTCCAATTATGATGACAAATAGAATAATGACTTAGCCTAGGAAGAGGTTGTCCATAAGCATCTGGGCTGGTGAACTCTCATGTTACTTTAAAGCTTCATAAAATGTATTGTTGCCATGGAGTGATAATATTACAACACAACTGTAAACTATCTTTATAATAACAAAGTATATATTTTTTTAGTGGTCATTTGGCATACTGCTGTGGGAGTTAATGACAAGGGGAGCGCCCCCCTATGCGGATGTTAACTCTTTCGATATAACTGTATATTTACTACAAGGACGGAGACTTCTACAGCCGGAATACTGCCCTGATGCACTGTAAGTCTTACAAGTACTATTACAAGACATTTTGATTAGTAGGAAATAGTAGATGCTATAATCTTATAGATAAGATTTGTTTGAAACCTCAAAGAGTAACCTTCATTTCAGATTAGTTTGTAAAGAAACAGACTGCAAAGTGTCCCTTAGTTGCAGTTTTAATTCTCCATCATGGTTAATCTGTCTACCAGATTGAAAAGAAGTATTGCTTCTTTCCTGTTTGTTTACACAGCCGTATCAAGTGAGTGTTAACCCTCTGCACTCTCCATGGCTGTATGAGCATTGTTTTTCAAGCTGAAAGTAAAGGGGTTAATCCTCCCTTCTCAGAGCCATATAAACACACTCAGATGTAAACTCATTGAGCCTGACAGTTCCAACTTCAACAATATCTCAGGACACAATTAGAGTTTAGTGCAGTGACAATAACAGCCCATATGCCCATGCCTCTATTCTGTACACACACAGCACAGTACTCCTCATCCTATTGGAACATTGCACATTACTATATTTATGGGCACAGCATATCTTGTCCTATCTTGACTATACAGTGTAAACACAACATAACGCTAGTCCTCATATAGTGTATATATGTATACAGAAGCTCTTTTTCTTTGATATATGAATTCAGCTCAATTATTTTACTCTTATCCTGCATTTTTGCACTGCACAGTATTTCAGGTACTATTATATTTATAGGAATCCTTCACAATACAACTGATATTATTCTGTGTGTATGAGTACAGCACTGCTCTACTACTTTTCTCCTGTATACATATATGGTTTTCTTTAGGAGGAAAGGGGTCCACCATGCATTTGTATTGCACTTTGGTTGCTTAATGTTAAAGATAGCAAATAATGGGAAATAGCTTTATCAATAGAAAGAAATGTAGTTATACAGTACTTCAGTGATCTTTGAAATGTTTGCAGAGGGAGGTTTTTGTGATGTGTCATCAGGGAGGACTCCATTTTGAAATCTAAGTGAGGTTTGCTCTTCAGTAAAAAAGATAAATACTTGTGATATAATATCGTTAGATATGGCAGATACAATTTGATCCATCCATAAGATAACCAGGTTATCTGGTAGGGAACATACTGGGGCAGATTTATCAAGCTGTTTGAAAGTCAAAATATTTCTAGTTGCCCATGGCAACCAATCACAGCTCCTCTTTACAATATTCGTGAGCACTGATTAAATGAAAGCTGAGCTGTGATTGGTTGCCATGGGCAACTACAAATATTCTGACTTTCAGACAGCTTGATAAATCTGCCCCACTCTGTTATTTCATTTGATAGTCTAACATTTTTGAAGACAAAATTAATACATTTCTAAACATTTGTGTATTTTAAACGGCTCTAAACAATTTAATTTTCTTCTTTTAAACAGGTTTGATGTTATGTTGAAATGTTGGCATCCTAAACCAGAGCTACGTCCAACCTTTTCTGAACTGGTCTCAAGAATTTCTTCTATCTTCTCAACTTTCATTGGGGAGCATTATGTGCTTATTAATACAACATACGTCAACATCAAATGTTCTGCTCCCTACCCATCTCTATTACTGGCAGAAGAAAACACAGATTTTAATCTCGATACATGATTCCTGCCATTTTAAGAGACTTATGATATAGGCCCATGTACTTCTTTAACAAGTTTGACAGCCCTGGTGGTGTTGGTTTTAGTTTTATCTTATTGCACTAGAAGCAAAACTTTATTAATATGGACAACTACAAACTAATGTTCAGAACATGGTACAAGATAAGCAACATTACTTTTACGTTTTTTTTCGTTTGTTTAGTTTTCAGTTGCCATTTGTTTAACGCAATCCAAAAAACGTCTATGAAGTAAAGACCGGAAACTCTAGGCTGTTCTTGTCATTATGAAGACTGTACTTTACTTTTTACTGTCTGCATAGCACTTTTATCTAAGATACTTCTACCTGATCATGTCACTCAATATCCACAACCTATGAAGAAAAATTGTGATCACTAAAAGAATATAGTGGAAGAAGAATGATTATAGCAACATTGCATAACACAAGAAAAAGATGAAAAGTTCACAGAGGAAATCTGGAAGACAAATAAAATGGAATTGGTGGTGGAATAGGAAACCATTGTAAAGTGATCGCAGCGACACACCGGAACATGATTCATTTTCTTCTAACAGTTTCCACTACAATGCTGGGCCAAGACTTCATGTCAGAGACATAGACTTACTGGGAATTATTTATCGTGTGTTGGCGTACGATAGCCCCGTCGCTGCTGTTGTTCAGCCCAATACATCAAGATACGTCTTGATGTATCCAGCGGGGTCCTGCACAGCAGGGCCTAGGGTAGAAATAAACACATCCTGTGACTTTTCACATGGCAGAGGCCATGATAAATATCCCCCATGGAGTCACTGTGCTGTGATACTTTAGTATAGTTTCTGTTCAATGACCCTTAGTCCCTGGCAGATGCAGTGTTGTTGACTATTTGGTATGTAATCTTGGTTTGTACATTTCAGCAAACATGTTGGTCTCCATGATGCCCTGACGGGTAACAAAAGAGGAGATAATAGCATCAATAGAGAAACCTTATCGTTTAAGATTGAAATTCAAGCTAATAAATGGGATTTTCACATTTAAATTGTACACTTAAAGGAAAGCTACCATCAAAATCCAGCATAGATGCAGTCAATGTGACTGCGGTAATCTTCTATTGTATGTTATTCAAGTCCTCCTTCTTTCTAAAATCAACTTTTAAAATTAATGAGCCTGAAAGGCTATTGGGGCGTTTCCCAAAAACCCTAATAGCTGCAGATTCACAGGCTATTAGACTGTCTGACCCTCCCCCTATGCTCCTACTGGGAGGCCCCATCTTCATCTCTCTCTGCCGTATGTAATCTCACTGCAGCTGAGGAAGTTTCACCACATGGAGGAAGGGGAAGTTCTCCTTGTACCGGAATCTGCTGCATGGAGGGGTTGTGGTAGATTTCCTTTAACCACCCTATAAACTTGTTTTGGTAGGTATCTTTTGTGAATGGTGTGTTGTGATTTTGCATACTTTGAAGTATGTATTTCACAACACATGTCCTCTTTCTAGAGGGTGATAAGTGATGTACACTAAATATATATGTTACTTTTTTATGTAACTAAACACTGGATTTTAGATGTACAGCTCATGTCCCTTCGCAGGTGTAACTTGAGAGGGTGCAGTCGGGCCCACACACCTTAGTGGGGCCCAGAAGGTGTCTCCGCCCCATCCAAAGAGATCACAATTATAAAAGAGACATTATATACCGTAGCTTCGGGCCTGATATGGATTATGCATTGGGGTCTCGCAGCTGTCACTTCTGACCAACATGGACATATTTCGCAAAAAACACTGAACCAACTGAATCTTTTTTGCAAGGTTCTTGCAAGGATAAAAAGCTTATACGTGTATATGATGTACATATTTCTAGAGTATTAGTAATGTGGACACTGGAGCAGCACATTTGTTACATAACTTTACATAGTAAATGAAAGTAAATGCTTGTTCCTGTGGAATTGTTTAATGTTGTACAGATTATTTGGTGTGGGATGTTACTGGATTTATTGATTTAAAGTATGACATTCAAAGTTTTATATTTTTATAATAAATGTTTATTTTTAATGCGATGTACAATGTTACTTTAATGTGCAATGGTTAAATATTGTGAAATACATGTGTTGTGTCAATTGAAAAGTACTATTAAAGTTCTCAGACATAATCTTCTTGCTGACATGATGTCCAATACACATTTGATGCTTCAAATTAAATGGAGGACATGTATCTTAGTTTTTTTTCTTTGGTGTATAATTGAGACATTTGGAAAGTCCTTATTGGCCTTATACAGGCAGTCCCCGGGTTACATACAAGATAGGGTCCGCAGGTGGCAACATAGCATGAAATCCATATAGACTTGCAGGTATACATTGCCCCGTAGCCAGATATCAGATATCATCCCTGCTATATGTTACTTTAGAATGAAGCCGAATATGTAAAGTTCACATATTATACAAAGCAATAAACAAATATTGCAAACGCACTTAATAACAAGAAAAAAGCTAATGAATTTGGACATAATTAGGGGACTTCAAATCTTAAATTTTTATATAGTTTTTAATCCAATACCCCAAGTAAATGGACTAAGCAGCAGAAAAACGTAGTCTTACACCAGGTGATTAGTAACAGGGATCAACCAAAGATCCATGATGCTCTCTCAAATAAATAGACCAGACCAGCAACTCAGTACAGGCAGTCCCTGGGTTACATACAAGATAGGGTCTGTAGGTTTGTTCTTAAGTTGAATTTGTATGTAAGTCAGAACTGTATATTTTATCATTCTGACCCCAGCCAGAACTTTTTTGGTCTCTGTGACAATTGGATTTTAAAAATGTTGGGTTGTCATAAGAATCAGTATTAACAATAAAGCTTCATTACAGACACTTCTGATAACTGTTACAGCTGTTTATTGTAGCCTAGGACTAAAGTACAATAAATTACCAATATCCAGAGGTCCGTTTGTAACTATGAGTCGTATGTAAGTCGAGTGTTCTTAAGTAGGGGACCGGCTGTATGAGTATGAGAGCTTTCAAATAAGGGTACAAATTAAACACATAATATTTATTTGATATGCATTAAAAAGAATTACCCGAGCATTGGGCACAATATTACCAGGGTCTTATTAAAAATAAGCTGACAGCCAGGAGTCTCTTGGAACAGTTAGCGAAGTAAGGAAAAAATGCATCTTACCGCTCCTGATGAGTAAATGGAGTGTAAAAGATGAATCTAGAGATTTACTTATCCTGATATTAAAACAGAATAAACTTAGATCTGGCAGTCTGAAGATGCCAAATTTGTTCAGTGACAAATAAATTAATTGTACCTACAGGTTTATTATCTATTTATATAATAATTTATTAAATTTCAATAATAATAATAATTTATTTATTTATATAGCGCACACAGATTATGAAGCGCTGCTCACAGCTTGCCCAATCAGTCCCTGTCCCCGATGGGGGCTCACAATCTTATCAATCTACCAGTATGTTTTGGAGTGTGGGAGAAAACCGGAGGAAACCCACGCAAACACGGATAGAACATACAAACTCTTTGCAGATGTTGACCTGGATGGGACTTGAACCGGACCCCAGTGCTACAAGGCTGTAGTGCTAACCACTGAGCCACATTTTAATTATGTATTTAATGTATATAATAAATATATATATATATTTAAATCCCAGTCATCATGTGTTCAGCCCCCTTTATGTAATCTATTGTGAAAGGTTTCTTTTTCACCAATGTTACAGCAGGTCCATGGTCATAATAATAATATGTGCTGTACTACTAGGGCAGAGGTCCCCAACCGCAGGTCCGCGGCCCTGCGCCTGGTCAGAGCTCGCTCTGTGTGGATTTATAATGTTTTCTGCCATAGCCGTGACAGCTCGCAGCTCCCGGCAGAGAACATTATGCAGGACGGGGTGGGGCGCCGGGCGGGTCTTAGTGACGCAGCCCTCCACAGCACAGCATGGTGCCTGTTGTACATCACGGGTAAGGTCTTAGTGACGCGGTCCTCCTGCACAGCATGGTGTGTTCCTGACGGGGTGGGGCGGCAGGCTCTCCTTACTGACACGCCCCCGGCAGAACATGTTATGTGGGGCGTGCTGGGGCAGCAGACTGGCTTCAGTGATGCGGCTCCCGGTACCGGTGTTCAGTGTGTAGCGCTGCTAAGCAGCAGCGCTGTATACACTAACGCTCAATGTACAATGCTGCTACTTAGCAGCGCTGTACACAGAGGTCCCGCCAGAATCCTCCCCATACAGTGCTGTCTGGTGCATATAGCAGTGCTAGTAGCAGTGCTGTACACTGAAACTTGGTTTTCTGCCATGACAACAGCAAAAACGAGATTACGGAGTAGACTGGACATAAGGAACACACTTCGGGTTTCACTCTCCCCCATCACCCCTAGATGGGACCGTCTTGTTGCAGGAAAACAAGCCCAGTGCTCCCACTGATTCAGGGAAACAAGCCTGGTGCTCCCACTCATACTGGACCTATGGTAAGTTGAATCACATTCTCATTATAAATATCATAATTATATGATAAGTATGCACTAAGCTCCACCCCTCCATAACCCCACCCCATATGACCAAAGCCCCGCCCCCACCATGGACCATGGAAAACTGGTCTAGCTTAAAGCCGGTCCCTGGTGCAAAAAGGGTTGGGGACCTCTGTACTAGGGGATAAGACAGTGTGTGAATTTTATAGGTATAGTCATGTCCACTTGCCTGTCATTGCTGTAGATTCAAGCTATGACCATAGTAAATGCCAACCTAATTTTTATCAAGGTATTTTATCAGGGGGTATTTAGCAGTGTTTCTGCTAGAACTTGCATTTATTTACCCCTTTCCGCCACCTCCACACCGGAAGCGGGGGCTGCTTGCTGGGGCTTGGCGTAGAAATAAACGCTGTTCTATTATACGAACGCTGGCATATGATAAATAACCACCAAAGACTTTATTATTTGTTGAACGATGCAGTAATAAAACAATATTGTACAGCACAAGAGTACATATGGTGAAAGCAGTCTTATTCATCTTACTTTTATTATTTTATTGTAACTACTACAAGGAACCAGAACCAAAGAAGGATCTTACGAAATAGCCTGTTCCTTTCTGTTCACATGACCAGTAGCAGTGCACATCCACTGAAGCTCCCTGATAAAAGTGACTTTTATTTCCTGCACTGACCTTTTATCACATTGGCTTCAGTGATTCATCTCTCCGTTCTGCCTGATGGTCTCTAGTCCTGTTTAACAATGTTTGGCTGGAGCACAACTACATTACTCACGTTACGTTAATTATATTGTCAGTATTCTTCAGCTGGATCAAAGTCATCTTGGAGAAAGCTTGGAGTCACAAGTCTTTAGACTAAAGTGCAGCTGTTGCTGAAGAAAGTGGAGAATGATCCCAGTCAATGTCTTATTTTGCCTCATCAGTGGGTGGCTATAAAAAAAAATTAAAAAAGGAACACGTTTAAAATGTATCCAGATCTTACAAAAGATCCACACTGAACCTTTAACTGAATCATATTTATACAACCAAGAAAAAAATGATGAAATACATATATTAATAGGAAAAATAATGTTCACCCTCTTAGAATTCTTCTGTTTAATATATCAGGATCAGGGCCAGATTATTGTTAGTGGAGGGCCCTGGACAAAAAATCTGGTGGAGCCCCCAATAACGTATATTTTCCTGAATAAGCCTGAATAACAGGCTTAGTGTAAATTGTCTAGTATGTGCTCGATGGCTACTGGGCCCTGGAATAAGACTACTACCTGATAGTGAATACATTCACGTGTGTATATATGCACAGTATATGTGTGTATAAATATAAGCCGTATTTCTGCATGTGATGTATATATAACTGCTGTGTGTATTCTGTAGTATGTGTGAATATGCTGTATGTATGTTTATGTATATGCTGTATGAGTGTGTCTGGTGTATATATGCTGTATGTTTGTGTATATGCCCTATATAATGTGCATGTACTGTATGGGTTTGTATATGCTCTATGTTTGTGTATATACCTCATAAACTGTATGCATGTGTGTAGATGCTGTATATGTGTGTGTTTATATATATGCTGTATGTGGATATATATGCTGTATATGTGTGCAAATGCTGTATGTGTCTATATGATCTGTGTATATATACTGTATGTAAATGTGTATATGTTGCATAGGTGTGTGTATATGATGTATGGTGTGTATATACTGTTTGTATGTGTGATGATGCCTATATGCTGTGTGTGTATATGGTATGTTTATACTGTATGTATGTTTATATATGGTGTATATATACTGCATGTACATATATAATGTTTATATACTGTATGTGTATATACATGTAGGTATAAATGTGTGCATATATGAATGAATGCTCATGAGTGTGCTCATGAGTGCATACAAGTACATATGTGTGTAAATGTGTATGAGTTTATAAATGTGTGTGTACAAGTCCTTGTCCTCAGTCTTATATTATTGAAACGACTAGTAAATCTGCATTCTAGTGTAGTCTATTCCACAAATAAGTCCTCAGTCTAGTATAATCACTGGCACCAGTCATTCCTCAGTCCAGTATAATTGCTACCACCAGTCAGTCCTAAGACCAGTGTCATCAATCAGTCCACACAGCATAATATGATCAATGCCACCAGTCAGTCCACAGTATAGTAATTCATTGCCATCATTCAGTCCTCACTCTTTTTTTTTTCAGTCCTCACTCTAGTATTATAACTAGCACCTGTCAGTCCTCAGTCTAGTATAATTGCTACCACCAGTCAGTCTCCAGTCTAGTGTAATCTCTCTCACCTAAAAGTCCTCAGTCTAGTATAAGTGCTGGCACCATTTATTTCTCAGACTAGTGTAATCGCTGGGGCAGACTGGTTCGAGCTGATAGAAAGGCAACAGTGACTAAAATCGCCACCGTTACAACCAAGGTAGGCAGAATAGCATTCTGAAAGCGACAGTACGTTGAACTTTGAGGCAGATGGGCTTCTCAGCAGCAGAAGACCACACCGGGTGCCACTCCCGTCAGTAAGAACAGGAAAGGAGGTACCAATTTGACAAGCTCTTGGAATTGAACAGTAGAAGATTGGAAAACATTGCCTGGTCTGATGAGTCTCGATTTTGCTGCGGGACATTCGGTGTGATGGTAGGGTCAGATTTGGCGTCACACAACATGAACGCATGGATCCATCCTGCCTTGTATCAAGGTTCAGGCATGGTGGTGGTGGTGTCATGGTGTGGGGAATTTTTCTTGGACTACTTTGGGACCCTGGTTACCAATTAGCACGTTTGCAACGCCACAGACCTACCTGAGTATTGTTGCTACCATGTCCATCCTTATGACCACAAAGTACAACATCTGATGGCTAATTTCAGCAGTAATGCACCATGTATAAAGTGGAATCATCTCAGACTGGTTTCTTGAACATGACAATGAGTTCACTGTACTCAAATGGCCCACAAGTCACCAGATCTCAATCCAGTAGAGCATCGTTGGATGTGGTGGAACGGGAGATTCGCATCATGATGTGCAGCCGACAAATCTGCGCAACTGTGTAATGCCATCTGTCAATATGGACCAAAATCTGTGAGGAATGCTTCCAGCACCTTGTTGAATATATGCCACGAAGGAATTGAGGCAGTTCTGATAGGCAAAAGGGGGTTCCAAGCCGTTACTAGCATAGTGTGTCCTAATAAAGTGGCCGGTGTGAGGTAATATAGTATATGATGGGTACAATGTTATTACTGTATATTGCAGGTGACTTAGTTGTTATCTAGGGGACATTATATTGATTGTGATTTTTTTAGGGATGGCGTGTGGAGATGTTCTCCAGAGACCACAGTCAACCAGGTGGCAAATTCTGCAGAGAAGAAGTTTTTATGATGTTCTGTACCTGATGTAGCTGGATTGGCAACAATAAGAGGACACAGGAAGACGAGTAGGAGATTCCGGTGAAATCCGGGTGTTGGCTAGTTACATCTCCGCGGGGTCCAGAGGATCATGATCCTAACACTCATCGTTCTAGGCACCATGACTGCAGTGTTTGCAGTATGAGGGACCATAGTAATGCCCCCTATTTATCATAATTTTAAAAAGTGATTTTAAACGTCAAAGGAAGCATGCCCATGAATAAAAAATATAGCAGATGACCACAGTCAGGTACTGGATCATGAGAAAAGTGTCCTGGTTTATATGCCTGAGTTTGATGGTAGGCAAGGTCAACAACAGTCATAGTCACATTGGTGATTCCAAAATCAGGACTATTTTTTTTATCAACAGACTCTGCTATTGTGCTAATGAATGCCACGCACAATATCTTTAGTGGGTCTGGACATGCTGCTCCTATAACATGACATAGAGCCACCAGTCTTCTAAAAAGAAAGATGTTATGATGTCCCCTGGAGGCATTGAGCTCAAGCATCCAGTTAAAGCTACCCCGCCCTCTCCCATGATGCTGACACATTGTACCAGTCATTCATGGCATGAGGAGTTGAGAGAGATGCCTCTGTGTGATTTTGAGTAAGAACACTGGTTGAATTGATGAAACCCTACTTCTGAGGAAAGGAAGGAAGTGGTTATGAAGCAGCTATTCAGTCAAACACAGCCAATGTCGCCTTACATTCCTTTAGGAGTTTCTTCAGTGTCACACAGTGTTTCTCTCAGCTCAGTCTCATTATAAAGGGTGGTTGAGTAGCCAGTCTTGTCAGGAGGCAGAGTAGCTTGACTGCATTATGAAAAAAATCCCGTCTTCCAGACTAGATCAGAGCACAACAATAAAATCTTTTCAGAAGATATGGTATCCGTGATAGGATATTTTGCATTATTTAAAGCCTTTTTTGTAAAAACCAGGACATAAGAATCTAAAAGAAAGGCAGATCCCGGCAGAAGGGGCACACACCATTATTTCAGTGTACTGGTGGTTTACACTCCTTGATCTGGTAGATGTCCCCTTTAAATTAGCTGTTATAGGGGGGGGGGGAAGAGCTATCTTATAACGAGCTCAGCCATCTGCTTTGATAGTATGATGGGGCTAAGAAGCGAAACAGCAAGAGTAAATGGCTGCTAGTTTAGCAAAAAAACGTATAACTATATTCACAAGGATACAACAACTGGTTCTTCTTATGGTCATATGTGCATTCCAATCTGTATTCACTGTTTTCCGGATATGGAATAGGTGGTTTGAATTTCATTATTTGAGTGAGATTGTTAAGTAGCAATGTATGTGTATAGTATAGCTCTGGTACTGTATCCATTAGTTAGCTTGTTTGGTGGTTGTATCTATGTAGTAAGCTTAGTCGGTTTAGCTATTAGTGTAGTTAGCCTGGTAATGGATGGTGACAGTAGTCCACATCAAGATTTTTGTGACTAGTTGAGGTCTAGCTCCAGAGAAATTTCTAAACATTGTAAATATGCAAATGTTTCCAGTGGAAAATTGCATTAACAGACTGAATGGACTCTCTTGGGCAGTGACGGTCGAACCTATGCACGAGTGCCCAGAAGTTGCACTCCAAGCCTGTTCTGTGGGCATCCAGACAGAGTTGCCACCACAGGACTCAAGGCTTCCTCGTGGGTCAGGAAGGCCATGAGCCAGCTTAGTGCTATTTTAATGCAACCATCCTGGCGCCTCCTTGAATATTGGAGGAATGAAGAAAGCTTTATCAGAGATTGGATGACAGCTGGAGCCCTGCTCGGGGTCCCCTATTCTTACTTTTCAGGGAACCTTAGAGGGAAGATATAATCCAAATTTCCCATTTTATTTATTGTATGAGTCTCAGGACACAATACAATTGAAACCTGTAATACAGCAGGGGATATAAATAAGTTACTGCTTAAAATGTTGGTACTTTGGAAAATAAATGGGTATGGGTGTAGTTTGGGCGCTTTCTTGTCCCTAAAAGGGGATCATGCCGACATTCAGTGGAGTAGAAGGCCCTGAAATAATGCAAACTGCAGCTAGCTTATTATGCTAGTGGGGCGTGAAGGAGGGACAGCAGCTGCCGGGAGTGGACAAGCGCAGGGGTTTACTGTCCTTACCTGCGTCTCGCCTGAGCAGCGAATTTTCACATATGAAAGTCGCAGGTTGTGTTTATTTCTACGACAGGCAGGACAGGGGTAGAGATTAACGCTGCGCAGACCCCCTTCAGATATACAACGAGCGAGTTACGGCATATGACCAAATAGCCTCTCTATTCAGTCATGTTTAGTTAACCGATCATCCAATACAGCTTTTTACATTCTCTTTCCGTAACGGTTACACTAACAACCTATTTCAATCTTTGACCACTGATTCATCTTTATTAGAAGTACAAAAATATTGTGGTGTCATATTTGCTTTTTTTATAACCCACAACTCAGTTAAAGATAACCCCAAACCATTATTGCATTCAACTCTGGACAATGAAGAAACACTAGTGAAAGCCGCTCAGCAATCACTAGTGAGTGGTCATTACTCCAACCAGTGATTAGCTCAAGAGCATCTGTAATGGTGCAGCAGGGAGCAATAAGTAACCATTTATGATTTTAGTGTCTCCTGTAGAACCCCTTCTACCAAGAATTTTATTTTTATGAGCATCCCTTTTAATGCAGACATACTGTAGCAAATGCCACTCATTTTAGATTTTTGTTACACTTTTATCCTAAGGAAAAATATTTGGTGCCAGAACAATGTGAATGGCTTCTAAAAGGATGTCCATGTCAAACAAAGCGAAAACCGCTTGCGACCGGGCCTTCCCCTCTCCCCCCCCCCGCTCGCCCCCCCCCCCCCCCCCCCCCCCGGTCCTCACGGGAGTTTCAAGTCTCTGCGGGGACAAAGTCTGGCGGCCGCAGAGTGCACGACGGTGAGAAATCCAGAGAAAGAGAAGAGGGCAACATGCACGACGGGAGAACGGCAGAAGTGGAACAGGGAGATACGGGGAGAGAGCTGGAGGGAGAGTGAGAAATTCAGGGGAAATTTGGGAAGCTGATTACATTAAAGTTACTTATAGGGTAGCTTTAAATGTGGTTTACCTGCTGGCATTAGGTACGGGCTAAGCAATTTATTTCCTTATGAATCATAGATAGAATGTGGTAAATTGCTAGTCCGGATAAAAAACATATAAAATATTTACGTAACAAAAATGCAGTTGCGATCACTTCCCCCACATGTACACACATCCTGAGCAACATAGATAGCGATTAGATGGAACGATAGATGGTAAACTGGGGTTGCCTATATTCCTTGTAAACGTTTCGGCGACAAGCCATCGTTGGTCTAGCATGGAGGTTAAAACAAAACACCAAGCTATTGAAGGACCAATACTATCCTGGTCGAGAGTACAATGAGGAACAGTTTTTACGAATAATACCAACAGTACCTGGCTTGCTTGCAATCATCTAATATACACAAAAGTGTAGGTATAACTACCATAGTATTGTATATTAAAATCATAAGTCCCATTATTGGGATATGAATTTCATCTTATCTTCTTTGGTATTAATTTAAAACAACATGCTGGGCTGGCGTGCAACAGTGGAGGATTCTGCTGCATATGCTTACAACATAAGGAGAAAACAGGCCGACATTCTAGAAAAGGAGGAAAGGGCATGGACTGAATATGGAAACCAATCGTTGGTAAGTATAGACAAACTATATAGCTGACTGTTAGTGAAAAATCAGGTGCCCATAAGAGGGGAAAAAACAGAAAAAAACGGAACCCTAGGTATTATTAACCACTGTTACTGACATCCTGGTAAGCAGTTTTATTGCAAAAAACAAGAAGGCATAAGAATTGACCATGAATAAGGGAGACATGTTGGAGACTGTCCATCTGAAGGGGGGTACAGAAGATGAAAGTATCTGAAAAGAGAAATAGAATATATTCAGAATAAACTAAGGTCAGGAAATTCTCCAAAATTAAATCCTTATACATAAGATCAAAGATGGACTCTGAACGGGAATATTAATTTCACGATTACTCCATAGCTTTCAAACTATAGGCAGACAAGGGTGGTTAGCGCGAAACGCATCAATCTGCTTTTATAGAGAAATAGTGGCAGAAGAGGTCTCTGGTCAATATCATCAATGTTTTTATCCTGTTAAGGACCAGTCCTTTCTTGTTTTTCATTGCATTTTTCACTCCACACCTTCAGAAACTATAACTTTTTTATTTTTACACATAAAGAGCTCTGTGATAGTTGTTTCTGCTTAACAAATTGCACTTATAGGAGGTATTGACGATTGTTCTGGGAAAAAGCGGGAAAAAAAATTCCAAATTCAGTGAAACTGTAAAAAAGTGCATTGCTCGTTTTTCTTGTGGTCGTATGGGATACAATTTGTATCGTTTTAATAATGTTCATTTACATTAACAAAAATAAAAACCTCCGGTACAAAATGTTGGTTTTTTTATGCCATTTTGGCACTAATAACTCTCATACTTTGCTATATGGAGATGTGGGGGGTTGTCATTTTTGCAACTTTTGATGAGTTTTCAATTATAATTTTAGGGACGTACGACCTTTTGATCACTTTAATAGATTTTTTTTATATTTTTTCAAAACGGCAAAAAAGTGCATTTTCGACTTTGGGCGCTATTTTATGTTACGAGGTTAAATGCAGGGAAAAACCATGATTATATTTGATAGATCTGGCATTTCCGACATGTCGATACCTAATGTGTTTATGATTTTACAGTTATTATATTAATCAGTTCTAGGGAAAGGGGGGTGTTTGTGAAAACAAGGTTTTTAAAACTTTTTTATTTTTACTATTTTCAGAATCCCTAGGGTACTTTAAACTCTAGGTGTCTGATCGATATTACAGTATGGCAAGTCTATGGAGATTCCCTCCCTTCATTCATTACAAATGCTGAAAGGGTTAAAATAGACTTATGTGAGGGATCGCCCTCCCGATAAGTCACAGGAAGCGCCGATATTGGCAAGATGCGTCGGCCAACTTTGGATCTACTGGCTATGAAGAGGGCTCAGCCTTGTAAGACCTCTCCATGCAGCGGGACCGACAGGCGCCGATGACAGGGCAGGCGGGCGGGAACCGGTGAATAATGGACTCAAGTCCTAGTGCTTAGCCAAATAAGCAGATAAGTAGCTGTGTGGTGTTCTTTTGTTTTGGTGTAAGTAAATACTTCAACTTTACCTTCAGCTACCTCTTGTTAAATTTCTCAGCCATGTGTAATCTTGGTGCATAAATTCGGATTTCTGCTTGAAATCCTTTTAGCTCGAGAAATTGACCATTGGAAGGGAGTCAATCGGTTGGATGAGAATACTACTGTTCTGCTGTAGGTTTAATGAAATAAATTATGGTTACACCTGACCAAAACGTCTAAAATTTGTTTTTTCATCTTTCAAGTGCACAGCGGTAAAATTATTATCTGATCAATAGTTGTTAAGGAACAAATAAAAGTCTTTCGGTTGTCACTATACCTGTGCATAGATTTGTTAGGCTAGTAAATCGGTTACTTAAATAACCTATCGTCCTTTGTGAAAATGTTTCCAACACCACATAGAAGCCCGTTCTTTATGGCTGTATTTGTATCTCGAGATTGATTGCCATGTCGAGTCATTTTCTCATTCAACTTGTAGCAATAAAATCCACAGTTAATTAAACGCAGGTCATTGTACTTAAAAGTCGTAAATTTACTATGACATAATGATTTAAGCCATAGAGCTGTAAATTAAAGTTTAAAGTGAATAGGTCAAAGGGCAACAGGAGTAAGTCTAGCTGCAGCAGTGTAAACATTAATCGATAGGGTAGAGAACAATACATTAGAATGCTACTAAAGAGACGATTATCAGTATTAAAGGTCTAACTGCTATGACCGAGATGTAACAGAGCTGATTGGCCATTTAAATGGCATTGGTTATTCCGTAAAATTTACTGGTAAATCTGCAGTTCAATTAGTGCATATAAATCGTTCACAAGTTAGCTACACTATTTCAACCTATTTTATGCTTCTTTTTCTTCTTTATGCATTTAGAGAGACATACAGTGCTTAAAAGGAAATGTGTCACCTTTTTATTGTATTGTTTACTTTAATATCACGGTCTTCGTAGGGAGACATGATTGACATTAGGCTGACACAGGTTAAGCAATAGTAGAAGGACTGTTCAGGAGATTTGTCCTGCCCAGAGAAAGGAAAAGAAAAAGCTACAGTTTTTTGTTTCACGATTTCAAGACGTTTTTTTTTGTGTTGGTATCAATGAAACGACCAGGTGAGTAAACACATTGCGTATGGTCATTATCCCATTTTTTTTTAATTTAGAAGGAGGGGTGACAATGCATTTCAGGAAGTCCCACTCCCTCCTATCAGGCCCAAATATGGGGGTAGGTACAAGTATTCTACCCGTCCTAATCTTCTCCTTCGCCCGGATCTCTTACTGAATTTCTAGCAACAAATCTCCCGAAGCTTCCCCTAATCTTGTCATGGAGGATTGGAGCGTCCTTAACCCGGGGGTGTGGGAGTGGCTATCAAAGGACTTTTCACAATGGAAACAGCCCAGGCCATGATGGTATACTACATCGTTTTACAAAACCAGTGCACACACTCTCTCCTAATTCTCACACATTTAATGCCGTCTCCCATAAACTTCTTTCCCCTCTTCCTTCCTTAAAGATAATATGAGCCATGATATCAAAAAAGGGAAAGCACCCACAAGCTGCGGACAGCTTATTTGGCTCCTTAATGATTGCCCCAACATATGCGAAGATTTTGGCAAACAGAGTAAGCAGCCCTCTGGAAGACAAGAGCCTCCCGAATCAGTTGGGTTATTCCAGCTCGTTAGGGTAGGGGTAGAGAGAATAATTTAAAGGCAATTTTATATTGCATCAACCGTCCAAAACTTCTAGTAACCCAATGGCAATCCACTGCCCTGGAGAAGGCATTCAACCAGGTGACATGCCTTTTGAGCCTTTTTAGGTCTGTTGATTAAACACATTGTGGTAGAGGAAACATGGCTTGTATCGTGGCTTTATATGTGACCCTAGAGATAGGTTAGGTTAATGGGAAGGAAACGGACTAGGCGGCCCCCTTTACCAACTGTTGTTTACACTGGGTGTGGAGCATTGCTGGCTGCAATTAGGAAAATTCAGGACATTGAGGGGGGTGCGCATTTAGTCGCACAATCGCTGCAAAGAGCTCTCTTGCAGGACCCTTAAAAAATATGGTTTGTACAGTAATTATAAGATCAATTATCTAAGAGTGTCGTGAGGGGACGGTTTGCGTCCCTTGGAGATCGCATGATTAAGAAGCGCTACACATTCCTCTGGGCTATGAAGTCTTCCTGAAGTACCGGGGATCAAATTCCGCGTTCATTTGCAAGATACCTTTGCCTAAAATTATGCCCTGTGATGCGATCTATAAAAAGCTGACTATCCAAATGGGAGCAGAATCACTTCTCTGGCCAGGGCATATTATAAAGTAATATAAAAATGAAGTCCGTCCCTGGACTGATTTATTTTTCCAGGGAATATTCCCCTCTTGGGATCAGCCAACCCCTATTTCATATGTTAGATCCTAGTATCCAAGTTCAACGTGGTCATCCTCAGCCCCCAGGGGTTTTTCAATCAGTTTGATCTGGAAAAAAAAAGCGATTTGCCAAACTGTAGAACATATTATATTCAGTGTTGCAACCCAGATCCTGGAGATTGTCTTAGGCACCATCGGGCAAGTGCCTGTGTTAGTTAAGACTAACTTGCAAGTTCAATATCTAATCTCCATGATTGCCACCTTCTGTATATAACACTCTAAAAATCCCTATGCTACGTATCACACAATGTTAACTATTTAGGAGTAGCTGAAGGGCCCTACTTTAATTTGAGAAATCCATCCTTTCACTGGAATGTCTATGGCATTTGAGTGGACAACTTGAGACCCTCCGGCAACTTTTCCCTTGTGGAATTACACATCTCGGAGTCCTTTGTGGAGTTAGCCATTGAAGGCAAGTGGAAAATAGGACAACTGCTTATTTCTACTTAGTCTCTAAAGCTACGAGGTTTGACCTGCCCCACTTCCCCCCCCCCCCCCTTGTATCTTGCTCTGTATTGTCTCCAATATTGTCCTACATTTTATCCTTATCTTCTGTTGCCCTGCCTTCCCCTCTATCATCTTGTATCTTTCATTGATATATATTTCTCTTTATATACTACTTTAATTTCCGGGGTTATCCTGCTATACATGTTTTGACTTGTAAGGTCATGGTGGAGCTACGTGACCCACTGTTTTGTCAGCCGCATGCACTTGGTCGGGGACTGTAATTAATAACTTAGCGGACACCCTCTCATGCCTTCTCAAGAAATCGTCCATTCCCCAGACACCCTCACAATCACTCTCCCACTGGTATTTTTTTTATATTCAGGGGGTGTTCTACTGTATATGTATTGGATTTCAGATGATATTTTGTATGTATATGACTTACTATATATTCACATGTGCTGTATTACTACAGATGTTATGTCAACATATTCATTTGCTCATGGAAATTTGCAGATTTGCATATTGGCTTGCTGACCTTGTTCCTATATACAATGACATCGATCAATAATGTTTTGAATGCCAAAATCGGGTAAACAGGATTACCGTGGTACGGCGTGATGGTTAAGAAAACGGAAGAACTGGAAATATTGCGTAAAAAACTCAGAGGTTGAGGGATTAATGATGAGAAATGGATACAGCACTTCGCCGGCACCTGGAGTACATATCTTACAATACTATCACAATTAAAACTTTCCAGTCCTCTCATCATTATACTGCTCTATAACAGGTGCTTGCAGATTACACTCATACATTTAGGTTTTAAATGCCAGTAAGGGAACCTGTCATCAGAAATTGGCCAAATAAACCACTACTAGAATGCTTGTCAAGTAGTTTAGCAGCTTTAGATCATGTTTCCTTTCATGGTCTGCAGAAGGGTGGCATCATCCAGAAAGTCACTTTGAAGTGAGATTGTTAATTGGTGTTATGAAGTCAAGGAGCAGAGAGGAAAAATGAAGTCAAATCTCCCCGGTTTAGAACACCCCATGTACATTCACTGTAATTGATAGTTCTTAATCCAACGAATCCTGAGGTCTGCGCAGATGTCAAACACATAAGTGAAGGGTTCAAAGCAGAGAGAGCTTGACTCCGTGTTTTTTAACTCTCACCTCCCTGACTTATACTACCTATTAAACATATCACTTGATGAAAGTGGGATTTTTGTGACGATGGCCAAACAAGATGGCCATGGAAACAAACATGTGATCTAGAGCTTTTCAAGCTTGTTGGACAACAAAGTAGTAGTGGTTTATTAGGATATTTCTGGTGACAGCTTCCCTACGTAGTACGAACTGTTTATCTAAGGGTTATAATCCGGTTCTTACCTTTTGTGAAACTTAGTAGTGTATGCTGTGACTCCAAGATAAACACAGCAGTTTTTTTCATCGTCATAAAAATTAATTTTGCAAAAAACAAGGTGTAGCTAAGCAAGCTACAGAACGCATTATAGACGCACCATAAAACAATGAGGAAGAGGAAAGAGCCGACAGCATAGGGGCAACAGACTGGTGTTACATACATGGGCTACTTTGGCCCAATCACTTCTTTCCTTAAACCTAAGCATGACAGTGGGATGAAGTAACATAACAAAACTGATGCCCCTGGAACACAACACATGCTGTTGTACTCTCACAATATGGTAAAGTCAGATCAAAGGAGGTTACTGTTCCGTTAAAATGATGAAAATTCATCAGAGGAGTTAAAATCACTAGTCCCTTAAGTTGCAGTAGTAACATTTGATATGGTGTGTCATCAAGTGAAAGACTAAATTATGAACTATTTATTTGTGTTTCCTTTCGGCTTGATGTAAAACATTCACGTTAACGGTGGCCAGGGGACTTTGGCTTGCCAGAGATTGTTTATGACAAAGGAATATACAGTGTTTCACAACAAACGGAAAGCCAAGCTACCAGTGAAATGGATGGCCCTGGAAAGTCTGCAGACTTAAGCAGTTCCCACCCCAATCTGATGTGGTAATTATTTTGGCATTCTATGCCATATGTTCATGTTTTATGCAATTTTAATTAAAGATTTTTTTGTTAGAATGTGCACGCTTGCCCATCTTAAAAACACATACAAGTGAGTATAGACAGCACTCTGACCATAGTGAAAAAAAAGTGTATATTTATTCACCTATTGTAATGTTCAGATAATCTAGGATTTGGGCATTTATTGTGAAGATCAACTGAAACATTTGCACCCGGGCCAGGTAATGCTGGGATAATTGTATAATCATAAACATGCATATCTTTAGAAACAAGTTAGTCCATGTTATATGGACCAAAGAGATGCAGGCACACCAGGGGAGAAGAGAGGTCTGTTTTTAATGCTTATCCACACAGCTCCACTGTAAGTGTGACTATCCCAGCGTGCCTTCAGCTTGACCCCCTGCAAGGGATTTCACCCAGATAATATCCAGATTTCAATTGATATGAAAATTGGTTTAGAATGCATGAGGTGCACTATGAAATGTATACATGATGTAGTGTCCACTTCAGCACTTGTATTACTCAATCCATGGTGTTATTGCACTTCCAATGAACTTCTCCAGATGGAGGATGCGGGTTTTTTAAAATTATTTACCAAGAATTTTACATCCTTGCCAGATGGACAACATTTTATCTACTACAAGTTACAAAGAATTTTAGATGCTTTCCTGTTCACACTAGTACAACTATTCCAGGTGTCAATAAACTTTTCATTATGTGTTCTTATTAATGCCACAACAATGCACAGTATATCACGTTAAATAATATTTCTCGTGCGGGTTCTGTGTAGGAAAGGCTCATGTCAATTACTAAATGTGATTTGCTGATATTATTCATGTACAGGTGTTACAGAAATTTCCCTGGTGAAAAGTGCTCATTAAAAATGCTTGCATTTTAAGAAATGTTTAAAGATATCGAATAAGATCATTTCCAATTATGATGACAATAGGAATAATGACTTAGCCTAGGAAGAGGTTGTCCATAAGCATCTGGGATGGTGAACCTCTCATGTTCCACTTTAAAGGTTCATAAAATTATTGTTCCAGTGAGTGATAATATTACTCCACACAACTGTAAAATAGCTTCTAATAACAAAGTATAATTTTTTTAGGGTCATTTGGATAATGCTGTGGGAGTTAATGACAAGGGGAAGAGCCCCCCTATGCGGATGTTAACTCTTTCGATAGAAACTGGATATTTACTACAAGGACGGAGACTTCTACAGCCGGAATACGGCCCTGATGCACGTAACGTCTTACAAGGTACTATTACAAGACATTTTGATTAGTAGGAAAGAGTAGATGCTATAATTCTTATAGATGAAAATGTGTTTGAAACCGCAAGAGTAACCTCATTCAGATTGTTTTAAAGGAAACAGACTGCAAAGTGTCCCTAGTTGCAGTTTTACTTCTCCATTCCTGTAAATCTGTCTAAGCATTGAAAAGAAGTATTGCTTCTTTCCTGTTTGTTTACACAGCCGTATCAAGTGAGTGTTAAAATCTGCACTCTCATGGCTGTTATGAGCATATGTTTTTCAGTGAAAGTAAAGGGTATCATCCCTTCTCAGAGCCATATAAACACCACTCAGAGGTAAACTCAGTTGAGCCTGACAGTTCCAACTTCCAACAATTCTCAGGACACAATTAGGGTTAGTGCAGTGACATAACAAGCCATATGCCCATGCCTCTATTCTGTTACACACACGCACAGTACTCCTCATCCTATTGGAACCATTGCACATTAATATATTATGGGCACAGCATATCTTGTCTATCTGGGGGGGGGGGGGGGGGGGGGGGGGGAACTTACAGTTAAACACAACATAACGAGAGTCCTATTAGTGTATTATGTATAAGCAAGCTCTTTTTTCGTTGATATATGAATAGCTCAATTTTTTACTCTTGATCGCATTTTTTGCACTGCCACAGTATTCAAGAGGTGATAGAATTATATTTATAGAAATCACTTCACAATACAACTGAATTATTCTGTGTGTATGAGTACAGCACGCTCGTTACTAATTTTCTCCTGTAACATATATGGTTTTCTTTAGGAGGAAGGGGTCCACCATGAATTTGTTAATTGCACTTGGTGCTTAATGTTAAAGATAGCAAATAATGGGAAATAGCTTGTCAAAGAAAGACATGAGTGTTATACAGTATTCAGTGATCGTTGAAAATGTTTGCAGAGGGACGGTTTGTGAGTGTAATCAGGGAGGACTCCATTTTGAATATCTAAGTGAGGTTTGCTCTTCAGTAAAAGTAAATACTGTGATATAATACGTTGATATGGCAGATACCAATTTTGATCTCATAAGATAACAGTTATCTGGTAGGGAAACACATACTGAGGGAGCTTATCAAGTGTTGAAAAGTCAAAATATTGCAGTTGACCATGCACCAATCACACTCCCATTTACAATATTCTGGCACTGATTAAATGGAATAGTGAGATGGGATTTGGTTGCCATGTGGCACCTCCAAATTTTCTTAATTTCGGACAGCTTGATAACATCTGCCCCACTCTGTTATTAGTGATAGTCTAACATTTTGAGACAAAATGAATAACTTTCAAAACATTTGTGTATTTTAAACGGCTCTAAACAATTGATTGTCTCTTTAAACAGGTTTGATTGTTAGGTTGAAATGTTGGCATCATAAACCAGAGCTACGTACAACCTTTTATGAACTAGTCTCAGAATTTCTTCTATCTTCTCTCAATTTCATTGGGGAGCATTATGTGATTAGTAGACCAACATACGTCAAATCAATGTTCTGATCCCTACCCATCCATATACCGGCGCAGAAAACACAGATTTTAATATCGATACCATAGTCCTGCTTTAAGGAGACTTTATGATATAGGCCATGTTGTACTTCTTTAACAAGTTTGACAGCCCTGGTGTGTTGGTTTAGTTTTTCTTATTGCATAGGAGCCAAAACTTATTAATATGGAAACTACAAACTAATGTTCAGCAGATTGGTACAAGATAAGCAACATTACTTTTACGTTTTTTCGTTGTTAGTTTTCAGTTGCCATTGTTTTTAACCAATCCAAAAAACGTTCTAGAAGTAAAGACCGGAAAACTCTAGGCTGTTCTTGTCATTATGAAGACTGTTTACTTTACTTTACGTTTGCATAGCATTTTATCTAAGATTACTTCTACCTGATCATGTCGCTCAATATCCACAACCTATGAGAAAAATGGTGAATTCACTAAAAGGAATAGTGAAGAAGACTGATATAGCAACATGCATAACACAAGAAAAGAAAAAGATGAAAAGTTCAGAGGAAAATGGAAGACATCAAAAATAAAATGGTGGGGGTGGAATCGAAAACCATTGTAAAGTGATCCAGCGAACACGGAACATTCATGATTCATTTTTCTTTCTAACAGTTTTCCATACAATGCTTGGGCCAAGACTTCATGTCAGAGGACATAGACTACTGGAATTATTTATCGTGTGTTGGCGTACGAAGCCCGTCGTGTGTGTTAGCCCCAATAACATCAAATACGTCTTGAGTATCCAGCGGGGGTCATGAGCAGCAGGGCCATAGGGGTAGAAATAAAACACATCCGGTGACTTTTCACATGGAGAGGCCAGATTAAATCCCCCATGGAGTCACTGTTATGTGGATACTTTAGTATAGTTCCTGTTCAATGGACCATTAGTTCCCTGGCAGATCAGGGTGTTGACTATTTGGTTTGTAAGGTGGTTTGTACATTTCAGCCAACATGTTGGTCTCCATGATTGCCCTGACGGTAACAAAAGAGGAGATAATAGCAATCAATAGAGAACTTTATCGTTTATGATTTTGAAAATTCAAGCTAATAAAATGGATTTTCACATTTAAATTGTACACTTAAATGAAAAAACTACCATCAAATCCAGCATAGATGAGTCAATTGACTGCGGTATTTCTATTGTATGTTATTCAAGTCCTCCTTCTTTCTAAAAATCAACTTTTTAAAATTAAATGCGCTGAAAGGCTATTGGGGCCGTTTCCCCAAAACCCTAAAGCTTGCAGATCACAGGCTATAGACTGGCTGACCCTCCCCTAGCTCCTACTGGGAGGCCCCATCTTCATCTCTTATCTCCGATGTACCTCACTGCAGCTGAGGGAAGTTTCACACATGGAGGAGGGAAAGTTCTCCTGTACCGGAAATCTGACTGCATGGAGGGGTTTGTAGAATTAGATTCCTTTAACCACACTATAAACTTGTTTTGGTAGGTATCTTTTGTGAATGGTGTGTTGTGATTTGCATACTTGAAGTATGTATTTCACCACAACATGTCCTCTTTCTGAGGGTGATAAGTGAGGTTGTACACTAATATTATATGTTACTTTTTTATGTACCCGTAACTAAACACTGGATTTTAGATGTACAGCTCATGTCCCTTCGCAGGTGTAAGTGAGAGGGGTTGCAGTAGGCCCACCACAACCTTAGTGGGGCCCGAAGGTGTCTCCGCCCATCCAAGAGATCACCAATTATACAAAGCGACATTAATACCGTAGCTTCGGGATGATATGGAGTTGCATTGGGGTCTCGCAGCTGTCCGTCTGACAAACATGGACATATTTCGAAAAAAACACTGAACCAACCTGAATCTGTTTGCCAAGGTTCTAGCAAGGATTAAAAAGGCATATGTGTATATGATTACAATTCGAGAGTATTAGTAGTGGGACAATGGAGCAGCACATTTTGTACATAACTTACATAGTAAAGAAGGTAAATGCTTGTCCTGTGGAATTGTTTAATGTTGTACAAGATTATTGGTGGGGGGAGTTACTGGAATTATTGGATTTTAAAGTAGGACATTCAAAGTTTATATTTTTATAATAAATGTTCTTTAATGCGATGTACAATGTTACTTTAATGTGCATGGTTAAATATTGTGAAAATACATGTGTTGGCAATTGAAAAAGTACTATAAAGTTCCAGAAATAATTCGTCATGCTGACATGATGCAATACACTGGATGCTTCAATTAAATGGAGGGACATGTATCTAGTTTTTTTCATATGCGTGTATAATTGGATATTGGAAATGTACTTATTGGCCTTATACATGCAGTCCCCGGGTTATCATACAAGATAGGGTCCGCAGGGGCAACATTACATGAAATCCATATAGCTGCAGGTAACATTGCCCCGTAGCAAGAATCAAATCATCACTGCCATATGATTACTTTAGAATGAAGCCGATATGTAAAGTCACCATTATACAAAGCAATAAACAAATATTGCACATGCATTAGTAAATCAAGAAAAAGCTTAATGGAATTGGACATAATTTAGGGGACTTAAAATCTTAATTTTGGATAGTTTTTAATTCCAATACCCCCAAGTAAATGGACTAAGCAGCAGAAAAACGTTAGTCTTACCACCAGGTTGAATAGTAACGGGGATCAACACCACAGATCCGTGATGCTCTCTTCAAATAAATAGACCAGACCAGCAATCTCAAGTACAAGCAGGCCCTGGGTTACATCAAGATCAGGGTCTTAGGTTGTGATGACTTAAGTGAATTTGTATGTAGTTTCAGAACTGTATACATTTTATCGATAGTCTGAACTCAACCACCGAGCTTTTTTGCGTCTCTGTGAAATTGGATTTTTAAAAATGTTGGGCCTTTGTCATTCATAGAATCATATTAAAATAAACGCTTCAGCCTTACATACACCTCTGTTAACATGACCCCCTTCACACGCTGTTTATTGTAGCCTAGGACTAAAGTACAATAAATTACCAATATCCAGAGGATCCGTTTTGTAACTAGAGTCGTATGTAAGTCGGAGGTTCTTAAGTAGGGGACAACCGGCTGTATGAGTAATGAGAGCTTTCAAATAAGGTACACAATATTAAACACACATAATTATTTATTGTGATTGCATTAAAAGACTTACCCGAGCATTGGCCGGCCCACTCTCCAATAATTACCAGGGTCTATTCAAAATAAGCTGACAGCCAGGAGGTTCTCTTGGAACAAGTTAGCGAAGTAAGGTAAAAAATCGCATCTTACCCGCTCCATGAGTAAATGGATGTGTAAAAGACTGAAATCCTAGAGATTACTTATCCTGGATCTGTAACAAACACCGAATAAAATTAAGATTGCTGGCAGTTGAACGATGCAAATTTGTTCAGTATGAACAATAAAGTTAATTGTGAACTACGGGTTTATTATCTATTAACTAATAATTTATTAAATTTTCAAATAATAATAATTTATTTATTATATAGCGACACACAGATTCTGAACGCTGTCTGCACAAGCTTGCCCAATCGTTTCACCGTGTCCCCAGATGGGGTGGCCACAATCTACATCTACAGTATTTTTGGAGTGTGGGAGAAAAACCGCAGTAGAACCCACGCAACAATCACACTGAGAACATACAAACTCTTTGAGATGTTGACCTGGAGGGACTGATAACGGACCCCAGTGCTACAGGCTGTAGTGGCTAACCATCGGAGCCACATTTATCTATTGTTTTATATAAATGTATATACTAAATATATCATATATTTAAATCCCGTCCATCAATGTGTTCAGGCCCCTTTAGAATCTATTGATGAAAGGTTTCTTTTTCACAATGTTACAGCAGGTACCATGGTCATATAATACAATGCTGTCTGTGACTACTAGGGGCAGAGTGTCCCCAACCTCCCGCAGGTCATGCGGCCCCTGCGCTGGTCATCAGCTCCCGCTCTGTGTGGATTATACATGGTTTATCTCTTCATGACAGCCCGTGACACTTCGCGCTTCAGCCGGCAGAGACAGTTAGGACGTTATGGATGGCGGAGTGAGGGCGCCAGGCGGGTCTTAGTGACGCAGCCCCTCCACATCACAGAATGTGCTGTGTAACCAAATCACGGGCTCGGTCGTAGTGACGCGGTCCTCCGTGCACAGCATGGTGTGTTCCCGGAGGGAGTGGGGCGGCAGGCTCTCCTTATGACACACGCCCCCTGCAGAACACTGTTATGTGGGGCGTTCTGGGGCTCACAGCAGACTGGCTCAGTCATTCGCGGCTCTCCGCACCCCCGGGTTCAGTGTGCTAGCGCTGCTAGGCAGCAGCGCTTGTATAACTAACCGCCAATGTACAATGCTGCTGCCTCTTAGCAGCTAGCTGTACACAAGGTCCGCCAGAATATCCTCCCCATACAGTGCGTCGGTGCATATAGCAGTCTAAGTAGCCAGTGCTGTACAAGGAAAAACCTGGTTTTCTCACATGACAACAGCAAAAACGGTAGATTACGGAGTTAACTGGACCATAAGGAACATCACTGTCGAGCGTTTCACTCTCCCCCATCTCTCATCACCCCCTAGATGCGGACATACCGTCTTGTTGCAGGAAAACAAGCCCATGTGCCCACATCTGTTCACGGAAACAAGCCTGGTGCTGCCACTCAACCTGGATACCTATGGTATTGAAATACACATTCTCATATATAATCATATTATTATGATAAAGTATGACCTAGATCCACCCCCTCCATAACCCAAACAACCTCCCATATGTACCAAATCCCCGCCCCCACCATGGACCATGGAAAACTGGTCTAAGCTTACATAAGCCGGGTCTCCTGGTGACAAAAAGGGTTGGGGACACTCTGTTACTAGGGGATAAGACAGTGTGTGATTTTAGTAGGTATAGTGATGTCCACTTTGCCTGGTCATTGCTGGTAGATTCAAGCTATGACCATATTAAGATCCAACCTTATTTTATCAAAGGGTATTTTATCAGTGGGTTATTTAGCAGTGTTTCGTGCTTAGAACTGACATTTATTTACCCTTCCCACCTTCAGTCCTAGTCTCCACTCCCCACACCAATAGTGGGGGCGGCTTGTGCTGGGGCTTGGCGTAGCAAATAACGCTGTTTATCATAGGCGAATGCTGATGTCATATGATATAATACACCACCAAACGACCTGTTATTATTTGTTTGAAAACTATGCACATAATAAAAGATACTTGTACAGCACAAGAGTACACTATGGTGTGAAAGAGTTCCTTATTCATCTTACTTTTCTATTTATTGTAACTACTACAAGGACCAGTAAACAAAGAAGGATCTTTACGAAATAGCCGTTTCCTTTCTGGTTCAATGACCAGTAGCAGTGCCAACATCCACTGAAAGCTCCTGATTAAAAGTGACCTTTATTCCCTGCACTGACCTTTTACCACGTGGCTTCAGTGATCAGTCCTCTCCTTTGCCGGATGGTTCCTAGTGCCTGTTTAAACAATGTTGGGGGGTGGCTGGAGCGAACAACTACATTATCTCACGTTACGTTAATTATATTTGTTTTTGTCAGTATTCTTCAGCTGGATCAAGTCATGTTGGGGAAAGCTTGGGAGTCCACAAGTCTTTAGACTAAAGTGCCAGCGTCATCGATGACGAAGTGGAGATGATCCAGTCAATCGTTCTTATTTTGGCCTCATCAGTTGGGTGGGCTATTAAAAAAATTAAAAAAAGGAACATGTTTAAAATGGTATCCAGATCTTACGAAGATCCCACTTGAAACCTTTAACTGAATCATATTATACAAACAAGAAAAAACTGACTGAATACATATATTAATTAGGAAAAATAATGTTTCACCCTCTGAGAATCTTCTGTTTAATAAATCAGGATCGGCCCTGATTATTGTTAGTGGATGGCCCTGGACAAAAAAATGCTGGAGCACCCCAATAACGTATTATTTCCTGAATAAGCCTGAATAAACGCTTAGGTGTAAATTGTCTAGTATGTCTCGTGGCTACTGGGCCCTGGGAATAGACTACTACCTGATGATAAAAATGTGAAAGTTCACGTGTGTTATATATGCACAGTATAGTGTGTGTATAATATACAGCCGTATTTCTGCATGTGATGTATTATATATAACTGATGTGGTTTATTCTGTAGTATGTGTGAATATGCGGATGTATGATGTTATGTATAATGCTGTATGATGTGTCTGGTGTGGTTATATCTGCCTTGATTTGGTATAATGGGGGACCCTATATAATGTGCAAGTCTGTTATGGGTTGTATCTGCTAGTTCGTTGGTGTATATTACCCATATCAACTGTTATGCATGTGGTAGATGCTGTTATTGTTGTGTTTTATATATGCTAGTAGTGGATATATATGCTTAATGTGTGCTAATATGCTCTGTAGTGTGTCTATATGACTGTGTATTATACTGTATGCTAATATTGTATAGTTTTGCCTACGGTTAGGTGTAGTGTCATATGTTTAGTGTGATTATATACTGTGTGTGTGTGTGATAGCTATATGCGTGGTGTGTGAGTATGGTATGTTAATACGTGTATTATGTTTCATATATGGTTGTGATACTATACGGAGTACCTTATAATGTTTATTATAATGTATGTGTAATACACATCGTAGTGTTAAATGTGGCATATATTGACATCGAATGCTCATGGATTGTCGCCATGAGTGCACTACCAAAGTACAATGTGTGTATAAATGTGTATGAGTTTATAAATGCTGTGTGTGTTACAGTAGTCCTTGTCTCAGTATTCATTATTATTGAAACGACTAGTATACGTGCACTTCTAGTGTAGTCTATTCCACAAATAAGTCCTCAGTCTAGTATAATCACTGGCACCAGTCATTCCTCAGTCCATATAATTGTACTACACCCGTACGTCACCTAAGACCATGGTCATCCAATCAGTCCACACAGTCATAAATGATCCAATCCACCAGTCAGATCCACTTAGTTATAGTAATGCATCATGCATCATTCAGATCCTCACTCTTTTTTTTTTCAGTCCTCACTCAGTATTATAACTCGCACCTGTCAGTCCTCAGTCTAGTATAATTGCTACACCAGTCAGTCCTGTCTCGTCATTAGTTGTCAATTCTCTCACCAAAAGTCCTCAGTCTAGTATAAGGTGCTGGCACATCTTATTCTCAGGACTAGTGTTAATCGCTTGCTAGGTAGGAGGTCCTATCACGAGCGGCGGGGGCAGTGCACCAGAGTTGGATGGAATTCCATCTGAGTTTTATGAATTGTATAAGGATGAGCTGATAGATCAAATGATTGAGACTTGGAAATATTCATTTTAGAGAGGACTTCTCCCACCCTCTATGAGAGAGGCATTGAAAGTTCAAATTCCCAAACCAGATAAAGATAAAAGAAAAGTGGTCTCCTATTGTCCTATCTCATTAATCAATGTTGATAATAAACTGTTAGCCAACGTTTTGGCAGAAAGACTTAAAAAATAATTAGAGAGATAATCCATTCAGACCAAAATGGATTATCTCCGATGGGGTACCGGATTTAAGGATATACTATATTATTGCTCAACTTAAATATCTCTCGGCCCGATGACTCCAACCCTCTTAGTGCTGCTTTTAAAATGGGCCATGCATAATTAGGGTATGATTTTGTGGAAACATTAGAAGCTGGTGTATGGAGGTCCACTAAAATGGGGTTGGCACTCCAACACTACTTGGATATAGACCTATCGTGTACATTTTTAGGCTGCATTTTGGGGTTACTGGAAAGTGATCATATATATGACAATCGGGGCTTCATTATAAAGAAATAGCAAGATTTTGCATAATCAAAAAGTGGATGTCAAAAGAGGGCCCTTCAGTTATGATGTGGAAGAGGACAGTCAATCAAACTATTTTGGCTGAGGAATTGGTAAAGATGAAGGGTAGTAATAGGGGATATGATAAGTATAAGAACATGTGGCATTTTTGGACCAATAACAAATTTAGAGGGGAGGAAAAACTTGTCCTCAGATGAGAGATAATTAGAACTTGACTGGGGGCCTGGGAGGAGGATGGGGGAAGAGTGGGGGGCGAAAGGGAGAGAACCGTTTTTGGTTTTTTTCGTTTTCTTTTTACGTAAGGGTAAGGGGAGGATGGGAAGGGTAGGGGTAGAGAAGGGAGGAAATAGGGAAAAAAAATGGTACACAAAGAGTTAAAATAGTATAAGTCAATATGACAATAAGTGTAAGATAATACAATGTTGCATTAGGATTAAAGGATAAAGGGTTTAAATGTATTATGACTATAGAATGGTTCTGGAGGAAATGCTGTATAATTTAATGTATAATCATGTTTTTTATAATGTGTCTTTCCTTTCCTTTAAATTATGTAAAGAGATTTTGTATTGATGTCTTAAAACCAAGGGCATACAATGCTTAAAGAAGAGCAGATCCTGCTAGAGGGGCACGCATACCAGTATGTCTGTGTGCTTGGTTTACAATCCTTCATCCTGGTGGTAGATGTCCTTTAATACAAGTTACGACAGAGACTGGCAAAAAAGCGTTTACCAGCTCCAAGATTGTCCAAAAATCAGCGGATAGCAAGAGATGAGACAATAGTATCATGTGCGATGAAGCCTGGGATAAGAAGCATACCGGAGTCCTATATGAAGTCCTTCATGGAGATTCTAGCAATACCCATAGATGCATGACATAAAATCACCAGAGGAGGGCTCCTCACACCTGCTGCTCCATTACATTGCCCAGTCACCAGTGTGTGCACTGCCCCCTCCTGATAACTGCATGCCACAGCACACAGCGTAACCTGCTTCCCACAGACTGGGAATATCGGGAGCACGTGACTGGCATAGACACGGAGCACGCTCCCGCGGCTTCACATGCGCGCTCCCGTCTTGCTACTCCCGGCAGCTCCGTGACGTCTCACATGCGCGCTCCCGTCTTGCTACTCCCGGCAGCTCCGTGACGTCAGGCTCCGCCCAGAGGGCGCGCACCGTCAGTCAGGAAAAGGGGGTGAAGAAGATGGCGGACGTGGAAGATCAGCTGTCCGATGAGGACAAGGTTGGTGAATTGATGTGCGCTGCGGACTCAGGGGCGTTGCTACTGCCCTCTCACTCCACCTGTGTGTTACCACCAGGGGAGCTGCGCCTACCCCCTCACTACACCTGTGTGCTGCCACCTACCACCAGGGGCACTGCTCCTGCCCTCTCACTACACCTGTGTGCTGCCACTTAGCCCAGTGGGCTGGACTGGGTGTAAAGCTCCTACCAGTGAACCTACCCCTCTTGTTGTGCGTGCTCCACCCTGAAGAAGCTTTGCGCTTCCCTGTGCTGCCACCTACCATCAGGGGTGTCTGCATTGAGTGCCAGGCTGTTGCTAGTGAACCTACCCCTCACTCCATCAGGATGTTGGGGGTGCTCCATCCTGCAGGAGCTGGCACTGCCACTTACCACCAGGGGTGTCTACACTGGGTGGCATCTTATTAGTGAACCTACCCCTCACTCCATGGGGATGTAATGTTTGTCATCTGATGTTTTTCTAATGTGTCTTTCCTTCACTTTAATTTGATTAAGAGATTTGTAGTATGTTAACTGATTGTAGACATATTGTCAATAAAAACCGTTTAATAACAAAAAAAGACACTGTCGGACTCACATCGGTGCTCCCTGCACCCTGCGCAGTGATTGGGCTTCATGTCACAAGTTTGTATTACAACACTTCATTACAGTCTGTGCATGCGAAAAAATATAGGGGTTTTGAGACAACTAAATCACTGCTATCCATAAAAACCTGTGGGTGGCTTAGTTTCTCAAATAATTTCGAGAGGTTCCCTTTAACATGTAAATCAAATGCTATGCTGGCATACACACCTAAAGTACACAAAACAATTACGTGAAACCAAACTTAAAGCACATCTACCACCAGGATGAAGGATTGTAAACACAGGCTCAGTTTGCACATTTAATTTAAAGCCTTTTTTATCTTAAAACCAAGGGCATACAATGCTATAAGAAGAGCAGTATCCTGTCTGAGGGCCCATTAGCCAGTTTGTCGTGTGCTTGGTTTTACAAATCCTTCATCTGGGTGGTAGATGTCCTTTAATACAAGTTAGACAGGATGGCAAAAAAGTTGTTTACCAGCTCCAAGATTGTCCCAAAAATCAAGCGAGCAAGATGAGAACACTTTACCCATGTGCGATGAGCCTGGGATAAGAAGCATACCGGAGTCCTATATGAATCCTTCATGGAGATTCGAGCAATACCCATAGATGCAATGACATAGAATCACCAGATGGAGGGCTCCTCCACACTGTTCCCATTACATTGCCCAGTCACCAGTGTGTGTACTGCCCCCTCCTGATAACGCATGCCACAGCACACAAGCGTAACCTGCTTCCACCGACTGGAACATCGGGAGCACGTGGACTGGCATAGACCACGGAGCACGCTCCCGCGAGCTTCACATGCGCCCCTCTCCGCCCCGTCTTGCTACTCCCGGCAGCTCGTGGACGTTCGGCTCGCCCAGGGGCGCGCACCGTCATGCAAAAGGAAAAGGGGGGGTGAAGAAAGATGCGGAACGTGGAAGATCAGATGTCCGATGAGGTACAAGGTTGGTAATTGATGTGCGCTGCGGACGCTCCGCTCATTACAGCCATTGTCTTGTGAGTTTATGTGCGTACAGGGCACCTGAGGGGGGGCGGGTCTGTGTCTCGGGTGTCCTATGTGCGTAGGCGTGGCGGCCGGTTAAGGTGGGGTGCGCGGGACAGGCGGGCTACGGGACTGTCTTCATGAGGTTCTGGCTGTGGTTGTGGCCGCTCCTCTGTACGGCCTTCAGCCGAAAATTAGGGAAGGCAGGAGGGTGGGGGCCCTGGAGGCCCGCCCTGCCCGGCCACAGAGCTGTCACAACGTACCTTCCCGTACACCTTATCATGCCCCAGGCGCAGGGACAACTCCTCATACTCACAACGTTCTCTTCACGATGTGGGTGCTCCACCCCTGCAGGAGCCTGCCACCCCCTCACTCCACACGGTGCTTACGTCAGGATGCTCTACTAAGAACCCCCCCTCATCTCACCTGTGTGACTGTCACCTCCACCGGTGGTGCTGTGCTCCTACTCCCACTTCCCTGTGTGCTGCCACTACCACTAGGGTGCGCTACTCCTATCCCCTCACTTCACTGTGTGCTGCCAACTACCACAGGGGCGCTGCTTCCCCTCATCCGCCGCTGCGCCTCCCCCTCCTCCTACCCTGTGCATTGCCCGCCTTTCCCCTCGTCCCCTGTGCTGCGCCCTTCCCCCACTTCACACCTGGCGTGCCGTCCCCCCCCACGGCTTCCTCACTACCATATCCGCTCAGCTCCCCTCACTCCACCTTTGCTTGCCGTGGCCTCCCGGGCGCTGTGCCCACCTGTGGCGCTCCACCAATGGCAACTGCTCCTACCCCCTCACTCCCCCTGTGTGCTGCACCTATCACCAGGGGTGTTGCACTACTAATGAACCTACTCACTCCATCAATGTGCTGCCACCTACCACCAGGGCTGCTGCTCTAAATAATAATTCGTTATTTATATAGGGCACACAGATTAAGCAGCGCTGACAAACATGCAAATGACAAAGTGTCCCTGTCCCCTTGGGGCTCAATCAAACAAACTCAGTATGTTTTTGGAGTGTGGGAGGAAACGGAGAAAACCCACGCAAATACAGAGAAGAACACACAAAACTCTTTGCAGTGGTGACCTGGGTGGGACTTGAACCAGGAGTCAGCGTGCAAGGCGGAGAAGTTACTCACTACCACTCAGTACCCCACTCCTCTATGTGCACTGCCCCCCGGGGCTTTGTACCACTCCTCATCCACTCCTCATTTGCTCCACCCCCTCATTGTTACACTATGTGCTTCCACTTACACTGGGGGGGGGGGTGGCTCCACTAACTATATACCTAACCCTCACTCATCTGTGTGCGCACCTACCACCAGGGGCGCTGTGCCTACCCCCTCACTCCACCTGTGTGCTTCCACTTACCACTGGGGGGCACTGCCCCTACCCCTCACTCACTCCACCTTTGTGCTGCCATCTACCCTCAGGGGCGTTGCTACTGCCCTCTCCACTCACCTGTTGTGTTACCACCCGGAGGAGCTGCGCCTACCCCCTCACTACACCTGTGTGCGCCCACCTACCACAGGAGGGCAACTGCTCTCCTCTCACACTCACTGTGTGCTGCCACTTACCACGTCCAGGGGTAGCTGCCATGAACCTACCCCTCACTATGTAGCAGACAGTCCACAGTCTAGTACAATCACTGCCACCATTCAGTCCTTAGTCTAGTATAATCATTACCACCAGTCATTCCTCAGCAGGGCCGGGACGAGGGGTGGCGATCACTTAGGCCGCTACGCTTGCAGTCCCAGCCCTCAGTTACGATCAGCGATATATGTATATCTTTAAGATACACATATCACTGGTTGCTGTACGAAGCCAGCACACTTTATGACCCAGGCGCGCAGCTGCCAACCTCATTGTATAGGCATCGGCGCCGCCTGGGTCATAGAGTGAGAGGATGCTGGCAACACAGGACAGATTCCAGGGAGCTATATACATTCCACGCTGGCTGTATACACTACAGGGGAGTAAGCTGGCTATATACACTTCAGGGGGGGGCAGGCTGGTTATGTACACTATAGGGGGATGACTGGCTATATACTACAGGAGGACTGGCTATATACACTACAGGGCGAAGGCTCACTATATACACTACAATGGGGGCAGACTGGCTATATGCTACAGAAGGGACAGGCTGACTATATACTACAGGAAGGCAGGCTGGCTATATACTACAGAGGGGCAAGATGGCTATATACTGGGGCAGTGGATTGGCTGGCTATATACTATGGGGCTGGCTGGATATATATTGGCTGTCTATATATAGAGGGCATTGGCTACCTATATAGTGGGGAAGTTTTCTGGGGCTACCGGATTTATGAGGGGGAAATTATATAGTAGTATACACTGAACGGCCACTTTATTAGGTACACCTGTCCAACTGCTCGTTAACACTTAATTTAATCAGCCAATCACATGGCGGCAATCCGTGCATTTAGGCATGTAGACATGGTCAAGACAATCTCCTGCAGTTCAAACCGAGCATCAGTATGGGGAAGAAAGGTGATTGAGTGCTTTGAACGTGGCAGTGTGTTGGTGCCAGAAGGGCTGGTCTGAGTATTTCAGAACTGCTGATCTAATGGGATGTCACGCACCAACCTCTCTAGGGTTTACAGGAGAATGGTCCGAAAAAGAAAAAACACACCGTGAGCGGCAGTTCTGTGTGGGGCGATAAATGCAATTGTCTCTCCTGCCCTGCTACTCTTTTTTTACCTCCCCTTCCGTCTCACGCTCCCTCTTTCTTCATTCTCCCAGAAGAGCCGGATGGACCAGGCTAACACAGACATAGAAAGAGACAGCGGTAGCCTAACAGTAAGTTATGTCTGTGCCCGAGTGTAGTATGCTGGTATGCTGGTATATATTGATGTGTGTCGTAAATTAATTTTTGGTCTATATTTATAAGTGCAGGATATTTATATCTATGCTGTTTATGCATTACTGTTATACATTTATATGTTTGGTCCAGTCATTGATATTTATGTGTTTGGTATATTCATTGGTGGAATATATTTATGTGTTTGCTACATTCTTTGCAGGTTTATATTTTTAGTATAAGCATCACAGGTATTTTCACTGGAGGGACATATTTTTCTATTTTACGCTATATTTGCGGCTGGGAGGCCTTATTGTAGATGTTTCCATAGCAATTGGCCACTTAGATTTCTTTCTTATTAATTTTAATGGGGTGGGGCATTTCATTTTTCCCATTAGGATCATCCCTAATTCAGCCACATTTGGGGGTGGGGCAATTTTGCTTGTCTCCCGAGAGCATCAAAATGCCTTGCCCTGGCCCTCAGTCTAGTATAATTCCTGTCACCATTTAGTTATCAGTCTAGTAAAACCTGTGCCACCAGTCTGTCTGCAGTGTAGTATAATCCCTGCCACCAATAAATCCTCAGTCTAGTATAATCACTGCCACCAGTCATTTCTCAGTTTTGTATGATTGCTGCCACCAGTCATTCTGCAGTTTAACTTTACAACTGAAAAAAAAATGGAAGAGAATGTATAATGCATCTTCCCCATAGTATAGAAAGAAAAAAGATAGACATTCAAACATGTGACAGTGTCCCAGAGAGAAGAGTGAGAGAGCAGAACAGACAATGGGAAATGTAAGGAAGAATGGGGTGGGAAGGAGGGGTAAGGGTAGCCGAACAAATTACAATAGGCCAATGAAAGCAAGCTACTGCTGAAAACTGTTCATTTTGAGTACCCATCAATATAAAGTTTCAGAAGAACTGAAAATTATCCATGAGCTCCATGTAGCAGGCAAGAAATAATAGTAATCATCATATAAAGCATTAAATGTGAATATTATATGGTTGAGGACATCATTCTTTACTATTACTACTAGCAGACTTTTTCAGTGGTAGATGAATATAGGCAGCACAACAAGAAACATGCAAGAAACATGATTTCTGGGAATAACATACAATAGCCACATTAAATATTATGAATTCCTTCTGTTAGGTGGACCTCCTTACCTCCCACGTGATAAATTACAAGAACAGCCTGTGTGCATTGTTCTGACGCCAGTGCTATTTTTAAAATACGTAAGTGAGTTAGAAAATTGACACAGTTTTAATGATTTTTACTGTTTTTCTTAATAAAATATTCTATTTCACAATAACATTTAAAGAGTTTATTTTAACCTACAAGCAAATTATTATTGAACTTTCACATATCCTCATACTGTATTTGAAAGAAGAAACCACATCATTTAAGTAAATGGGTATAGCATTGCTAATTTGCAGGAAGTGTGGGAAAAATAGGAGCCCTTATTTAGATGAAGCCTCCCATAATGAAATATACACTTGATATCACTTTGCACATTGATTCAAAGAATATTGTTCCTAAAGTCTTTTTCAGTTTATTAATGGTATGGAGACTGAATTGGTTTAGATATAACTATGAAATAATTGAGTCAGATGTACACAATACCCCATATCAATCTCATAAGTAACTATCCAGTATAACGGTAATACAGCACTCAGGAGAGTGGATACTCTTAGCAAACTACTTAAGAAGAGTTTTGAGATATTTTCTAAATAGGAAATAGCATAACAATCAAATTGGAGAGGTGTCATTCTCCTCTTTTCCCTCTGCAAAAACAAGGTCATTAATATTATTTCAACAATAGAATTAACAAGATAAATAAAGAACTGATACAATTTAACCATGTGTATATGAAATATCAGAATGGCACTCAATGCAGACAAAGGAAGTAAAAGTCTAATAGATTATTTTATTTAAAAAAAAATCGATTAACTCCAATTCCAATAAGTCTCTTTGGCAATTATATGTACATATACATATATGAAAGCTACGAAAATTCTGTAAATATTTAAAATGATGCAGCTTAAAAAACAGAAGCTAAAAAACACATTTTTTAAATAATAATTCTTGCTACTCTACTGTATATTAGGCTAATCATATTGTCAGGATCAGGGGTAGTGGACCCACTGAACCACCGTGGACGATGACGTAAGTCAACACCTGGGAGCAGAGTCTAAGTGGCACCCGGTTTTCACCAGAAATATAAGAAGTGACTCCAGATGCTGGAAATGCGCCTTTACGGGCGCAGACTTCCTCCATCTGGCTTGGCAATGTCCAGGTATCCTCAAATTCTGGAAAGAGGTTTTTCAACGAATTTCGGATGTATTGCAAATTGACTTGACCCCATCTATCCAGACGGCAGTGCTGGGGCTGGTAGAAGAGGGGGTGGGGGTTAATAGACATAAAAATCTTATCATTAAACTGCTCAATGTCGCACTTATATACATAGCTCGGAAATGGGGGTCTAGCGACTACCCTGCAGTGGATGCCTGGTTCAAGCTATCCCTACAAGTAAAAAATTACGAAGTACTATGGCTCAGAAAAGGGAATAAGGGGGAAATGAAAATTAAGGTCTGGGAAGAATGGAAGGGAAATGAGTAGCACCCACCCTTTCTCTCTCTTCCTATGTTATTTATTTATTTACTTATTTATTTTTTTATTTTTTTTTTGGTTTTTCTTTTTTTTTTCTCTTATGCCGGGGGACCAATGGGTGGGGGGTTTACTATGGGTATTAACATTGTTTGTGGAATGTTGTCAGGGCAGTCATAACTCCGTTCATCTGTACGGAGTACTTATGTGGGACAACCTATCGTAAATAGCTAGAAGAGCCTAACTGGGTAAGGAAGGCCCTATTAGCTGTTCCTTCGTTCCGTTTAGGAGTTGTTTGTATTCAGGTCAGCTGATAAGAAAGAATTTATACCTGAGGAAGGAATCAGAAAATCTATGGAGTATTAACAAGGCTCTTGGTAGACATTGCAATTGCAGAATGGTTAATGTATGGCTTTTGTTATATGTAAAGTGAATACCTGAAATACGATTATGTAAATTGCTGGTTGCGTCCATATATTTTGTTAATTCCTGACTTTGTTTGATAATAAAAAATGGTTTAGTAAAAAAAAAAAAAAAAAAAGTCTCTTTGGCAATTATATGTACATATGCATATATGAAAGCTACGAAAATTCTGTAAATATTTAAAATGATGCAGCTTAAAAAACAGAAGCTAAAAAGCACATTTTTTAAATAATAATTCTTGCTACTCTACTGTATATTAGGCTAATCATATTGTCAGGTTCCAGGGGTAGTGGACCCACTGTACCACCGTGGACGATGACGTAAGTCAACACCTGGGAGCAGAGTCTAAGTGGCACCCGGTTTTCACCAGAGCCCACCGCAAAGCAGGTTGGACTTGCTGCAGCGTGGTACCACCAGGTCGTTCCACAGACGCGACTTTGTCCACGGTGGCAGACAGGCAGCACGGAATTATAATCAGTAGTAGAGCAGAAGGTCAAGGCTGGCAGCGAGAATCTACAAGGAAGGAAGTTACAGCTACTGAATAAACATCTAGAAATAAAAGTGAAATACTTTGATACATACATGTGTACGTGATGGTGGGGCTCAAGGCATGCACAGGCAGATAACCAGCCGGAATCAGAGTTGGCTGTGATATATGCCTTAGTGCCAGAGTGATATCACTGGGAGTGTCAGGGATAGGGAATTGGACAGTCTCACTGTTAGAATAACCTGTCTCTGAGTCATGTCGATGAATGATACAATATCCAAATGTAAAGGGAAATGGAAATCCCTACAGGTGTTTTTAATTTCGGGTTATTATATGTAATGTAATGCTGCTGAAAATGGCAGGTTGCTGCCTCAAGAAACATTCATAATAAGTACTGCAAGAGATTGTGACACGTGGGACTTTTACTGAACACTGACCCATTGGATTCAATGTCCTTGTCGGGACAATGAGCAATAGCATTTTCAAGTACACTCCTGGGGCTGGAACTACTTCATCAGCCCCCCAAGTAAATCTAGTAATAATATTGTATGCAATCATTTCTAGAGCTCTAAAGCCTGCAGAAGCTACATCCACACAACACTCTTTGGGGCACCAGTGTGTCTAACCAAACCAGGTTTTTAGTAAGATTAGAATTTTATATATAGTACTGCTTATGACTTTAGGGCTTTTGGATCAGTGTACCAGTACAATTTTTTTGCCTTAAGAACCATTTGTCTGTACACATGGTAATTTATACTGAGTTGCTCAAAGAATGGCCATGTTTACCATGTTTACAACTAGAGATAAGTGGGATTGCGTTTTAAGGGACAGAACCTTTATTTTATTATTTGTTCATCAATGAATTTGTAATGAAATTTGGTGTATTTATAGTACCTGATGGCATTATTGACCATGGACTCTTTCTATGCATACCATAATGGAAGGACAGAAGGGGCCTAGTGAAAGCCCTAAGCATGTCCTTAGCATTTTCCCATTAAACCCTAATAAATCCCCATGAGGGACTAATAAAAACTGTAAAACAAAAAGTTTAATTGATGTAGAAGATGTAGAAAATTAAAGCAAAAAATAAACATACTGGAAGAGATTTACAATGTCTTCTCCACCAGGATACTGACGGAAAAGGCATATAAAAATCTCCATTACCTTCTCTTTTCTGGCTTTTCCATCCAACACATGACTTTGTGCTTTATAGGGAAGGGAGTGGAGCAGGAATGAATCACCCCTTAATATACTGCATGAATCCCCCTTTAAAGTGGTTTACCCATGAAAGAAAATTCTCACATTTCAATCCCCTAGTGATGTTTCCACAATAAAGACCATTTTTAACCTGAAACTTTACAATTTTACTAGTTTTATTGCTGTTTTACCACTCTATAGGCAGGTACATTATGATCCCTGTAGTGCTGTGTAACATGCTGACTGCTGAAAATGTGGTTAGATTATCAGGGTCCAGGTTTATATACACTTTCATTTAGCCTCTGCACATTCACTAGTACCTGACACATAGAAGGAGAGATGTAACAGATCAGAGATGAGAGATGATGAGATCCATGAGATGCATATAATACACAATTACATTCTCAGTTCTGCTACATCTCAGCCACAACATACACTGTTAGATCTACTGTACCTTCCTCCCCCTCCCCTGGATAAAGACCTTATCTGTCTGTAGCTTGTAGTTTTACTCTCCTCAGGCTGTTGCTTGTCGGCAAAAAGTCTGTGGGGGACATTTACTATGGTGTTTCCGCCAGTTTTGTGGCGCTCTCACCACATGTTCTGCTCTCAGACCTATTTATTAGCTGTCGGGGACAGAAAAAATGCCTTTTTCCGTCTGCTCTGACTCTTCTCCGAAAAGGGGCGTGGCTTTGGCGGAGTGGAAACTCAGACACAATTACTATGTGTCGCAGCCCTTTTTGGGCGGTGTAAACTGACGGAAAGTAGACCAAAAGAAAACTGGTCTAGCAGGGACTGTTGGACACATTTCTGGTGCTCGGGACAGATTTTGTCCCAGGGACAGAAAATAGTCTCGGCGCCAGAAATGTCTCTGCACAGCTCCACAATATTAAATGTGTGTCTTCTTTCCGAGAGCAGGTCGGTAACAAAGCCAATGCAGACACCGACACTGTAAGTAAATGTCCCCCTGTGTGTGTGTGTGTGAGCTCATCATGGAATACAAGGGTGGCAGCTGGAGTGCAGGGAGGAGCTCAGTGCAGCGTCTGACTCCCAACTCTAAAGTCAGAAGATTAACAGTCAGATCCCAAGCAACCAAATTGTGTAAACCATGAGTGATAGAGACAGGTTGGAATTATATCTGTGAAATGCTGTATTTAGAGAATGTGTAATTTTGTTATCCTGAATATTTTTAAGAATCTTGTCTCCATGGGATTACCCCTTTAATATACTGTACGAAGCTCCCCTAAACTTATTTATTAAGTTGCCTCGATTTTATTTAGATGTTTGGGCTCCCATAAGTTTAATAAGGCCTTGTTAACCAGCAATATATTTTCTGGATGTGTGTTCAGAGAAGATGCATCCTTATGTTCAACACTGTGCAATAAAGAAATGAAAGTGGGTATCCCCTTGCTTGGCACGAACAACACATTTTCATCATAGCATCTTACCTGATCGACTGGTTCCAGCATGTAAATGGTAAACTAATATTTGCAGCACTGTAGGCACGCCAGACACCATATATCAGATCAGTTATCTTCTCCATCAATCTCAAAATGAAAAGAGTTAAAATGCTATTACAAGTTAACACAATAAAGAAGCCACATCTGGAAAAGATTAGACATAATAAGTAATGATTAAAGCCATCCAGTCAAGTAAGTCCTCGTGGTGGAAGACTTAGAGCAGGTGCAAGACATGTTTAAGTGCAGCCCTTGATTCATTAGTGACAAGACACATTTTATATATACGAGGCAGATTGACCCTTCTCATTTATCACTAAATGCTAAAATGATGCATCCAATACAAAGCCACATGAATTCGATATAGCTGCTTCTATGTGGTGACTTTCTATATAATAAATGTGTATCAATTCCCTTTACACACACCGAAAATATTTATTATTTCTGGTGGCAGTCAAGACAATAGCTCAAACCTGTGTACCCATCCACAACAACAAAGATTGAAAATGCTTGTCCAGGTAAAACCAATTGTGTGAAAATTAAAGTATCTGAATATGTACAGGAATTTGTTTTAGTATTTTTCCAGTTCTGTTAAGAAGTTTATGTCAATAAATGCAAGTGAAAATGCCATTCTACACGTACAGAACGCTGGTTTTTATAAAAATGTAAGGGTGATGCCACACATCCTGTTTTTGGACCGTCTTAAAGCATGCGTTTCCAGTCCGTTTAAAAACACAGTAATAGATAAATAGGTACAAAGCAGCCAAACGCATGGTAAGCGGTAAAAAATGCATGCAATTTTAAATGGACTGAAAACATGTGCTTTAAAACGGTCCAAAAACGGGACCATGCTGTCTGCAACCTGCTTCCCATCTTACTGTAGATTTTCAACTGGTCTTATTGCCTTAGTTCCCAAAATATGTGCAACAAAATATGTGTAAAACTGACACACAGCCTGGTTACCTGCAAAGTATAGGTTCCTATTCTTTACATACTGTGCACTTAATTTAGAATATTCTGACCACATATCGTAAAACTGTATAATACATTTGCTTTGCAGGATAAGATCAGCCAAAAACAGAAACATAGCTGAGAAAGTGTAATTATACTGCCATCTAGTGGTTTTTAGTTACATGCACATACACAAATAGTAACATACAAAAGCGCACATTGCGGAAGATTTATTAAAAGTGTAAAACATAGTCTAGGATGCACCAGATGTATCACCGTGTCTAACGCTGGATGATTAAACCCTTATTAAGGTGACATTTGCAAAAGAAATCCAGTAGTCATTCACTCATCAATATTATTAATGCTTTCTTTTGCGTAAAAGAAAATGGAAAATGAACCTTATAACACACTGGGCCAGATTTTTCAAAAGTGAGGCAAAGTGCATTAAGTGTAGTTTACCTCATGACAGTGCAGGATGCGCTACATTATTGACAGAATTCAATAGTCTGGTGCAACTTGCTGTCTTGCTTAAAATGCGTGCACCATTTATTTTTTTTAAACTGCATGCAGTTTAACAGGCGTGCGCCACATTTCTGTCTGACTTTCTACATTAATCAGTTTTGTGTCATGGTGGACACGACACGACACAAAACATCCGCAAAAGTTTAATAAGAATCCTTGCAAGCTCAATACATGTTCTTTTTAATGCCTTGCTCGCCAAAAAACACGATTAATAAATTTGGCCCAATGAATTCTTAGGGAATGTGAGAACAGGTTGTAATTTGCAACAGACAAGGAGAAAAAGAGTGTTGCACCACCAGCAGCACAACAGTAACAATGTGAAAAATGGAAAAACTAGATTCGCTCACCCAATCACCCATATATTGTTCTCCTCCACTCCGTCCTCGTGGTGGTGCCCGCCACCGGATCCTTGACTCCAAAACTTTCAAACAGAAACGAAAAATGTAGCGGAAGACGGCTTTCTGAATCCCACGCTGGTACGTCTTATATAGCAAAAAATCCTTTATTCAATAAAACATGTGCAAACAGGGTAACATACAAGTAACCACGATCGACGCGTTTCACCGCTACCGCGTCTTAGTCAAGATCTATACTACAATATACAAACAAGTTCTCTAAATACAAATAAACCTACCAGGTGTTCATTCCGGAAATGCGGAAATGCAATGTGTGCCGACAGGAGGGGGGATGGAACAACCGGAATGGTTGCGCTCCAATCAACCCCAACATGTCACACTCCCATGATGTAGCGAGGCACAGTCACGTGACAGCAATCACATGACAGTAAACCCATAAACAAAGCCGCACATTTAGAACGAACATCAGGTAGGTGAATATACATAAAAGTATAATTCTAAAATCTATCAAATATACACAAATACAAAGAGATGTTGCAAAAGTAGTTAAAATTGTTATCTGTGAACCAAAGAATTAAAATATTCATAGGAACAGCGTATGTGTGCTGATTTCAGACCTACAGATTGGAGAATAGCAAAATGATTGTCTACTATCAAAGGAAAAAGCAAACAAGAAGATAACCAACAGAAGAGGATGCCCGAAAAAACATATATATAAATACAGGTCCAATTTGTCCCAATATTAGTATTACTGACAAGGTCTATTTCTCAAAGATTACGGAGTTAATGAAATCAGATCGCTATTTAACTTTCTACATATAAAAAATTGTAGCCACTCAATATTTATATACCAAATATATGTGTGGGCATAGAAACAATGGGATAGATAATATTACAATATTAATATGTTAATATTAAATCTAATCTTTTATTGAGACCTTTTGGATGCCGGGTATTAAGCACAAATATCCAATATGTCTCACGATTGAGCAATCTTTGTTTCATATTACCGCCTCTCTGTTTAGCAAATACTTTCTCAATCCCACTTCAGACAAACCCATTTATTGAATTTATTGTGTCCACACTTGAAGCAGTCCGGGAACCTCAGCCAGCTAGGAACGGGAACATCACCGGATGCACTACTTAACAGACTAGGAGACAGAATAGGCCCCAAGGTTTTAGCTTTCTTAGGTACACATTTGACACCAGAGGCCAATACCGGAACCATATCCTCATCCTGCATTAGTATCGGTAGATATTTATTTATAATTTGCTTGATTTGAGGAAATTGCCTACTATAACATGTGGAAAATACTAAGGTATGGGCTGTGGTCTCTGGTTTGTCCCCTGTTCGTTGTTTATAAGTGCTCCTAAGGAGATTTTGTTGCGTGACCCTAGATATTTTATTCTCTGCTGAATCCAAATTGGATTGTTTGTATTTTCTATCGTGGAGTCTTTTCTTCAACATATCCTTTTCTTTGAGAAAAACATGGTTGTCAGTGCAGTTCCTACGTAAACTTGTCATCTCCCCATAAGGAATATTATGTTACACATGGGAGGGATGACATGATGAGGCCAGGAGAATAGAGTTCCCCGCTGTCGCTTTTCTATAGGGGCTGGCTAAAACTTTGTCACCTCGACCCTGCAGTATGGCATCCAAGAAAATGGCCGGTGTACCACCACATGTGTAAGAAAAACGCAAATTCATCTCATTATAATTCAAATAATGTAAAACAAAATCCCTGAAACATGATTCCCCCCCCCCCCTCCAAATCCACACCAAGTCATCAATATAACAGCCTAGCCATACAATTGACTCTCGGTATGGATTGTCAGGGGAGAAAAGAAACAAGTCCTCCCATTGGGACATATAAATATTCGCAAGGGAGGGGGAAAACTTGGCCCCCATTGGGGCCCCCTCCACTTGCAAATAATACCTGCCGTCAAATAGAAAAAAATTATGCTTTAAGAGAAGCTCAACAACTATGACAATATACTCCTTTAAATTGTCACTATACAGTAGGTACTATACCGGGACAGATGACGTTGAAGGAAATGGAGTCCCTCATGGTGGGGGAAGGAAGAATAGAGTGAGGGAACATCCATTGTAGCCCACTTGTCACGGGTGGTCCCTCACCCGTGCTCCCCGGGGCTCGCAGGTGCGGCACCGGCACAGCTTACCCTTCCCTGCGTCTGATTCCCTGCCGAGCTCCATGCGCACGCGTCCCCATCTCTTAGGGCGCGCGCGTGGCACTTCCAGGTAATTTAAAGGGCCAGCGCATCGTTAATTGGTGAACTTCTCCTTTAAAAGCCGGCACCTTCTTTGCCGGATCTTTGTGCCTAACAGCCTGAGAGAAAGCTCTACTGCGATTTACCTGCGTTCCTGTGTCTCCTGTGTTTCTGTGTCTCCTGCGTTCCTGTGTCTCCTGCGTTCCTGTGTCTCCTGCGTTCCTGTGTCTCCTGCGTTCCTGAGTCCCTCCATGTTCCTGTGTTACCTGAGCTCCTCCATGTTCCTGTGTACCAGTGTTCCTCCGTGCTGCTGTCCTGTGTGCTGTGTTCCCGTACCCATCTGCTTGGACCTCCTGTTGCTGACCCAGGATCGGACTCTGACGTTGCATCTCTGCTGCCTGCCCTGACCCTGGACTTTGACCACAAGATTTTCTGCCGTCCCTGTACCTCGACCTTGACCGCCACTGAAGACAAGTCACACCTGAGGAACGACCTGGTGGTACCACGCCGCAGCTTGTCTAACCCGCCGGCGGGCTCTGGTGAAAACCGGGTACCACTTAGACTCCGGTCCCAGGTAGTGGCTTGTGTCATCGTCTGTAGTGGTCCAGAGGATCCACACCTGCAAGCCTGACACCACTCATATCCATCCCTCCATTCAAAGGAATCCATGATCCTTAACAGATGACTTGTATCCTGGAGAAAGGTTGGGGTAACTTTAGTTAATGGTTGCAAGAAATGGTCCACCCAATCACCCAGTCTTTCACTCATACTGCTAATGTCCGCTACGATGGGTCTCAGAGGTGGAGGAAAAACCCAAAAATCTCTAACACGCTTAGTAAAGAGACCCCTGCTGACTCCTTCATCCAAAACCTTCTCCATCTGTTGTTGGAAAGGCCGCAGACAAAGGCTTATAGGTGGTATCATCACATAATAACTCCTCATTAATCTTTTTATGTAATAGAGCATCTAGAAGAACCACATTTCCGCCTTTGTCAGCGGACCTCACGACCAAATCCCTGTTTGCCCTCAACTGACGCAGTGCTCGCAACTCACTAGATGACAGATTATGTCTATTTGCACTACCATCCTGTCTCAGACTATTGCTCAATTGTACCAACTCCCGTTCCACCAACTCCTGGAACTTATCCAAGGCTGGAAGGCGTGAGTCTACGGCATAAAACCGAGGATTACTAGTTACAAACGATTTATTAATACAATCATTATCCTCTATTAGCTCACAGATAAGGGAGCAGTAGCACAAAGTACTGTTTTGGTTTTCAAAAGAACCAAAGAGCTCCAATGTGTTAAGATCAGTGATGTATTCATTCCCCCGTGAAAAGTCAAGATCTTGAACAGTCCCATTGTCATTCACTGCATTATCAGGATTCAAAAATGTCTCTTCACAGTAATATTTCTGGCCAATCTATTCACATCTAATAACGTGTTATACAAATTAAAGTCACAACTTGGAGCAAAAGAAAGGCCCTTTATTTGGTCTTGTGTTAGAATATAACTGGAGAGCTTGAGAACCACATCCGTTACATGTGTTTCATTTTCTGCCTGGTCTTTATGCCTGCCTCTTTTGTGCTTGTGGCCGGCACGTCTCCCCCATTTTTTGACTTGGTCGACATGGTGTCTGACGATGTCTGATGATGTCATGTAATTGCTGTCACGTGACTGTGCCTCGCTACGTCATGGGAGTGCGACGTGTTGGGGTTGATTGGAGCGCAACCATTCCGGTTGTTCCACCCCCCTCCCCCCTGTCGGCACACATTGCAGGTTTATTTGTATTTAAAGCACTTGTTTGCATATTGTAGTATAGATCATGACTAAGACGCATCGATCTTGGGCACTTGTATGTTACCCTGTTTGCACATGTTTTATTGAATAAAGGATTTTTTGCTATATAAGATGTACCAGCGTGGGATTCAAAGTGCCATCTTCCACTACATTTTTCGCTTCTGTTTGAAAGTTTAACAGTAACAGTGTGTTATGTATATGCAACATCTCCTACCGGGCCTAGCCTTTTCTTGGGGCCTGGAGGCAGCCGGGGCCCAGAATACCAGAGTGGCTGGCTAGTGCGGCCTTGGGCACGCTGTGGTCATGGTGCTTGGTATGGGGCCCGCAAGTCTCACCTTCAGCAGAGAGGAAGTATGCAAATACCTTTTCCAAGGTGTTAAATGGAAAACAATGCTTCCTCTTGCTACCTTGAAGGAGGCATTGTTTTCCATTTAACACCTTGGAAAATGTATTTGCATAGTTCCTACAATTCCCTAGTGGGGCATCTATGGCTTTAAGTCTCCATATGCCTTTAAGGTGGCCTTAATTGGCGATCTCTCCGTAAGGAGAACACCTACTGTCTGACCCCCTTCAGCAGAGAGGAGTGCTTTTAAAGCACAACTGGGGAGTTGTTAAGAAAAGTCTCTTGACTTTTTGCAAACAAAATGAGAGTCCAGGAGCGTCTCTGGCACTTTAAGGAGTTATGAGCTCAGCCCAACAGAGAGAAAGCATATATCAAATGTAAAAACAGAAGTGCCTGGTAGTGGGCTATAGCCTATCAGGGGATTAGTCTTCTTCTGTGCCAACATCAGGCTGGATGAAGACAGCAGTGGTTGGTTTTGTCCTCTGGAGACATCTGGTGATGAAAACTGGAACTGCAGAGGTAGATGCAGGAGCAACCGGGATATTATCTGGCGCAGCTGTGGCTGTAGCAGGACCACAGGTCACAGGAAGAGCTGCTATAGCAGGAACGGATGATACTGGAACACGTTGGAGGATCAACCTGTGAAACAGAAGCTCTTGCTTGGAGATTGTCCACTGGCAGAATCAACTCAGCAGAAACCTCAGGAACACTGGTGGGCTCTGGAACTGCTGACATGGGACACCCAGAAGCTGGAGTGGGAAGGTCACCTGTGGCAATAGGCTTCTCAGCAAAGAAAGGAAGCAGGCACTTCTCTGTCCAGCCTTCAGTAGCTGGGGGGTGCTGTAGAGCGCATGATGATGACTGCAAGAGCTTTAGATTCTTCTCCATTGCTTACAGATGGAGAATTGTTATTCCCAGACTGACCTGCAGCTATTGGGGGCGTTGTTGAGCTTGTGGTGGCGACCTCTGTTGTAGGCAGTAGGCATTCTCACCAGACAGCATGGGCCTCTTGGCAGGTGGTCCTGGATACTCTTAGCTGGTCAGCGTCTTTTGACAAGGGGTCATGCCTCTTTAAGAGAGTAGAGTAGATTGGGTTGCATTCAGCCCAACGTTGTGGCAAGGAGATCGTGGATCCTCACTCCACCTGAAAACCATTCACCATAGCAAAAAGCAATCCAGCTCAAATCCATCGAGGCAAGACGTTGGTTAAAATGTTCCTTTTATTCCCAACATTTTTAAAAGGATTGCTTTTCACCCTTTAAGAGTGTCCCTTTGGTAGTCGGGCCTCCTAAAGAGAGATGTTGGTCCTCTGCTGGGAGGCTGGACTATACCCCAGAAGGGGCTAAGGGAGATATTGTACTCAGATCCCAGGTGGTCCTCTGGAGGTCCTGAATCGGAGGAAGCAGTTGCTGTGGAGAATACAACATTTTAAACTTCGTGCAGAGGATGGTGGCAGCAGACAGGAGCACCCGGTGCCAGTCTTTCTTGTAAAGCACAATCACGCTTTGGCCTAAACACATATGGCAGCAGGGTTAGGCAGCACAGTCTTTTTAAAACAACAGTTCAAAGTGCCAGTATAAGGCACAGAAGTATATATCCTGTTCGTGATGCCATTTGCAACATTCCCCACTGGGGCCTAGCCTTTACTTGTGGCCTGGAGGCAGCCGAGGCCCAGAATATCAGAGTGGCTGGCTAGCACAGTCTTGGGCACTCTGTGGTCACAGAGCTTGATATGGGGACTGGATGGCTGACCTACAGCCTGGCAGGTCTCCAGCAGGTGGTGTGTGCAAGAAATATGGAGGGAGAGGCTGATGCACTCGTTTCTCTCTGGGGCAACCCCTGAGGTGTATGTAGGATGAATCCCTGGGTTATGGATGGGAAAGCCCATGGATCCAGGGATTAGATGGAGGCAATGTTGTGCAACTTAATTTACAGTTCTTTATTAAACAGCAGGCAATGGCCAAACAATAGTTGCAGTAGATTCAGCAAGCTGGTGAGCTGGTGGGAGATGGTGCTCAGGAAGGTTGCTCACAGCCTGGTAGTAGCTTCAGGCTGGGATGGTAGAGTCGGAGCTCAGGTGGGGGATCTCAGATCTGGGGATTAAATCTCCTGACTTGCCCTCAGGTATCAGGCAGCAGTCTGAGGTGCCTTTTCTTTCTGGTAGTGGGTCTGCAGGGAGTTGCACACTGGACCTGCTTCTCTATCTACTTACTGAATTTCAAGACCATGTGCTCCCGCTCACCAGGGGTTTATATGCTCCCTTGGTCAAGTGGTAACACTTCTCAAATCAGCTTCCAGCTTGCTTTACAAGAACATCATTGGACAATAACATTTGGTATTATTAACTCTTGCCTTACCAGGTAGTGGCTACAGCTGCAATTACAAAGCTCTCCAGTACTTAGAGACCTCCTAGAGAGGTGGTAAGTCTCCCTAACAGTTCCTGACATAGAGAGGGCGATATTTGCAACAACCACCATGCCTCTGCGTTGTACAAAAGTGGAGAAAAAACGGGGCAAAAAAGGTTGGGCGCTGGAACGGCCTGAGTTGGTGGGGTGTCTACACCAGCAATGGGATTTGACTGATTCAGCCCACACCAGAAGATATTTTTAGGCTATGGACTCTTTAATGGATGGATTAAAATTGCAATTACAAAGGCAAGAACTTAAATAAAGTTAAAAAAGAAATAAAACTGGTACTTGTGAACGTACCTATGCATGTAGCAGTGAGTCTATGAATTAATACTTGGACTATTAATTCATAGACTCCTGCTACATGCATAGGTACGCACAAGTACCATTTATTCTTTTTTAACTTTATTTAAGTTCTTTGCCTTTGTAATTGCAATTTAATCCACCATTAAAGAGTCCATAGCCTCAAAAATATCTTCTGGTGTGGGCTGAATCAGTCAAATCCCATTGCTGGGTGTAGACACCCAACCAACTCAGGCGTTCCAGCCCCCCCCAACTTTTTTGCCCCGTTTTTCTCTCCACTTTTGTACATTTTCATCACTGGTCCATCGGCTGATGGTACCAGTCACCAGGGGATCTGTGGAGCTGCAGGAACGTGTGGACTCGAAGGATTACGACTTTGGAAACTAATACAATGCATAAATACCATTGGTAAACCAGTGAGCAGTTTTCGCCTACTCCTTATCCTGCTACTGTGACGTATCACACTAGGCGCCCCCTCCCCCGTTGTTCTTGTTTCTCTCTCATTTACACATGCCTCTGCGTTGGCAGGGGTGTTGCGATATGATTTAATTTGATACTGAAGTTATTCAAGAAGGAGTTAATCTTTGCATGACTTACAAGCTCTCATATTACATGACCTCAATAAAGCACATCTTGTAAATCCTTGTCTACGCACCATGAAAAGTACATGTGTATATATATATATATTATATATATATAATATATATCTCATGTGACAATGCTATCTAGTCTCTATGCAAACAGGGTATCAGTATAGAGAATTTCATGGATGTATCCTGCAAGAGGGTGTCCAGAGAGTAAGGTGTAAGTAGATTGCAGATGGTAATGTTTCCTTTAATACCCCAAACAGACATTATGATACCCCCTCCCCCTCTGGCATATGTTTTTTCTTATGAGCAGCATGCATGGGCAAGCAGCTAAGAACGCGAGTTTCAATCTCGTCTGGGCGGCGCCCCTGGTGGACATAGGGGGCAGCAGCATCACGCAGGAGTCAAGACACACTGAAGCCAGTAGCGTGAACCAGGACATCCATGTCAAAAGGCATGGCCTGTCTCACAATTATTGGCTTCAGTGTCTTGGCATGTTCAGGCTCAGAGTTGGTCAACAGACAGGTTTTTATAAAACCTTCCTCCCTAATTTATTTCAATTCTCATAAGAGGCCTCCCAAATAATTATTACACCCCATGGTTTAATCAAAATCTGTCAGATCCCTGCAGTTTAATATATCATACAGTGCTCCATTTATAGACACCCTTACTCGTCAATTATATAAATTCCCCTACACAGTTTATTATATACAATACCCCACATACATCACCCAGTTTAATAATATACGCCCCCATACACCGGCATTCTCCAACTGCCAGGCCGTGGCCCAAGACTGGCCTGTGGAAAACTCGGTCCCAGGGTAAATCGTGTACTCTGTTTTCCAGTGCACACCTGCTATGACACAGTCGTGTCACCGGCTGATTAAAGCAGAGACTTCGCTGCCGGAACTTGAGGGTAGAAGAGTCGGAGCCGCAGAATAAAGAGGAACGCTGGAGTAAGTGTTGTCTTTATTATTTTACTCAGTCACCGCGTGGGACAATATATGAGGGAAGTATAGAGCGCTGCTGGGGGCTTCATATGGGGAGCGCTGCGGGGGGCATTATTTAGAGGGACCACTGCTGGGTGCATTATTGGGGAGAGCACTGCTGGAGCATTGTATAGAGGGCTATAGAAAAAATACATATATGGATGGGGTTAGATATCGAGTATTTGTGGGGCACACAATTTTTTCCAATGACCATTGTAAGAGGGTTACCCGGCCTGGAAAATTTTTTATCCCTAGATGCAAAAAGGCTGGGGAACAATGCCCATACACTTCCTATATATATATATAAGCAAAAAAGTGGCAGCACTCCAAGGAATCGTGGAAAAAAATGTGAGGTTTATTCCATCTCTATCAACGTTTCAGCTGTTAATCAGCCTTTGTACATTTCCTAAGTACTCCAGCAGATGCTCCAGTATAAAGATAAGCTAGTATATAGGTAGTCTAGCACACAACCCCAGTATATAGACTAGCCAGCATATGTACCCAGTATGTAGATTAGCCAACACATGCTCCCCAATATATCGGTAGCCCAGCAAAGCAGAGAATAAAAAAATATATATACTCACCTACCCAGGCTCCCTGCAGTCTCTTCTTCGCTTAAAATCAAATTTTATTATGTAGTTTTTAAAAATGAGGCCACTCTTCAGCCACTAGATTTACAATTCAGGCTTTCAGTGTGCATAGGGGAGAATGAGACCAAGAAGATCCCACTCTATCACGTTATTATCCCCACACTGAACTAAGTGCTGATGTGAAAGAACAATAATAGGTTCAGAGCAAGTGTGTCAGTCAGCGAATTTAGATATAGCATTTAGCAGAATCTCGCTCTCATCAATTATTTACACTACACTAGAACGCTATTAAACAAAGAAAGCTAGGCTACAATTCAAGTCCTGTTGTGGACCATAATGTTCTGCCTGCTCTGCCTAATATACCCTATGCCTGAAGCGTTTCTATAGCCCACCTATTTGGGAGCTGTGTCATCAGAGGCATATGGATGCATAGAAGGTGCACATCACATACTTTCGCGTGCACCCGCCGGCAGGCTGTCGGCACTGTTAGGCATAGGGTATATTAGGCAGAGCAAGCAGAACATTATGGTCCACAACAGGACTTGAATTGTAGCCTAGCTTTTCTTTGTTTAATAGCGTTCTAGTGTAGTGTACATATTGATGATAGCGAGATTCTGCTAAAACAGGCTATATCTAAATCTCGCTGACTGACACACTTGCTCTGAACCTATTATTGTTCTTTCACATCAGCACCTTAGTTCAGTGTGGGGGTAATACGTGATAGAGTGGGATCTTCTTGTTCTCATTCTCCCCTATAACTTAAATCCGTGCTCAGTCCTGAATCATCAGATCGTCCGACGGCCTGATTCCCAGTTCCTGTCGCATGAAGCGCGCGCTCTGTGCCAAATCCGATTGTGTGTGAAACAATCCCAGCGCAAAACCTGCTGTTAAATGCACTGGTCAAGCTGGCAAATCCAGAAAACAGAGAACAAAACCAAGAAAGTGCGATCCGCGACCCTTATAAATAAGCCCCGATATGTGGGAGTGTACCATTAGAAGTTAAAAAAAACATAGTAGCAAAACATATTTCCAGAACAACAGCATCAGCCGTAATCCAACATCCGTGAACTGTAACCTGAACCTTTCGGAGCTTCAAGACGTTTCCAGGAATGGTCCCAAAAACTTGTGCTAGAGAAACATTTTGGATATGTGACTTTGGAAATGAGAAGCCCCACCGGTATGAATTATCGTAATGATCTCTTGTACATTTATTAATTTATTTTATTTACTTGCTTTTATATCCTTTGTCTTGTTCAATCCCGCATATAGGAATATTGTAAGGTATCCTCCCACTACAGCTATAATCATCGATGGTGAGCATGCACTCCTTTAGTTAAGAGAGATATTTTTATTCCACCATAGTTATGCTTAGGCATAGGCATACCTATGGTGGAATAAAAATATCTTCTTCAAACTAAAAGGAGTGCTGCTTCCTCTGCCGATTGATATGCATCTTGGGTTTGTGCGGACCCTGTGAGAAGACCTGCAACCGACCCTCTACTTACACGTGCGCTCCACATCTACTTCTTTGGATTGCTCCCACCCACAGCTATCATTTTGACTGGTTGGTAGTTGTGTCTCTACATCATAAGTTACTTCCGGTATAACTTAGCATAACTTACCATGTGCCTAACATTTCCTTATCTATGACAGTTCGAAACGCCTCTAGAAAATGCCTTTTTATTCTGCCATGGCATTGTGATGTTTTTGAAGTGACCCTAATAAAATAATGGTTTTATCTGATTTTTTTTTCTGGAACCATACACTGCGGAAACTTTTTTCATTCTTTTCAAGTACATAAAATTAGCTGACTTGTGCTGACTTGTGCAAGGTCAACCTTTGAACTTAGGAACCTTTGAAAGACTTATTTTAGGTTTATTAATTTACTGCTATTTACTTCTTCACAGTTGCACAGAGCGGGACGGAAGCTGCTGAGGTAATGAGTCAGAGTTGGCCTCCAGTGCCACTCAGTAATGCAGCTATCTGGCAGAATCTCTAAGTGTATTTTTCACCATGTAGAACACTGCCCCGTCCTTCTATCGCCCCCCAGGCAGGTGCCTAGCATGTCTTGTTATAGAACCCTGCTTGCCCATAACTGTAGTGTCAAAGTATGAAAAGTTATGGGAATCCAATTATGCGTCACAAAAATGTATTCTTTTTAATGTGTGTCCTGTGTCCCACAAGACAGAAAATCTGGCACCTAAAGGGGGCTGTTACTGCTTAGTCGTACCGTGAGCCACATTTATTACTGACGTGCACCATCATTTTGTCTTGGTGTCCTAGCTATTACGTTACCCCAGCTGCTGCAGAACCTCACATAAAGGTAGAATGCAGTGGTAGGGGAAGATATAAGGGGGGTTGATGCATATGGGTCTCAGGAGAGCTTTCATAGTCGTTCCTGCACCAGGACACTAAGTGGTAAAGCAGAGACACTGGGGGGAGGACTCTTGTCCTCCTGATTCTGCGACTCCTCCTCAGGTGCTGGAAGTTCTGGAGTCCCTTCTCCTCTTTAAGCCCGTTCCCACTCGCATGCAAGCGTGCACGGGGACCACTGCGCCCGAACGCTGCACCGCAGAAAGTGAACTCAGCATGTCAGTTCAAATCCCCGCGTGCAGCGTTCAGGCCGTGCGTTCCCGGCAGCTTGCGTGCGTGTGTGATCAGCATCACACTCGCAATGTGGAACGGCCTAAGTCTCCTGCACTGACTGACATCCAGCACCGGATTGGCTGCAGGAAGACAGTCTCCTCCTCCCCTGCCCACCCCCTGAATTACCCTGGCGTACCCCTTCGGTGGTGCTGCCGATTACATCCATAACTATACCTGCTGGTGAGAACACATGGTTCTTCAGTCAGAGACTCCATCTTGGAGGACAGTGGGGTGCAATAATGGAGGGGATGGTGGACAGGAGGCCAAAATATTGAGGGGAGATGGAGAACAGGAGGCAACTATATTCGAGGGATGGAGAGGACAGGAGGCCATAATCTGAGAGGTGCATAAGAAGGAGAGAGGCCACAAGGATGAGAGAGGGATCATGGAGGACAGGACGCCACACATATGAACGTGATCATGAGGAGAGGAGGCTACAATATGAACGGATCATGAAGGAGCGTAGGCCAAAATATGAGAGGGATCTTGGGGGACATGAGACCGCACACTGAGAGGGATCATAGATGCCAGGAGGCCACTATATGAAGGGACAGAAGAGGAAAGAGGCACAAACACAGAGGGATCATGAGTGCAGAACGCACATAATATGGAGAGATCTTGGAGGACAGAATATGAGAGAGGGTGTAGGACAGGAGCCACCATAGAGGGATGATGGAGGATAGAGACCACTAATGAGTCCTATGAGGGCAGAGCCACTATATAAAGGGATGGGTACAAGTGGCAACTATAGTATAGGTATGGAGGACAAGTAGGCCCTTTATGAGAGATGTAGGAGGACAGGAGATCTATATTGAAGGTAATCAATGGTAGGAACAGTGATGCCACAGATGAGAAATACATGGAGGACAATGATTCACAATATGAGGGGAGCTGGAGGACAGGAGGCCACAATATGAGAGGATCGGGAGGACAGAAGGCTTAGAACATGATTAGGGGTGGGAGGACAGGAGCCACCTGTTAGAGGGAAAGAGTATAGGGGGCACTATAGAAGGTCAGGAGACAGAGGCCATTATATAAGAGGGATGGGGACATCATCCCACTGTATGAAGGAATTCGGATACCAGGAGGCAAAATATGAGAGGGATCATGGAGTGACAGTATTCCACACAATATGAGGGGATATGGAGGACAAGAGGCCCTCAATATGAGAGGGACATGGAGAGCAAAAGTCCACACTAATAGGGGAGAGGAGGAAAGTCGTCCACAATATGAGGGGAGATTGGGGGACAGCGCCACTATATGAGGGTGAGATGAAGGATAAGAGGCCACTATATATAGAGATGTAGGAGGGCAGGAGGCCACAATGTGGAAGACTGCAGGAGGGACTGAAGCCCACAATTGAGAGGGATCTTTAGGGACAGTAGCCACAATATGAGGGAAATGCAGGACAGGAAGGCCACAGTATAAGAGGATATAGAGGACACGAGCCACATATGATGTGAGGATGAGGACATGAGGCCACGAATGACGTGATCATTGAGGACAATAGTCCACAATCTTAGGGGAGAGTGTAGGAAGGAGGCCAAAATACAAGGGCAGATGGGGGACATGAGGCCACTTTATGAGAGCATGTTGAAGGAACAGAGGGCCCACAATGTGAGATGGATCATGGAGGACAGGAAGCCACATGTGAGAGGGGATCATGGAGACACTATAATGAGAGTGGAAGGAGGGGACGGAGGCCACAATAATATGAGAGGGATCATGAGGACGATGCTAAGGAGGCTGGAGGACAGAAGGCTGGTGGACGGGAGTTGGCGGGACATTATGATGCTGTTGGGACAAGAGGAGAATGCCTGGGGAAGAAGGGGAGGAGTCTAGAGATAGGAGGAGGCTGGGTGGGGGCAGAGATTGGAGACTGAGGATGCTGGGGGACAGAGGAGGATAAGGGGAGGAGGTAGGACATGGAGAAGTGAGGTCAGAGGAGCTGGGAGATAGGATGAGGATGGTGGGGGACAGAGGATTCTGAGGATGCTAGAGAAAGTATAAGGCTGAGTAGGAGGCTAGAGGAACAGGAGGAGGTTTAAGGACATAAGGTCACAGTTGATAAGGATAGAGACGGGCCACACCATTGCGGGGGTTGGTTGTAGCATGGTACATAGATTATAGAGATGAGCGACCATACTCGTTCTGAGCTTAATGCTCGTTCGAGCATTAGCGTACTCGCAACTGCTCAGTCTCGGGATAATATTTCGTCCAGCTCGAGAAAATGGTATCTCCCGCTGTTTTGATTTTTTGGCAGACAGAACAGACCAATCCCAAGCCAGAGACTCTGCAGTAGACCCCAGCATTATGTGGACACATTACAATGTCGATAGTATGTTGCTGGCCTGATCAGGTGACCCTGTAATATAGTAGCCCCTGCCCGCGCTGCTCGGATCATTCTCTGTGATGGATGCCGTTAGGGATGAGCTGCTGCGGGTCAGAAAGGATAGTGTTAGGGTGTGCATTTAGATGAGTGTTGTCAGGAGTGATTCTAACAAGAACCCACCAGCCTGTTAGGGCTACAATCGCGATTTATTTTGTTTTTTTTTATGTGCTTGTGGCTGGGGGGCTTTGCTGGCACTATTAGTGCAGCTACTACCATATTGTTGACGAATTTTGCAGGGAGAACTTGTCGAACGTTATTTGGCTCTTAGTTGACACACATTCCATTCAACAGCTAATTGTGACCTTTATTTGGGGGTTTTGAATTAGGCACAGTCTGCCGATTTTTTTTTTTTTTTTTCAAAAGTGAAGTCACAGCCCTAAAATCCTTTTCGTGTGCTGTCAGTGGTGCAATGCAGTTCATCAGCTTATGTCTGACGGCTACTGTTTAGCAGCTAGTGCTCCAGAAATCCCTCACTTCTCTCTCCTCTTGCGGTACGTACTTACGTCACGTGTGGCGTTTTTTGTTCACATTAGTACACGGGGGGGTGGAAACGGGGGCTAGAAAGACGAGAAAATGGAGGGTGAGCGGAGTGAAAAATTGTAAGAAAGGGTAAGGGGGAGGGAAAGAGAGGAAGATGTTAAATGTGTCTGGCAAAAGGGATGTTATACAGAAGGAGGAGAAGTGGAGTTAGTGCAGGAGAGTAGGGGAAGGGAGAGCCTAAATGTGGAGAAGGAGGCGGAGGGAGAAAATAAGGCAAAGAGAGAGGGCAAAAATAGAGAACGGGGGAGGAAGACGCAGAAGGTAAGGGTAAAAAAGATGTACAAAAAAGCCAGAGGGACATTCAGCAATCCGCATTTTTCATTTGCTTTCTTATTTCTATACTATTTCTACTGATTCTACTATAACCTTTTACCTTAAAATCTATCTTTTTACTCTCTTTTTCCCTCCTTCGGTATGTTCCTGGGTAATATCTGGGCCTCATTTTGACAATGATTTCAAAGGCTGTATGACTGAGTGCGCGTCCCCCCCCCCCCCCCACTGCCTCCACACGTGGTCTCCATAGCAGCCTACACACATTGTCTCGATAGTTGCCTCTACGCGTCGTCTCGATAGCTGCCTCCACACGTCGTCTCCATAGCAGCCTCCACATGTCGTCTCCGTAGCTGCCTCCAAAAGTTGTCTCCATAGCTGCCTCCACATGTCGTGACTGTGTCATGCTGTGTCAGGCTCTTTTTTCGGGTGTTTCACCAGATACGTTATGGAACTTGGTCACTCTGTCGCCGCTATGCTGTGTTATCGACTAAATATACCGTCAACCTTTTGTTAACATAAGAAATCATTTCAGCATTTCTTGCTCACCTCCTTTGGTTCCTCTCTGCTTCCATAACCAGGCCAAATACTGATACGTACAGTGCTACACGTTATCCTCGCCAAAAGGAATAATGAGCACTCGAGCATTTTAGTGCTCGCTCATCTCTAATACTGTAGCATTATGAGTAAGTTTGGGGAGTTAAATAAAAGTGGAAAACCAAATGTAAAGGGAGGATAAAATTAAAAAGAGGGGTTTTAAATGTTGCAGCAGGGAGTATTATACGGGTCTGTGGGGGGGAGAAGGTTTGGCTAAAGTAAGGGGCATTATACTATGTGAGGACCATCAAGGTCGATATTATATATGCTTGTGGATGGGATAATGGGCGTGGTTTAGAAAAACAGGAGGGGCGTTGTCCCTCTTTCTCTCCTCCAAAGTTGAAAGGTATGCAATGGGTGCGGTTTCTGGAAAGGAGAGGGGCTTATTGTCCCACTTTCTGTAGCCCAAAAGTTGGAAAGTAAAAAGCAAGTGTTTTTACAAGCAAACCTTTACATTTTCCTAGAGGCGAGTCTGATAAAACGTCGGACTCGACTGCGGGGGAGAAGGAGCAGCTGTTTTGTTTCTGCACTTTAACTAACGGACATTATGGGGCAGATTTACTTACCCGGTCCATTCGCGATCCAGCGGCGCGTTCTCTGCGCTGGATTCGGGTCCGGACGGGATTTATTAAGGTAGTTCCTCCGCCGCCCACCAGGTGGCACTGCTGCGCTGAGAAGCATCGGAAAGCGCTGGAGTTCACCGGCTCGGGCTGAGTGAAGGTAAGCAAGCTCCGCAACAGATTTTTTGTTTTAAATGCGGCGGTTTTTCCGAATCCGTTGGGTTTTCGTTCGACCACTCCCCCCGATTTCCGTTGCGTGCATGCCAGCGCCGATGCGGCACAATCTGATCGCGTGCGCCAAAATCCCGGGGCAATTCAGGGGAAATCGGCGCAAATCGGAAAAATTCGGGTAACACGTCGGGCCCTTAGTAAATGACCCCCTATGTTTTTACTACTTTAATTTGAGCCCCATGAACATTTGCTGAATACTTACTGCTGTATACCCTTCAGTAGGGTTTTATGGTGATTGTTATTATTTTCTGTGTTTTCAGGGCGTGACAATAAAGGGCAGTGTGTTCTACCCAGCTGTCTATAGGTGACAGGTCGTGCTTACCTGGGGTACTATTGGGGTACTATTGGTGATCTTGTTATCTTAAATTGCTCCGCTGGCCCTATGTCACACAAGGGCAGGGGTAATATTTGAAGCACCTAACCTATTTGTTGGTAAATTAACTTTGGAGGCATCTATCCGGGACCAGAACTACTGTTTAATTAACTTTGTATGGGCCTTTTCTAATCTTGCTAACCGGCTTTGGTTTTGCACCTTAACCAGTGAACATTACACTTTTTTTTCTTTTTCTTTTACTTTAATGCAAGCCTTGTAGTGTTTATTTGTAGAGGGATGTACATTTCTTTTCCAGGTATAATAAATTAATTTGTGAATATTTGTTGAAAACCTACCCGCTGTACACCCTTTAGTCGGGTTTCATGGTTATTGTTATTATACAATGTTTAAAAAGAGTGAGTACCCGGGGCTACTATAGGTGGCAGGATGTACGTACCTGCAGTGCTATTGGTAGCCTTGTTATAAGTTGCCTTAACATTACCTGTCTAGCCTCTAGCGACTCGTGAGTCTACCCATTAGTAACCTCTGTTGCAAACTCTGCTAGATAACATGACATGGCCAAATTCAAAGAAAAAGGGCTCAAGTCTTACCCCAATGTCCTCTCCAATTAAAACTCCCAAGGCACATAATAAAGTATAAAAAGTAAGAGAAAGTGCCATAAGGAAATTAGACAAATATTTCCTATCACCAAAAAGCTCTGGGAGTGTTACGGGTCTCTAGATAAGGGATAATAAGGATGGGGAAGGAGACAAGTTAGAGAAGAGCTGTGCAGATAAAAGTGCCCGTATAGAGGAGACTCAGCAGGAATTACTAATAACGGCAGAAGAGGGCAGAGTGGAAGAGGGACTACTGACCATGCAGAAATTAGCAGACCAGCAGAACATGGGTCATCAGACACATGTGGGGAAAGTATGTAGAAAAAAATGAGGGGGATAGTGGGAGCTTGGTAACTTCATCTTTGTCTGAGATATTTGAGGCAATTACTGTATGCAATGTAACAGGGCAATAAAAGTCCTTACAAAGGATGTAGGGCAGTTCCAAGAAGAACTGGCCAAGATTAGATTGGACATTCATAAACATGAGGGCCAGGTAGAAACCAGAAATTCTGATCTAGAAGACGACAAAATGAGGTGGAAGTTGAAATGCTAACAATAAAAAACAGGTTCGAGGATCAAAAAACCGCTCATGTAGAGCATATCTCAGATGTATTGGGTTTCCAGAGGGGGTGGAAGGTGAGGACCCTGTTAAATTTATGCAGGAGTGGTTGAATGCAGTGTTAGGTGGAAGGCTTTGCCACCTTCTCATCCTATATCGAAAGAGCTCATAGGGTCCCTGGGAAGGCCCCAATTGAAGGGGTTACCCCGTACTATTGAAGCTCTTGGTCTCCAGAGATAGGGACCTGATCCTGCAGAAACTAAGGAAATTAGAGAAATAGGAGTTTAATGGCGAGTTGATCTTCCCAGACTATGCTGGTGAGACCCAAAAAAAGAGGAAGGGGTTTTTTGAGGTAAAAAACAGATTAAGTCAAAAAAGTATTGTTTATTCAATATTCAGTATTGTTTATTCAATATAACCCAGGCTAGGCTCTGGGTTATATGGAAAGAGAAGACGCTGTTTTTTTATTCTCCCAAAGATGCATTGGATTGGTTCAACCATAATGTTTGCTTATATAAATATTCAGGAAGAAGTTGGTATTAATGGATTAGTGCTCTGGATGGGGTGGGGCTATGGGATGCTTAATTTAGAAGTCACACCTCGCTCTGGCTCGCAGGGAGTAGCGGGCAGAGGAAGTGGACTCTTATGTTATGGACTATCATGTAGATACATTTCAGGTTACACAAGGTACTATTTCATCACATAGTAAGTCAACACTGGCTGGCACGGTGGAAAATTTTAATTCCTTTGATGTCTGGAGGACACATAATGCTCACAAAAGACAGTACTCATGTTTTTCAGGGTCACATAGGGAGTTTTCACGAATGGACATGGCTTTTCTAAATAATAAGGAGCTTCACTTAGTTAAAAAGGTGGTTTATGGGAAAAGAGGGATATCAGATCACTCCCCTCTGGTTATAACGTCAGAGAGCAACAGGCCCCAAAACAGTAGGACAATTAAGATACTAACCATGTGGTTAAACCTGTTGGGGAAAATAAAATGCTTCTTCCGTTCAATGGAACAGCAGCAGATGATATGATTTGGGATTTGGCCAAGGCGTTTTTAAGAGGGGAATACAAATCCCAAGTGAGTTATTATAAAATGAAGGAAAATAGGGGTGTGAGGGAGTCCCGGGTCGGAAGGTTAGAGGAACTTTTTATTACTGAGCCCTCAGATGCTAATAGGCAGGCTTGGGAAGAAGCCCAATCGTGCTATGTGTATTTGATTAAATTGCAGGGTTTGATCGGATTGCAGGGTTTCTGCACAGGTAAGGAGAGGATACTTAGAAGCAAATGTTTCAGGTAAAATGCTTGCTAATTTAGTTAAAGCTGACAAGGAGACGGCATCCATTTGTATTATTGAGAGACCTGCGGGGGCGAATGACACTGCCGAGATGCTGGAAATTTTCACAAGATGGGTTTATAAGAGATCGGTCCTGTCAGACTAATCTGATTGGTTTCTACGAGGAGGTAAGTTCAAGACTGGATCTGGGAGACGCTGTGGATGTTGTATATCTGGACTTTTCAAAGGCATTTGACACCGTGCCACATAAAAGGTTGGTATATAAAATGAGACTGCTGGGAATAGGAGAAAATCTGTGTATTTGGGTAAGTAATTGGCTTAGTGATAGAAAACAGAGGGTGGTCATTAATGGCACATTCTCAGATTGGGTTGAGGTTACCAGTGGAGTGCCACAGGGGTCAGTATTGGGGCCACTTCTTTTTAATATTTTTATTAATGACCTTGTAGTGGGTTTACACAGTCAAGTTTCAATATTTGCAGATGATACTAAGCTGTGTAAAGTAATAAATACTGAGGTCGATAGTTTAGCATTACAGAGGGATTTGTGGAAGCTTGAGGAGTGGGCAGAGAAATGGTTGATGAAGTTTAATGTAGATAAATGTAAAGTTATGCACTTGGGCCATGGAAACAAAAAGTATAATTATGTTCTAAACGGTCAATTACTTTTCAAACTGGAGGCCTGAAAAGAACTTGGGGGTATTGGTGTATGGTAAACAACTCGTAATTTTAGTGACCAATAGCCCAGGCGGCCTTGCTGCTAAAGCCGATAAATTTATGGGATGTATCAGAAGGAACAGATTCTCATGATAAAGACATAGTTTTCTTGGCCCTTTTACAAATCCCTGTCAACCGACACATGGAATATTGTTACATTTGGTGCCACACATGTTAAAGGATATAGTAGAGCTGTAACGTGTGGGACAGGGCAGAGGAACGCAACCAGGGATTAGTTAGGGGATGGGGGTAATTAGAATACACTGACAGAACAAAATTGAGGATTATTCAGTTGAGAAAAAAGACGCTGAGGGGAGACGCTCATTAACAGGTACAAATAGCCTGAAATGGACAGTACCAGATCTCTCGAAAAATCTTTTATACATAGACCCCTGTGACCAGGACAAGGGGGCATCCTTTACCCTAGAAGGAGAGGCGATTTCTTACCTCAACATAGACAAAGGTTCTTTCTGTAAGAGCAGTGAGACTGTGGAACCTCTGCCGCAGGAGGTGTTGGCGTACTCTATGTAACAGTTCAAGAGAGGCTGGATGCCTTTCTTTAGAGAAAAAATATCACGTTTGGTTATAAAAACGTTTTATTTAATTCTTTAGGGTTGGACTTGATGGATTTGCGTCTTTTTCCAGCCTTATATACTATGAATATATTATGAAGAGTTATATACATCAAAAAATAATAAATTACAGGAAGTCATTGAGAATTATTTTAGAGGCAGGGAAAATCGCACTGGAGCAGGATATTGCTAGGTAGGAGGTCCTATCACGAGCGGCGGGGGCATGCAACCAAGTTGGAATGGAATTCCATCTGAGTTTAATGAATTGGTATAGGATGAGCTGATAGATCAAAGATTGAGACTGGAAATCTTCATTTTAGAGAGGACTTCTCCCCCCCTCTATGAAGAGGCAATTGAAAGTTCAAATTCTCCAACCAGATACAGATAAAAGAAAATTGGGTCTCCACAAATCCTTTGTCCTATCTCTTAATCATGTTGGATAATAAAAACCTTTTGTTAGCCAACGTTTTTGGCATAAAGAACTTAAAAATAATTAGAGAATAATAATCCATTCATACCAAATGGATTTATCTCCGATGTGGTATACCGGATTTAAGATCTACTATATTATTGCTCAACTTATATCTCGCGTCCCGATGACGCCAACCCTCTTATGCCTGCTTTTAAATGGGCCAAATGCATAATTAGTGGTATGAGTTTTGTGGAAACTAGAAGCTGGTTTATGGAGTCCACTAAATGGGGTTGGCACTTTCCACACTACTTGTATATAGACCTATCGTGTACATTTTTAGGCTGTAATTTTGGGGTTACTGGAAAGTGCTCATATATATGACAATCAGGGCTTCATTATAAAGAAATTGGTTATCATTAGCAAGAGTTGCATAACAAAAAGTGGATGTCAAAAGAGGCCCGTCCCAGTTAAGAATTTGGAAGAGGCAGTCAATCAAACGATTTTGGCTGAGGAATTGGTACAGAGAAGTGGTAGTATAGGGGATATGATAAGTATAAGACATGTGGCATTTTTGGACCAATAACAAATTTAGAGAGGGGAGAAAAACTGGTCCTCAGATGAGAGATAATAGAACATTACCCTGGGGGCCTGGGAGGAGTCACTCGTGCATTCGAGTCTTTTGTGGGTCGAAGGGTGACAGGGAGACAGCCATCACCCGGTGTCTTGGTTTTTTTCTGTTTTCTTTTTACGTAAGGGTAAGGGGAGGATTGGAAGGGTAAGGGGTAAAGAAGAAGGGAGGAATAGGGAAAAAAATGGACACAAGAGTTAAAATATAATAAGTCATAATGACATAATTGTAAAGAATAATACAATGTTGCCTTCGGCTTAAAGGATAAAGGTGTATTAAATGTATTATGACTAAGAATGTATCTGTGAGGAAATGCTGTATAATTTATGTATAATCTGTTTTTTATAAGTGTCTTTCCTTCCTTTTAATTTTTAAGAGATTTTGTATTTATGGACTGACTGTAGTCACTATATTGTCCAATAAAACACCGTTTAATAAAACAAAAAAAAAGACACTGGTCGGACTCACATCCGGTGCTCCTTGCCCCTCGCCGTGATTGGGCTTCAATGTCACAAGTGTGTATTACAACAGCTTCATTACAAGTCTGTGCATGCGAAAAAATATAGGGAGTTTTGGACACTAAATCACTGCTATCCATAAAAACCTGTGGGTGGCTTAGTTTCTCAAATAATTTCAAGAGGTTCCCTTTAACATGTAATTCAAATGCTATGCTGGCATACACACCTAAAGTGCCCAAAACAATTACGTGAACACCAACTAAGCACATCTAATCCACAGGATAAGGCTGGTAAACCAGGCTCATTTGCATCATTTTTAAAGCCGTTTTTTATCTAAAACCAAAGGGCATACAATGCTTACAGAAAGAGCATATCCTTCTGATGGGCCCAATAGCCAGTATGTCTGTTGCTTTTTTACAATCCTTCATCCGGGTGGTAATGTCCTTTAATACAAGTTACGACAGGACTGGCAAAAAGCGTTTACCAGCTCAAGATTGTCCCAAAAATCAAGCGATAGCAAGAGATGAAGACAATATTACCCATGTGCGATGAGCCTGGGATAATAAGCATACCGGGAGTCCCTATATGAATCCTTCATGGAGATTCTAGCAATACCATAATGCATGACATAAATCACCAGATGGAGGGCTCCTCACACCTGTCTGCTCCATTACATTGCCCAGTCACCAGGTGTGGTGCACTGCCCCCTCCTGATAACGCATCCACAGCACACAAGCGTAACCTGCTTCCACCGACTGGAATATCGGGAGCACGTGACTGGCATAACACTGAGCACGCTCCCGGCGACGCTTCACATGCGCGCTCTCCGCCCTCTTGCTACTCCCGGCAGCTCCGTGACTTCAGGCTCCCCAGGGGCGCGCACCTTCATCAGGAAAGGGGGTGAAGAAGATGCGGAACGGTGGAAGATCAGCTGTCCGATGAGGACAAGGTTGGTGAATTGATGTGCGCTGCGGACGCTCCGCTCATTACAGCCATTGTCTTGTGAGGTTATATGTAGCTACAAGGGCAGCCTGCGGGGGGCGCTGTGTCTCGGGTGTCCTGGTGCGTAGGCCTGTGGCGGCCGGTTACCGGCTGGGGTGGCGGGTGACAGGCGGGCTCCGGGCTGTCTCTCATGATGTTCTGGGCTGTGGCTTGTGGCCGCTCCTTGTACGGCCTTAGCCGAAAATAGGAAGCAGGAGGGTGGGGGCCCTGGAGGCCCGGCCCTGCCCGGCACAGAGCTGTCACACAGGACTTCCCGTAGACTTCTCATGCCCCCAGCGCAGGGACACTTCCTCATAGCACAACTTCCTCTTCACATGTGGGTGCTCCACCCTGCAGGAGCTGCCCCTCACTCCACACTGGTGCTTTCACTTACTAATGAACCTACCCCTCACTTCACCTGTGTGCTGCCACCTACCACCAGGGGTGCTGCTCCTACTCTCTCACTTCCCCTGTGTGCTGCCACCTACCACTAGGGGCGCTACTCCTATCCCCTCACTTCACCTGTGTGCTGCCAACTACCACCAGGGGCGCTGCCGCCTTCCCCCTCACTCCACCTGTTCCGCTGCGCCTCCCCCCTCCTCCCCCTCACTTCCCCTGTGCGATTGCCCCGCCTTTCCCCCTCATCGTCCCCTGTGCGCTGCCGCCCTTCCCCCCTCACTCGTCCACTCCACCTTGCGCCTGCCGTCCCCCCCCCACGCGCCTTCGCCCCTCACTCCACCTGTGCGCTGCCGCCTTCCCCCTCACTCCACCTGTGCGCTGCCGCCTTCCCCCTCACTCCACCTGTGCGCTGCCGCCTTCCCCCCTCACTTCCACCGTTCGCTGCCGCTTCCCCCCCCCTCACTCCACCCTGTGGCGCTGCCGCTTCCCTCTTCCCCCTCACTCCACCTTGCGCTGCCGCCTTCCCATAGGGGCGCTGTGCCCACCTGTGTGTTACCACCAAGGGCACTGCTCCTACCCCCTCACTCCCCCTGTGTGCTGCCACCTATCACCAGGGGGTGTTGCACCTACTAATGAACCTACTCCATCAGTGTGCTGCCACCTACCACAAGGGCTGCTGCTCCTAAATAATAATTCTTTATTTATATAGCGCACACGGATTATGCAGCGCTGCACAAAGCATGACAAATGCCAAAGGGGACAAATGCCCCCTGTCCCCTTGGGGCTCAGAATCTAAACAACCTACCAGTATGTTTTTGGAGTGTGGGGAGAAACGGAGAAAACCCACGCAAATACAAGAGAAGAACACACAAACTCTTTGCAGTGTTGATGGGTGGACTTGACCAGGAGTCCAGCGCTGCACGGCAGAAGTGCGACTCACTATCCCCTCCTACCCACTCACTCCATCTATGTGCTGCCACCTACCATCAGGGGTTCTGCTCCTACCCCCTCACTCCACCTGTGTGCTTCCACTTACCACTGGGGGGGGGGGGGTGCTCACCTCTATATACCTAACTTCACTCTCCCTGTGTGCTGCACCCCTAACCACCAGGGGCGCTGCCCTACACCCCCTTCACTCCAACTGTGTGCTTCCACTTACCACTGGGGGGCACTGCTCCTACCCCTCACTCCACCTTTGTGCTGCCATCTACTCTCAGGGGCGTTGCTACTACTGCCCGCCCTCACAGCTCACCTGTTGGTTTACCACTTACCACCAGTGACTGCGCCTACCCCCTCACCTACACCTGTGTGCGCCCACCTACCATCAGGGGCACTGCTCTCCTCTCACATATCGTTCACCTGTGTGCTGCCACTTACCCCGGTGGGCGCACTGGGGTAAGCTCCTACCAGTGAACCTACCCCTCACCATCTTGTTTGCGTGCCTCCACCTGCAGAGCTTTGTGCTTCCCTGTGCTCGCCACCTCCATCAGTGGTGTCTGCACTGAGTGCCAGGCTGTTGCTAGGAACCTACCCTCACTCCATCAGGATTTGGGGAGCTCCATCCTGCAGGATCTGGCACTAGCCACTCACCACCATGGTGTCTACACTGGGTGCATCTTATTAATTAACCTACGGCCCTCACTGTCCATGGGATGTAATGTTGTCATCTGATGCTAGGTTGATATTGGCTCACTATGACAGGGACCATTGGGGCAGTAAGATGAAACGGCAGTGGAGGGGGCATAAGTGGTGAAGGTCAGTTCACATCATACATCAGTTCTTTTTTGTCAGACAAACCAGTTGTGGAGACTTCAGCAGATCACTATAATGGAAATAGAGTCATGATTGAAATGTCTTTCTGAAGGGCATGTGACTATCTGGTGTCCCTTGTTGTGCCATAGACTATTGTGCTAAGCTGCAACCAATGTGTTTAAGTCCACGTGGACCCCCCCCCCCCCCCACCCCCCCCCCCCCACCCCCCCCCCCCCCCCACCCCCCCCCCCCCCCCCCCCCCCCCCCCCCCCCCCCCCCCCCCCCCCCCCCCCCCCCCCCCCCCCCCCCCCCCCCCCCCCCCCCCTCCCCCCCCCCCCCACCCTGAACTTGACACTCTTTACAAGTGGAGAAACGACTGGTGATGCTTCTATTTCTGGACCCCCCAGTGATCGTGAGAGGGGCACGCCAGTCCCATAACAAGACGTTCTATACAACTGTTGCTCCAGTTCCTGGTCCCAATTGTCGAACCATCAGATTTCAGATCATCTTCCCTTTAAGGTTGAGCCATTCTTGCCTACGCAGCAAAGGGTTACCTGGTCATATAGTATCTTTCTAAATACCTGAAATGAATTCCGTGGAGTATGCAACCCTGCGCTCCTATAACTTTGTAGCACTTCAACGGTCTTTAGTCCCCACTCCGGCAGTATTTTGTCACTTTGCCGTATAAATTTTCTTATGTTGGTCCAACCCTCTTTAATATTTGGGGAAGATATCTTGGTGTAAAAATAGTGATACCTGACGGACTCATGTGGCTGTATTACATTTACCCGATTTCAGCTTATCAAGCTGCCATATATTCAGCTGGCCAGGCTTTCCTTCCCTGCACTGCACTGTTCTTGCCCCTTCACTGGGGGGGGGGGGGGGGGGGCTGACAATTTCACACCAGCCCTGCTCTAGGAATTGCGACTTTCATGCCTTGTATCCTCCGATCTCCTTCATGATGATATTCTCATCCTGAATTCTTTATTGTGCTTTGAGCCCGTATCTGCAGTAACTGACCTGCTGTGGATTCTAGATCTGCTTCTGCTGCAACTTTTTTCTAATCGGTCTGAACTACCTGCGCTTAGATTTTTTTTTTTTAAGCTGTGAAGGTGGCCGACCCATGAAGTGTGTATTCTGATCTTTCAGTTCAGCGTCTAGTCTGCTCTCCATCAGCTGTCAGGGATCCACTGATATAGAATTGTGGCCAGGTCACATTATAGATGTGGCCTATGCCTTCTATTTTCCATTCTTCTGTGGTGTCTGGTGTCTCTGATGCCATATGTGCTTACCGGACTAGAACAGAATTAAACAGTTTCCCAATGTTACAGTCTATGTAAACCTCACCATTATTTCCATTTTTGGGAATTTTAAGATATAGACACTCCTCCGTCATCTTCCAACCGACACCTGACACCGCCCACTGATCAGATGTTTGAAGCAGTCGTGTTGCCACTTCTTATTCACAGACCAATTTCATTTCTGTCTATGCACTACGATGACCTTGGGGCACACCATGCAGTAAGTTAGTTCAGCTCTGTCATCGATCAGCCGCGGAGAAACAATGGTACACTAAATATGCTTGTGAATAACTGCTAATGGTGGACAAGGTTTGTGCATTTTTTAAAAAAATGAGTGGGAAATGGATTTGCTTGGTTATTATATACATATCCACTTCCGTTCACTATGAAAATATTCCCAAACTTGACTGTTCCATCCTAACATATCCATAACCCTAATTCTGTCTGTATCAATGCAGAATAAGATGGCTAAAGAGAAATCTTCCATGCAAATTAACGCATCCAATAACTATACTTCATTAAACTATCATTAAAAGCATTGCCCTCATCCTAAGTGGTACTTTACTAGCTGCATGTGTAAAAAAAAAAAAAAAGAATAAAAAGTTTGTTACTTGTATGCAAACTTAAAGTGAGTCCAATGATGGTAATGGGGTCCGGTATAATGGGCAAGTGTTCACAATCCTGCCTGTCTAGTCCTAATGGAAAGGGCTCACTGCTAGGGCCTGCGCGCTGTGAACATGAGAGGCACTTCATGTCATGTGACCAGGGTGGAAGTCCTCTCAGGTCCTGTCATTGGCCGTGTCTACGCCCATGTATGTATCTGAGCCCTGCAATAAAAGCGATTCTATGGACTAGAATCTGTGGGAGGATAGAACCCCATGGAGGCATCTGTGATCAGATGCATGCATGGGGTAGATGTTGCCAAATGTAACTGGGTAAAAAGGACATACCGCTGGTCACATGATTATCCGGAAAGAAGGCATCGGGACTGGGGAGGATTAATGGAAAGGCCTGCTGAGTCAGGGAAACACACCCCTCTGATGCCAGGTTGATATAAAGATAAAGTTTATTATGGGGATGTACTGTAAAATGTTAGTGATAATGTACGTAATAAGGATTTTTATCACCATTGTCTTTACCTTATCCAAATAAAGTTATTTTGCTAGAACATATTTTTTGGAATACAACTTCGGTACTAACTGAATAATTGTAATTATAATATAAAAAACACGATGTGGGAAAAACATTTGTACATTTTTTGTTGACAACTAATATAAAAACCCCTACAAGTGAACTTTGAGGAAAGCAAACTAAAACATTAAGCAGGCATACAGAAAAACATACACTGGACAATCCTGGATGAAGGATTGTCAACCAAGCACACTGACCTACTGGCGTGTATATCCCTCTGGCAGTATCTGCCATTTTAGCTTCTATGCTCTTGTTTAAATACCAATAAAGATTTTAATATAGATGCAAATCAGTGGCGTGAGGTGCTCCATTGGTTGTTAATGGAACTTGCAGCCCTTGGCTCATTTGCCTGATTTTAAAAGATTTTTTTTTTTCTTAATAAGAAGGGCAATGAGCTTAATGAAAGGCATATCTTGCCAGAGCGTCTCACAGTATATCAGTGTACTTGCTTTAACTAACCTTCATCCTTGGTGGTAGATGTCATTTAATCCAGTTTTCCTGATCCTCTAGCAGTTCTAAGATAAGTTTAGACATTCCTCTTCTCCTCTGCTGATCTGTTGGGGAGGAGCTGCACTACTGATCATAAGAAAAATTGCATCCACCTTCATCTCAACTAAGCCTTATAGTGCTGGCGAAACTTTTAGCGGCTGAGTGCCCAAACTGCAACTCAAAACCCGCCCTCAAAACCAAAATTAAAGGCAGAACTTCTTGCTCACCTGTTCTTCACACTTCAATGCAGATTGGCTCCTGAGGACAAGCATTTCATCATTTTAGCTTCTTTCCCAGTGTCCCCTCTGTACCCAGAGAATTGTGGGGTGGGGCCAGCAAGAGGTCCCTCCAAGATAATTCGCCCTGTCTACTCCTTTTTCCCCCTCTCTACTTCTTTATAACAGTTCAAGTAGAGAAGGCAAGTATCAAATATGACTGAAGCAAAATATTTGAAGTGGCTGCACTGCAGGAAGATCCTTTGAAGTCCTTTCTGAATGTTGCTGTGGTGAGCGCCGGGTGCCGCCTCTGGCACCCGTGCCATAGGTCGCCACCACTGGCCTATATCATTAGATCAGGCATAGAAAGAACATTTTTAGGATATTCCATAATTTCCCCAAATTCTAATGGGGACAAACAATCTCCTCACAGTGAACTAACGTAACAATTTTTTTATATATATTTTCAGAGTTTTATTAGGACTGACAACTTCAGAGGCCCTGAGTGTAATTTTCAGGTTAAGTTATAGCACAGAGGATGGGGTAGTGCTCCTAGACTTACTATAGAGTCTTTTATGGATTGTCGTCTGCCTTGACATCTGTGCCAGCCTCAGTGCTGAATATCTCTGGGCATTTCCCCTGTCTGTTCTCTGCCATTTCGTACCCTGCTTCCTCACATGTTTTTGCTCTAGCATTGGCATATACACAATGTATAATGTGTCGGGTCGGTGTCCCCCCCCTTTAGACATAAGCTTTGGCTAATAAACTTGGCCTGTTCAGCAGCTTTTTATCATCAAGAAATTTTGCTCACAGGGCATTATTTTTCATAGAGTGCAGGCTTTCTAACATGTACAGTAAGTGCATGGAACGAAATCCTTGATAGACATATGTTTTCATTCAATACTTTTGTTATTATCAAACATGAGGAACGATGGAAATGTCATGGTATGTCCCTCCTGCTAATGGGGATGAATGTCACAGTGTCATGCTGGATTGGACGGCTGCTCGAATGCAGAGCGTTGGTTGTATTACAGGGTCTGCTGACTTATAAAAAGCAGATTTAAGGTTACACCTTGTTAATGCTGGATCTCCTTTTCCCCTCCTTTCCATTCCAAAGTGGAGGCTCTTCCATATCTGCCTGTATTGCTGCCAGTAGTCACGCTATGGATCTGTAATGTGAGTGCTGCTATGTGCCTAACTAGGAAGGCGTGCCTGTTCCTGCCCATGTCATTTTCTCAATCTTTTTGCCCTAAAAATGACAGCATGAGCAGTTGACACTGTGTTGTGATACTATTGGTTTGTAGTGCAACGAAGGAGGAGGAGTGGTAGTAGAATACTGTGCACACATATTTGACACTACATTGCTGCCTTATTGGCTGTCTTATTGTATAAAAGTCCAATAGTCTTAGAATTGAGATAAACTTAGTGTCTTCCATCCTGCTGAAGGACTAAATGCAGGATCCGTGTGCTGCTTTAATTTTAGACTTCTTACAGAGCAGTCACTTGACCGTGTAGAAGTTCCTCCCTGCGTCAGGATAGAGCGGCAGTCTTAAGACAGGACTGATATGTGGGAAAGAGAAGCTGGAACCTGCTCTATATGTAAGAGGATTGGGTGGAGGGGAATAAGGATAACATAGAAGGAGATGTGGGGTGGAAGTCTAAATGAGAGATAAGATGGTAGGAACAGCACGAGAAGGGTGTGGAAGGCGGTCGATGCCACAGACTACTGGTGAAATGTGAAAGCAGGCACTGAATGGCTCTGAATAGACGTAAGCTGCTTTGATTGGTTGCTATGTTGGTGGCAATGTTTTTTTTGTGTTCATTTTTTATGTCACCTTGAGTACAAAAGGCAATAACACAGATTTTACCTCTCCGCCTGGCGAAGTTTTGCATCCAAAGAATTTTCCTTGCCCCTTTCCTGCTTACTCCACAGGCCTCCGTGCCCCTCTATGCCTGTCATAGGTCCTCTATTGTAATCAGCAATTCCTCAATCGGTCGGAATATGATATGTTTTTTTCACTGCTTCTACGACAGAACCTTGTGTGACAAGTCTCCCCCAGTGAGACCAGTTAGGAGTCCTGGGGGTGAGAAGTTCACATTGAATGTTATCAGAACACAAAGCACTGACCAATGCTTGAACAGACAATGATTAATGCTGCATTAACACAGCTGTGTGCTCTCGCAAGACTGGATTTTCTGGGTATAGATCACTACTGGGGGAAGAAGAGGGGCGAAATTGAGCACTCATCAGGCCTTTCCCCCTTCCATTAAAGCAAAGTAACTGCCCAGCTGGGTCATGTTGGGGTGAGACACTGTGTGATCATCAGCACTGTGCCAGTGGGCCACAGATCTCTACTACTGTGGCTTGATCTGTCAATTCGGCAAAATCCCTATAGTTACCAATTGTAATGACCCTGGAGTATCCTATGAAGAGAATCTGTCATTCTAGTCCTAGCATGTGCAGGCATACAGTACTCTTGACATGTGTCCCATCACTTAGCTTTCTGCTGATATCCAGTTCTAAGTCTTTTTAACCTTATGGCTGATCTTAACTCACCGACCCAAACTTGTGCCGAGGGCGGAATAGGCATCATAGTATATTGATTGAATCCGCTATGGTCGTGAGGCTTACGATATGGATTTCTTAGAATACTTCAGTGTGTCTCATTCCCCTCCTGGGACTGTAACTATAGATCAGAAACCAGCACCTTAGCGCAGTGTCATGCGAGGAATATGGGGTTATCTGCTGCACCGCAATATGGAGGAAGTGATAAAGAGAACTGACTATCAATTTGGGTGACTGTCTACAAGGTAGTATGCAAAAAAGGGGGAAAATGTTACACAAATCCGGTGGAGTCAGGTGCAGAAAATTTTCCTTCCTGATGCATCTTTTTAGGCAAATACTATCCTATCACTATAAAATCTGTCTAGGTGGTACTGGGTCCCTGCCAACACCCATAATTATATTCCATTTGGCCCGACAAGTGCTGAAGATGGAACAAGCACCCATCACATGCTCCCATCTTTTGCCCCTGCAACCTTTCTGGTCCAGATGTAGTAGACTCAGATTACAGTATTGTTCAACAACCAGCACTTCTATCTATGTTCCTCAGCCACTCGCCAAATGGCTCGGTCATAACTGATTGCTACTAGGAAACTGAATCCCAGGTTATGAGTCCGCCTATGTCTGAATTTTGATTCATCGAGAATGGAGAAGCTCTCAGCAGACTAGCAACCCTCTGGAGAAAAACACACTGACCTGGGCGCCTGGACAAACTTTCACACTCTTGTTCATAACCTCTTTTAATCCGCCAGATTCACCCTCTGTATATGTACCTGTGCCCCCTCTGGTCATTTCTCTGTTCTCTCCCCCCCTCACCTCTTCTGTAGCAGTTGCTCTTATTATCACTGCATATTAATTATGCATCATTGACCGCTTACAATACTTTCTGCTTACATGGCATCAGCATGCAGACATTGTCATGATTAAATTGCTTTATCTCCTGTTCTCAATGACAAATGATTATTACTTCACTGCCGTGAGTCAGTTTGTTTGTTTTTAGCCTGTTTTGTTTTTTTTTGTTTTTTAGGTACGTGTAGCCGCCAAATTTATCATTCATGCTCCACCCTGGATAGTTTAATGCGTGTTTAATGGTTGAGTAATATTTTGCATTCTATTGTCTGTTTGCGTATTTACACTCGCATGATTATAAATGGAGGCACCCTGGGTATGTCCTTTCTTTGCATTGTCTCTGTTTTTTGTTAACCATCACCCCTTTTACCAATTAAAAAGAATTGCCTCCAAAGTCGTGTGCCAATGAGCTAAAAAGCTGATACGCACTTCACACAAAAAAAGTAAAAAAGCCCTTCTGGTTCTCTGCGTATAAATATTTTGTTATTATTAATAATCAACGTCTTGTAAAGGAACCTACCATGCTGAACTCTATCAGAAGTGGGATCTGATTTATAGATTTCTCCTTCCTGTTCTCCTTCCATGCCTCTGCTCCATTTGGCATTCTTAATCCGGGAAAATGTATCCTCCGCAAATGGTAAATTACCTGCTAAGACTACGGGTGTGGAGTACCCTGGCGGAGCGAAGGCTACTTCCACAACCAGTAGCATTAGCATGGCCGTCTCCTTGCACATCCTTGGCACATCTCTCTTTATTTTCGCACACCTCTGTAGCGGCTTTTATGGTGGCTAAACCCGATCATGCTGGCATGGGAGATATTTCTAATGTAGATTTCCTTAATCACATCAGCTACAACCTAAAAAACTAAGAGTATACAGACCAAGTTTGAGAACAGGTGTCTCTAAGCATAGAACAACACAGAATCAGTTTTTTTGCACACTGCAAGAACTGGTTATTATTCTGGTGACACACTCCCCGTCATGTGGGCATATGGCTGTGTAATGTACACTAAAATTGAAAGTAGTGGTTTAAAAAAATGATCTTTTTGTGTAAACATCCTAGGGTATTGAAATTTTGAGAACTTTTCTTTCTTTCATGGCCAAAAGTATTTAGCATCTTTTCCGAGCTAGTACAACAACAGACAGCCATAAGTCGTCTTGGGAATGATGGCAACAAGTTTTTCAACGACCACTGCTTCCGTCCTTGCAGATCATCTTCAGGGTCTCTGTTTTGGATGGTGAACAGCCATTTTCATTCAAGTCTCTCCAGAGATGCTCAATTGGGTTAGGGCGCTTTCACACTGCTTTTGGACCTGCGTTGTCATTTGTCATTGGCGTTTGAAACAGCATATTATGCAACAGCTTTGAGGGTGATTGCCTAATTACAAATCACTGTTAACATTTCCGTTCACAAAACGCATTGTAAATGCGATGTTAGCACATGTGTTAACAACGCGCTAACGCATGTGTTTTGTAAACGGTAATGTAATTAGGCAAATCACCTCTCGTCAGCTGTTTGTTATATGCGTTTCAAACTCAATGAAAACGCGACAAACGCACGTGTGAACGCGCCCTAAGGTCAGGGTCTGGCTGACAGCACGATGCAGCATTGTTCGTAGCCACTGGTGTTATTTTAGCTGTGTGCTTAGTGTCTCGTCGTGTTTAGAAGGTTAACTTCGGCCAGGTCTGAGGTCAGAGCACTCTGGAAGAAATTTTCGTCCATGATATCCCCAGTACTTGCCCACATTCGTCTTTCCTTATAAATGCAACGTCGTGTCCCTTTATTCCCTCAGCTAAAATGGCCTGCTCCATAGCATTATGTCTGTCCACCAACCATGTTGTCATTGTTCAGATTGTATTTGGGGTAATGACGGCCACACAATACCGCTTAGCGCTGAGGAAAGCTTCAGTTGGCACATTCTGCTCAGAGACCTACTGGGGCTGCAGTGAAAATGACTTTGTGGACCTTGCTCACCTCTCCCTTCTGCGTCGCTGGAGCCCTTGTATGTTGGGGTACTTCTTTAATCCTCACTCACACAGAACCTTATCCCCCAATCCACTCAAGTGGAGCAGAGTTGTGATCATCCAAACTTCTTCCATTTAAAAATTAGGAGCCATTGTTGCTCTTGGGAACCTTGAGTGCAAGCAGAAAGTATTTTTGTAACCCTTGGGCAGATCTGTGGCATGGTGCCCACAATTCTGTTCCTTAGACCCCAAGATTTCTGCTCTGCTCTGACACTGTCCTTATATAGGAGCTGTTGTGTACCTTTCTTAATCAAGCCCAACAGTTATAACTGATCACCAGCTGGACTCCAATTAAGGAGTAGGAACTATCTCAAGGAGAATCAGAAGAACATTGTCACATGTAGTTAAATATGAGTTCACAGGGTGTGACGCATGTGATACTTTCTTGGGGGCAACATGCGCATGTCTCTACAGGTTATTTGCAACTCATGCATCTGTTATTTACAAACAATACTAAAAATGTTTGTTGTTTTTAATTTACGTTTTAATAAATGCGAATGTCAAACTATAGATGTGTGGCAGTTGTTTTCTCTGTACATATCACACAGGTATTCCCCCCGTGCGGGCATACCGATGTGTGCTGGAGAGGAGGAGGAGTTACCCCTCTCCCTCATAGAAAACAGCAGCACACGGCCGCAACTCACTGAAGATAGATCTGCTCTATATTTTTTGCGGTGTGCGGCCGTGATCGCTGCCACCTACCGCCGTGCCGCTATTGCCGGTCTATGGGGACTACTGTGGCCAGCATGTCCGTCCCCCCGCGGCCATCATGGTGAATGAAGCCCTAAGATGATAACATGGATTGTGTTTTTTTCCCCTGCAGATGTCCGGTCCTGCTTACATGATATTTACTCAGGGAAGGTGCTGCTCGTAAAGTAGTATTATAATTTGCTTCGTCTCACATGTTTTAATTATGTTGCAAATACACCACTTGTATATTACTATGTAAAATAAATAACAGCTCAGTATAGTTGGCATACACAAAGACGTATTTGGGAGGGGGCTGCAGATAGGCTCGGCAAATTTGAAGCCACTATGGGTAACTTTGGCACATAGGGGAGGGGCATGTATTATTGGGATTTTTGTCTGTTTGGGTGTTATGCATAGATGTGGTACCATGCTGTTTTGCGGGACTTTCAATTGCGACATATGGCACATTAACAGTGGAGAAGTCACTTTTAAAATAGACCCTGCTCATGCTAATCTATTATTTGCTAGACTAGTTTTCACAATACTGGAAACTAAATTCATTATTTGTGATTTGCACAATGCCCTTAGAGGGACACATGCGCAAACAAAAAAAAAAAAAATTGGCGATAAACACACAAAAAAAATTATAACAACCAACAAAAAAAACAATACAACCGCATACATAGACTAATTTGACGATAGTATTTTTTAGACATGGTGGAATTTTGTTTGGACTATGTGAAGGCAAACTCTTATTGCTATCTCTTTCGGGACTTGCATAATTAGCAGGACATAATTTTTAATGGGTCAGGCTACTGGAAGGGGTTGTTTATGAATGTTTCTTTCATGATTGAATTGCATTCCTACGACAGTAGAGCTGTCACCATTTTGTTTTTTCTATTTAGTGCCTTGCACAATCCACCTTGGATCAGTTCACCCAGTAAAAGTGAAGGTTCCGAAGATCAGGTATGTGCAGGCAGTGTATGTGTAGGTGCATCAGATGTATATGTCTTGTTAGATGATTCTCCATTCCATCACAGGCTGAGCCTCTTCATACAGGGTGGGGGTTTTGAATATTTGCATCAAACTCCCCACCGCTTAATGCAACCAATACCGCCAGCAAAGGTCGCCGTGGCATTTCAAAAGACGGCGGCACTTGAGCACCGTCTCTTTCTACGATCTTCGCTCCCGTGAATGTTATCGGGGGGGGGCAGCGATCGGTTGCCATGGTAGCCTCGGGTCTTCGTTTGACTCGCAAGGCTACATGGCTTCCTGCAGAATTCGTACAATGAGGCTAGTGGCTCATAGGGGGGAGGGGGGGGGTAAACGAATAACATGTAACGAATAACATGCAGAAATTGGCCATATATTGCAATACAGAAGTAGTAATTGATCTAACCATCTAGGGTTATGGTACCTAGATGGTCTAAGAATAGTGAAAAAAAAAGAAAAGTTAAAAATATTATAAATCTTAAAATCAAATCGCCCCCCTTTCCCTAGAACTGATATGAAACTCTAACCAGTAAAAATCACAGACACATTATGGTATCAGGCCGCTTCCCAATGCCCGATTATCAAATATAGTACGGTGATGGCCGGCGTCTGACCTCCAGCGGGAATGGTGCCAAAATGTCCCGAAAAAATGGCGACTTTTAACACCTTTTTGTCACATAAAAATGGAATAAAAAAGTGATCAAAATACGCACAGCCGCTCAAAATGTACGCAATGAAAATGTCGCTCATTTAGCAAAAAATGCCCCTCACACAGCTCCGTACACCAAGCATGAAAAAGTTATTAGCGTCAGAAGATGACAAAACATTTTTCTTTTTTGTACACATTCGTTTCATTTTTGAAAATGTATTAAAACGTCAATAACACCTGTATAAATTTGGTATCACGCGATCGCACCGAACCAAAGATAAAGTAGAGTCTTATTTGGAACGCACAGTCAAAGTCTTAAAAAACTGAGCCAACAAGAACGTGACGTGCGTTTTTAATTTTTGGGTTTTTAAAAAAAATTTTTCCACATTTGATTTTTTTTAGCTTCGGCAGTATAAACAGAATTTAAAATAATCACATTACGGACGTAATATTTGTTTACGCACAAATAAGCCCTTACACAGGTCCTGTACACATAAAATAAAAGTATGGATTTTTGAGGTGGAGAGCGAGAAATGAACAAAAAAAAACGCCCAACCCTGCGTCCTTAAGGGGTTAGGGGTCAGATACTCTGTGAAGCCAATTCTTTCATCTGAATGGTGTTTTGGCATCAGCACATGGTTTTGTTTATTTATCAATACATCATATATATTTTTTTTTAAAAAAGGATATTCAGGTATTAAATAGACGAGCATGGAGACCTTGGCAATGGAAGAGTCCTGGCCCTAAAAACAAGATTTCATTTAAGTTTGATCACTATGAGAAAGGATCAAGTGACCCCAGCCTATGAAGGGAAAACCGCCAAGAGTCATGGATTAATGTTGTGGATACGGCTGTAAGATCCTATGTGAAAGATCATTATCCAAATGGAGTTTGTAATCTGTAAGTTTAATTTCCATTTTTGTATATTAGAACATGGATTGTATGTTTAGTCCAGCATTTCTAACGGTTAAAACGTTCATGTTTTTAGGTGTAATGGCAAAACTATAGATGGACAACAAACAATAATCGTATGCATTGAAGTCACCAGTTCAAAAAGCGAGAACTTCTGGTAAGTAATTTACTACCCGTCATTCACCTACTGGCATGACCTATTGGCACTTACAACCCTCAATGGTCATTTAGTTTTATATTTTTTTCTTTATTGTACATGTAATATATGTGGACTTCCCATCACAGATGCGTTTCTAGACCTAACCTTGTGATCAAAACTAGAAGAAGTTTTTTGGCCAGTACATCAATGCAAAACACATCTGTTTTTTATCTATCACGGTATCTAATGTACCAACCTTTGTCGATCAAGAGTAACCCCTCCCTGCTATAACCTTGAATGCGATCTATATGCACATTTCCAAACACAGTGTGCAACCTAAACGCCACGTGTAAGCCACCGGCCCGTAACAGTCCTCTTGTCGAAACAACTAAAAACCGTCATCAAAAACATATGGACTTGCCCTCAAACAACAACTCAGGACGGGTATAAAAAAAAAAAAAATTTTTTTATGTTGGGGGATTTTTTCATGCTGTGCTCTGTGTTTGTGATACGTTATAGGCATAAGCGTGTCATACTTTGAAGTCATGGGTGAAAAGTTTTTCAAGGAAGTAGTTGAGAGAGAAGAGAGAATATGGCAGCAAATGAAAGATGATTTGTGCTGCAAAAAACGCATTGTTGCTAAGCACTTTTGAATGAACTCTGACCAAAACAATTTTCACTGACAAAGTGTTAGGAAGGAGTTTCCACACTGTTCCATTTGACAAGGTCTCGAGCAGAGATCTAGGAATATACATCTTGTTACTCGCCAGATATCTCCGGATTACTTAGATTACTGGATGGTCATATGTATTTGGTAAGAACTTGGATTAACTTTCTACAGCTAGCTGACTCTTCAAAATATATTTAGGCAGGAATGGACGCTGGAGTCAGAAGGGAAGTTAAATCACACAATCCACTACAAGGTGGTTGGCATTCTCAAAAGTCAGTATTTTTAGTTGTAGCTGGCTGACCGAACTTTCTTGCATCATAGTTAGGCTACTCCTCTTCCTGTACCATAACTCGTGGTATAAGACTGGACGTACAGCAGTTCAGTGGCATTTATGTCTCAGACTCCGATCTGCATAAGTCCTGTTTCCCACCAGTGACTTTCATCAGTCAAACTCCCTGTGTGGGCAAGCTGGAGCGACTGCCCCGAAGGATGATCAACCAGAACTGAATTTATAAGCGAGTTCGTTCTGGCTGCTCAGCATTTTGGGCCAGACATTACAGGTAGCACAACATGCGATATTTAACTGATCAACTTTGTGAAACTGAAGTACCGATGTAAGATATGCATATTTATTACCATAATTCGCAGTGGTATAATTTTTATTTGAAAGGAGGCACCTCACTTTTTCTTATTGCTACTTATGGTTTCTTTAATTTGGGAAGATCAGTCTGTACTATAAAACACTTTAGATGTTGCACTTGACATCCAGGTTACAATGAGGGTTTCTTTCTTTTTTTTTTTTTAATTTATTTATAGTTTTCCCCCATCTTGATTTCCATTTGAGCCTTAAACAGGGTTGATGATCAGGCAAAGTGTGAGATTTTGTTCCCTAATTGTTTTATAATGTACTCCAAGCACTCCAGATGCTGCTCTTAATTCCGTGATCTTAACTACTTTATCATCACTCACCATCTTTAGTTGGGTCACGTAACAGCAAGGCTTCAGCTGTCTGGGATAGCCAGAACCCCTGGGAAGAAGACAGAGCAGTAATTACTTTAGGCGATAATAACTTGGAAATGTTCCTTCCGGTGTGTCCTTTATGACTTCATGGGGGACACTTGCTTGCATGACTAACTTAAAAAAATATTGATTTTATATTTACACACTGCTGTAGTTGGACTATGAATCACTAAACAAAAACAGTGCAGTGTCCTGCTCGCCCTCATGGTTGCATACGTTTCTTCAACGTCTCCGCGGAGTCCGGACCCCGGCCACTCGATGTGTGGTTGCGTCGATCCTGGGCGACGGCGCTCGGCGTGCCCGGTCGCGGGTTTTCCACGACCGTCTGTCGCAGCTGCGTGTCCCGTCCCCGTCCGGGGCGCCGCGGGTGCTCTTCGCCCTCCGCTCCGTCGGTGGCCGCCCTGCCCTGCTTTTTATTACAGGGAAGAAGGGATTCCATGCATCATATATTTGCTGTAATGCAGAGAACCACCCCCCCTTCAACTGCAAGGTGGTCGGTCCATGAAATGATACTGCAATAGGTCGTGATTCAAAAAACGGACCACAGCAGTGTGCAGGGCCAATAAGGCTGATTCCCAAAGACTTTTTTTTTCTGGGCTGTGCTCTACACCTGTGTGCTGCCACCTACCATCAGGGGCACTGCTCCTGCCCTCTCACTCCACCTGTGTGCTGCCACTTACCCCGGTGGGCTGCACTGGGTGTAAAGCTCCTACCAGTGAACCTACCCCTCACTCTTGTTGTGCGTGCTCCACCCTGAAGAAGCTTTGTGCTTCCCTGTGCTGCCACCTACCATCAGGGGTGTCTGCACTGAGTGCCAGGCTGTTGCTAGTGAACCTACCCCTCACTCCATCAGGATGTTGGGGGAGCTCCATCCTGCAGGAGCTGGCACTGCCACTCACCACCAGGGGTGTCTACACTGGGTGGCATCTTATTAATGAACCTACCCCTCACTCCATGGGGATGTAATGTTTGTCATCTGATGCTAAGGTTGATATTGGCTCACTATGACAGGGACCAGTGGGGCAGTAAGATGACGCAAGTGGAGGGGGCAGAAGTGGTGAAGGTCAGTTCACATCATACATCAGTTCTTTTTTGTCAGACAAAACCAGTTGTGGAGACTTCACAGATCACGTATAATGGAAATAGAGTCATTATTGAAATGTCTTTCTGAAGGGTCATGTGACTAGCTGGGTGTCCCTTGTGTGCCATAGACTATTGCTAAGCTGCAACCAATGTGTTTAAGTCACTGTGGACCTGACATTGGACACTCTTTACAAGTGGAGAAAAGACTGGTGATGCGTCTGATTTCTGGACCCCCAGTGATCATGAGAAGGGGCCACGCCAGTCCCATAGACAAGACAGGCTATACAACTGTTGCTCCAGTTCCTGGTCCCAATTGTCGAACCATCAGATTTCAGATCATCTGCCCTTTAAGGTTGAGCCATTCTTGCCTGCGCAGCAAAAAGGGTTACCTGGCATATAGTACTCTTATCTGAAATAACCTGAATGGACTTCCGGTGGAGTATGCAACCTGCGCTCCTATAACTTGGAGCACTTCACGGTCTTTTAGTCCCCACTCCCAAGTATTTTGGTCACTTGCAGTAAAATTTTCTATGTTGGTCCAACCCTTTTATATTTGGGTGAAGATATCTGGGTAAAAATAGTGATACCTGACAGGACTCATGTGCTGTAGTACAATTTACACCAGATTTCAGCTATAAGCTGCCATAGTAAATTCAGCTGGCCAGGCTTTCCCCTGCACTGCACTGTGTCTTGCCCCTTCACGCCCACTTATCCAAAAAGTGTGTGGGGGGGGGGGGGGGGCTGCAATTTCACAGCCATGCTCTAGGAATTGCGACTTTTCCATGCCTTGTACCTCCAGATTTCATGATGATATTCTCATCCTGATATTCTTTTATTGTGCTTTGAGCCCAGTATCTGCAGTAAACTGACCTGCTGTGGATTCTAGATCTGCTTCTGCTGCAAATTTTATAAATCCGGTCTGGAACTACATTGCGCTTAAGATTTTTTTTTTTTTTTAAGCTGTGAAGGTGGCCCTACTCCTAGGAAGTGTGTATTCTGATCTTTCAGTTCAGCGTCTAGTCTTCTCTCTCATGCTGCAGGGATCCACTGATATAGAAGTTTGTGGCCAGGTCACATTATAGATGTGGCCTATAGCCTTCCTATTTTCCATTCTTCTGTGGTGTCTGGTGGCTCTCTGATGCCATATGTGCTTACCTGGACTAGAACAGAATTAACAGTTCCCAATGTTACAGCTATGTAAACCTCACCATTATTTCCAGTTTTGGGGAATTTTAAGATATAACAACTCCTCCTTCATCTGTCCAACACCTGACACCCCCACTGATCAGATGTTTGAAGCAGTCGTGTTGCCACTTCTTATTCACAGACCAATTATGTCATGTCTATGCACCTACGATGACCTGGCACAACCATGCAGTAAGTTAAGGTCGCTCTGTCACTAGCACGGAGAAACAATGGATACACATAAATATGCTTGGGAATAACTGCTAATGGTGGACAAGGTTATGCATTGTTTAAAAAAATGAGTGGGAAATGGATTTGCTTGGTTATTATATAACATATCCACTACAGTTCACTATGAAAATATCCAAAACATTGACTGTATCATATCCATAACCTAATTCTGGTCTGTATCAATGCAGAATAAGATGGCTAAAGAGAATCTGCCATGCAAATTAACGCATCCAAATAAATACTTCATTAAAACTATCATTAAAAAGCATTGCCCTCATCCCTAAGTGGTTACTTTACATAGCTGCAATGTTTAAAAAAAAAAAAAAGAATAAAAAGTTTGTTAACTTGTATGCAACTTAAAGTGAGTCCAATGATGGTAATGGGGTCCGGTATATGCAGTGTTCACAGCCCTGCCTGTCTAGTCCTAATGGAAAGGTCTCACTGCTAGGGCATGCTGCGCTGTGGAACATTGAGAGGCACTTCATGTCATGTGACCAGGGTGAAGTCCTCTCATGTCCTGTTACATTTGCAGTGTCTACCCCATGTATGTATCTGAGCCCATGAAATAAAAGCAGATTCTATGGACTAGAATCTGTGGGAGGAGTAGAAACCCATGGAGGCATCTGTGATCAGATGCATGCATGGGGTAGATGTTGCAAATGTAACTGGGTAAAGGACATCACCATGGTCACATGATATACTGAGAAGAGGCATGGGACATGGGGAGGAGTAGATGGAAAGGGCCTGCTGAGCAGGAAACACACCCTCTGATGCCAGGTTATATAAGATAAAGTTTATTTATGGGGATGTAAGGTAAACATGTTAGTGATAAATGTACAGTAATAAGGATTTTTATCACCATTATTTTACATTATTCAAAATAAAGTTATTTTGGTAGAACATATTTTTTGGAATACAACATTAGGACTAACGTGAATGAATTGTAATTATATAAAAAACACTATGTGGGAAAAACATTTAGTACATTTTTGTTGTAAACTAATATAAAAACCCTACAAAGTGAACTTGGAGGAAAAGCAAACTAAAACATTAAGCAGCATACAGAAAAAACATACACTGGACAATCCTGGATGAAGGATTGTAAACCAAGCACACTGACCTACTGGCGTGTATACCCTCTGGCAGGATCTGCCATTTTAGCTTCTTATGCTCTTGTTTTAACCAAATAAAGATTTTAATATTATGCAAATCAGTGAGCGTGAGGGGCTCCGTTGGTGTTAATGGAACTTGCAGCCCCTTGGGCTCATTTGCATGATTTTAAAAGCTTTTTTTTTTCTTAATAAGAAGGGCATATGAAGCTTAATGAGAAGCAGATCTTGCCAGAGCGGACTCACAAGTATATCAGTGTACTTGCTTTACTAACCTTCATCCTGGTGGTAGATGTCATTTAATCCAGTTTTCCTGATCACTCTAGCAGTTCTAAGATAAGTTTAGACATTCCTTCTCCTCTGATCTGTTGGGGAGGAGCTGCACTACTGATCATAAGAAAAAGTGCATCCACATTCATCTCAACTAAAAGCCTATATAAGTGATGGCGAAACTTTTAGCGGCTGAGTGCCCAAACTGCAACTCAAACCCCCCTCAAACCAAAAATTAAAGCAGAAACTTATTGCTCCCTGTTCTTCAACAACTTTCAATCAGATTGGCATCCTGAGGACAGCATTTCATCATTTTAGCTTCTTTCCAGTGTCCCTCTGTACACAGAGAATTGTGGGGCCAGCAAGAGGTCCTCCAAAGATAATTCGGCCCTGTCTACTCATTTTCCCCCTCTCTACAGTTCTAAGTAGAGAAGCAAGTATCAAAATATGACTGAAAGCAGAATATTTGAAGTGGCTTGCAACTGCAGGAAGATTCTTTGAGTCCTGTCTGATGTGCTGTGGTGATGGCCCGGGTGCCGCCTCTGGCACCCGTGCCATAGGTTCGCCACCACTGGCCTATATCATTAGATCAGGAATAGAATAGACATTTTTAGGATATTCCATAATTTCCCCAAATTCTAATGGGGAAAAAAAATCTGCCCACGGAGTGAACTAATCGTAACAATTTTATTATATATATTTTCAGAGTTTTATTAGGACTACAACTTCAGAGCCCTGAGTGTAATTTTCAGGTTAAAAGTTATAGCACAGGAGGATGGTAGCTCCTAGACTTACTATAGAGTCTTTTATTGGATTGTCGTCTGCATTGACATCTGTGCCAGCCTCAGTGCTGAAATCTCTGGGCATCCCCTGTCTGTTCTCTGCCATTATCGGTACCGCTTCCGTCACATGTTTTTGCTCTACATTTGGCATATACACAATGTATAATGTGCTGGTCGGTGTCCTTTAGACATAGCTTTGGCTAATATAACTTGCCTGTTCAGCTTTTTATCAGCAAGAAATTTTGCTCACAGGGCATTATTTTTCATAGAGGTGCAAAGGCTTTCTAACATGTACAGTAAGTGCATGGAACGAAATCCATTGATACATATGTTTTAATTCAATACTTTGTTTATTATCAAACATGAGGAACGATGGAAATGTCATGGTATGTCCCTCCTGCTAATGGGGATAGATGTCACAGTGCATGCTGGGATTGGGAAGGCTACTGAATGCAGAGCGTTGGTGTATTACAGGGTCTGCTGAGCTTATAAAAAGCAGATGTAAGGTGACACCTTGTTAATGCTGGATCTCCTTTCCATGCACAAAGGTGGAGGCTCTTCCATATGCTGCCTGTATTCTGCCAGTAGTCACTCTATTGATCTGTATGTGAGTGCTGCTATGTAGCCTTAACTAGGAAGGCGTGCCTGTTCCTGCCCATGTCATTTTCTCAATCTTTATTGCCATAAATGGACACATGAGCAGTTGACACTGTGTTGTGATACTATTGGTTTGTAGTGCACGAAGGAGGAGGAAGTGGTAGTAGATACTGTGTACACATATTGAAACTACAATTGCTGCCTTATTGGCTGTCAGTATTGTATAAAATTCCAATAGTCTTAGAAATTGAGATAAAACCTTAGTGTATTTCCTGCGAAGGACTAAATGCAGGATCCGTGTGCTGCTTATAATTTTAGACTTGCTTACAGAGCAGTCAGCTTGACCGTGTAGAAGTTTCCCTGCTGTCAGGATAGAGCGGAGCTTAAGACAGGACTGATATGTGGGAAAGAGAAGCTGGAAACCTGCTCTATATGTAGATGCCACATGACTACTGGGAAATGTGAAAGCAGGCACTGAATGCTCTGAAATAACGTAAGCTGCTTTGATTGGTTGCTATGTTTAGGTGGGCAAGTTTTTTTTGTGTTCATTTTTATGTCACCTTGAGTAAAAAGGCAAAACAGATTTTAACTCTCCGACCTGGCAAAGTTTTGCATAAAAAGAATGTTCCTGCCCCGTGCCCGCTTACTCCACAGGCCTCCGTGCCCCTCTATGCCTGTCATAGTCGCTATTGTAATCGCAAATTCCTGCAATGCGCAGGAATATGATATTTTTTTTCACTGCTTCTACGACAGAAAACTTGTGTGACAAGTCTCCCCCAAGTGACCAGTTAGGAGTCCTGGGGGTGGAGAAGAGTCACATTGAGATGTTATCACAAAGCACCTGACCAATGCTTGGACAGGACAATGAGTAATGCTGCATTAACACAGCTGTGTGCTCGCAAGACTGGATTGCGGGTATAGATCACTACTGGGGGAAGAAGAGGGGCGAAATGAGCACTCATCAGCCTTCCCCCTTTCCATTTAAAGCAAAGTAACTGCCCAGCTGGGTCATGTTGGGGTGAGACACTGTGTGATCACCGCACTGTGACCAAGTGCCACAGATCTCTACTGTGGCTGTGATCTGTCAATTCGGCAAAATCCCTATAGTTACCAATTGTAATGACCCTGGAGTAGCCTATGAAGAGAATCTGTCAAGTTCTAGTCCTAGCATGTGCAGCATACAGTACTCTTGACGTGGTGTCCATCACTTAGCTTTCTGCTGATAAGTCAAGTTCTAAGCTTTTTAAACCTTATGGCTGATCTTAACTCACCGACCAAACATTGTGCCGAGGGCGGGAATATGGGCATCATAGTAATATGGATTGAATCCGCTATGGTCGTGAGGGCTTACGATATGGATTGCTAGAATAGCAGTGTGTCTCATTCCTCCTCCTGGACTGTAACTATAGATCAGAAACCACACCTTAGCGCAGTGTCATGCGAGGAAATATGGGAGTTATATGCTGCAGCCCAATATGGAGGAGAGTGATAAAGAGAAACTGACATCAAGTTGGTGACTGTCTACAAGGTAGTATGCAAAAATGTTACTACATCCGGTGGAGTCAGGTGCAGAAGACTTTCCTTCCTGATGCATCTTTTTAGGCAAATACTATACTATACTATAAAATCATGTCTAGGTGGTACTGGGTCCCTGCCAAGCACCATACTATATATCCATCTTGCCCCGACAAGTGCTGAAGATGGAAACAAGCACCCAGCACATGCTCCACATCTATTTGCCCCCTGCAACCTTTCTGGTCCAGAGTAGTAGACCAGATTGCAGTATTGTTAACAACCCAGCCACTTCTATTCTATGGTTCCTCAGCCACTCGCCAAATGCTCATGTCATACTGATTGCTACTAGGAAACTGATCCCCAGGTTATGGAAGTCATCCTATCTCTGAGATTTTGATTCATCAGAGAATGGAGAAGCTCTCAGCAGACGAGCGCCCCTCTGGAGAAAAACACACTGACCTGGGAGCCCTGGACAAACTTTACACACTCTTGTTCATAAACCTCTTTTATCCGCACAGATTCACCCTCTGTATAATGTACCTGTGACCTCATTTCTCTCCCCCCCTCACCTCTTTCTGTAGCAGTTGCTCTTATTATTCACTGATATTAGATTTATGCATCATTGAACCTGACAATACTTTCTGCTTACATGCATCAGACATTGTCATGATTAAATTGCTGTATGCTCCTGTTCTCAATGACAAATGATTATTACTTCACTGCCGTGAGTTCAGTTTGTTTGTTTACCTGTTTTTTTTTGTTTGTTTGTTTAGGTACGCGTAGCCGCCAAATTTATCATTCATGCTCCACCAGGAGAGTTTAATGAAGTGTTTAATGGTGAGTAATATTTTGCATTATATTGCTGTTGAGTATTTTACAACTCGCATGATTATAAATGGAGGCACCATGGATTAATGTCCTTTCTAGCATTGTCTTTGTTTGTTAACCATCACCCCTTTACCAATTAAATAAGAAATTGCCTCCAAAGTCGTGTGCAAATGAGCTGAAAAGAGCTGATACGCACTTCACACACCTCTGTCTCTGCATATAAATACTTTTTGTATTATTGAAGAATCACGTCTTGTAAAGGAAACCTACCATGCGAAATCTACTATCAGAAGTGGATCTGATTATAGATTTCTCCTGCCTGCCTCTGCTCCAATTTGACATTCTTAATCCTGGGAAAATGTTATCTCCGTAAAATGTAAATTACCTGCTAAGACTACTGGGTTGTGGAGTACCCTGGCTGGGAGCTAAGGCTACTCCACACCCCAGTAGCATTAGCAGTGCCGTCTCCTTGCACATCCTTGGCACACTTCTCTTTATTTTCGCACCTATGTAGCGGCTTCTATGGTGCTACCGAGCATGCTGGCATGAGAGATAATCTTCTAATGGTAGATTTCCTTCAATTCACAGCTACAAACTAGAGATACAGACAGTTAGACAGGTTTCTAGCATAGAAACACAGAAATCAGTTTTTTTGCACACTGCAAGAAATGGTTATTATTCTGGTGACCACTCCACGTCATGTGGGCATATGGCTGTGTAATGTACACTAAAATTGTAAAGTGGTTTAAAATGATCTTTTTTGTGTAAACATCACTAGGGTATTGAAATTTGAGAATTGTCTTTCATGGCCAAAAGTATTTAGCATCTTTCGAGCTAGTACAGCCATAAGTCTTCTTGGGAATGATGTAACAAGTTTTTCACACCACTCTTCCTTGCAGATCATCTTCAGGTCTCTGTTTGGATGGTGAACAGCCATTTTCAAGTCTCTCCAGAGATGCTCAATTGGGTTAAGGTCAGGGTTCTGGCTGAACCAGTCAAGAATGCAGAGTTGTTCATAAGCCACTGCTTTGTTATTTTAGCTGTGTGCTTAGTGTCATTGTCTTGTTAGAAGGTGAACCTTTGGCCCAGGTCTGAGGTCCAGAGCACTTTGGAAGAAATTTTCGTCCAGGATATCCCAGTACTTGCCCACATTCATCTTTCCTTAAAATGCAACCAGTGCTGTCCCTGCAGCTAAAGAATGCCTCCATAGCATAATGCTGCCACCACCATGTTTCATTGTTCGGATTGTATTTGGCAGGTAATGGCCACGCATACCGCTTAGCGCTGAGAAGAAGCTTCAGTCGGCACATTCTGCCATAAAGACCTGACTGGGGCTGCAGTGAAAGTTGACTTTGTGGAACTTTCTCACCTCTCCCTATTGCGTCTCTGGAGCCACCGTGATGTTGGGGTACTTCTTTACCTCACTCACAAAGACTCTTATCCCACAATCCACGGCAAGTGGAGGAAGAGTTGTGATCATCCCAAACTTCTTCCATTTAAAAATTATGGAGCCATTGTGCTCTTGGGAACCTTGAGTGCAGCAGAAATTATTTTGTAACCTTGGGCAGATCTGTGCATTGCCACAATTCTGTTCCTTAGACCCCAAGATTCTCTGCTCTGCTCTGACATGTCTTATATAGACTGGTGTGTACCTTTCTTAATCAAGCCCAATCAGTTTAACTGATCACAGCTGGACTCCAATGAAGGAGTAGAACTATCTCAAGGAGAATCAGAAGAACATGGGCAGCATGTGAGTTAAATATGAGTATCACAGGGTGTGACCATGTGATATTTCTTGGGGGCACATGCCATGTCTCTGCAGGTTACTTGCACTCAAGCATCTGTTATGTAAATACAGTTTTTTTTACGTTTTATAAATGCTAATGTCAAACTAGATGTGTGCAGTTGTTTTCTCTGTACATACACACACGGTATTCCCCCCGTGCGGGCATACCGATGTGTGCTGGAGAGGAGGAGGAGGTGACCCCTCCTCCCTACATAGAAAACAGCAGCACACGGCCGCACACTCGCTGAAATATGGAGCATGCTCTATCTTTTTGCGGTGTGCGGCCGGGATCGCTGCCACACCGCCGTGCCGCTATTGCCGTCTATGGGGACGTACATGTGGCCGCATGTCCGTCCCCGCGGACAGCCATGTGAATGAGCCCTAAGAATAACATGGATTTGTTTTTCCCCTGCAGATGTCCGGTTCCTGCTTAACAATGATAATTTACTCAGGGAAGGTGCTGCTCAGTAAGTAGTATTATCTTTGATTCTTCTCACAATGTTTTAATTATAGTTGCAAATATCACCAACTTGTTATATTATATGTAAAATAAATAACAGCTCAGTATATTTGGCCATACACAAATGAACGTATTTGGGAGGGGGGCTGCAGATAGGCGGCAAATTTGAAGACCACTATGGGTAACTTGGAACATATGGGAGGGGGCATTTATTATTGGGATTTTTTGTCTGTTTGGTGTTATTGCATAGATGTGGTACACATGCTGTTTTGCGACTTTTCATTGCGACAAATGCACATTAGACAGTGGAAAGTCACTTTAAAATAGACCCTGCTCGTGCTAAATCTATTATTTGCTTAGACTAGTTTTCACAATACTGAACTAAATTCATTATTTGTGATTTGGCACAATTGCTCCTTAGAGGGACACATGCAGCAAAAAAAAAAAATTTGCGATAAACACAAAAAAAAAATTATGAAACGAACAAAAAAAACCAAATACAACAACATACATAGACTAATTTGACAAATTATTATTTTTTAGACATAGGTGGAATTTTGTTTGGACTATGTGAAGGCAAACTCTTTATTGCTATCTCTTCGGGACTTGCAGAATTACAGGACAATAATTTTAATGGGTCAGGCTACTGTGAAGGGTTAGTTTATGAATGTTTCTTCATGATTGAATTTTGCATTCCTACAGGTAGAGCTGTAACAATTTTTTGTTTTTTCTATTTAGTGCCTTTGCACAATACAACTTGGATCAGTTCACCCCAGTAAAAGTTGAAGGTTACGAAGATCAGGTATGTGTCGTGCTCTATATCAGACATTATCAGGAAATAGTTCGCGTAGATAGTTACACTGTGTCTGTCCAGGCCAGTAGTAGATGCCATAGAACTGCTCGGCAGTGTAGTACCTGCTGTGCTAGTTCCCTATAAGCGCCTATGCTACAAATGAGACATAATGAGTGACTAGTACACTGCCCGCTGCCTGCGCCACTGCAGAGCAACTATACACGGATAGGACCGTAGGATAGTACTCCGTGGCTGTAGCATGCGAATATGATTAACGTGGTGTGACATGCAGAGTGAAGTGCTCATGCACACTGAGATTTCTGCTGTCCATTTATAAAAAAAATAAAAAAAAAAAAAAAAGGGGGGACAAGGAATTAGGTAGTGGGACGGTATGGTGTCTTGTGAGTAGTACGCATATATTTATTATACTAGGTATTATGGAGTATTATACTGTTCGTTCAGATGTTTTCGCATATAATTTCAGACTTAGCTACGTATAGTAACCTGTTGGTTATTTGTCGCTCATTACCAAGTATCACTGTGAATAGGTAGTATTAGTACATGTGCTTATGCATCTAATACACGCGCAGTATGAGCTCGATAGCTACTCCAGACGCGATGTTCGACGTGTGGCACATAACGTAAATGTCAACAGATAGGCCAGCAGTAGTAAGCTCCCACGATGCGTCCGGCTGCATATATCCAGTGATCCTGGATTTCACTGGATTAGTCTAGGCCATGTGAAGGGGGGTGGGGGGGGGGGCCGATAGGGATATTACCAGGATATGAAGTAGTAAGTCTGTGCCTGATTCCCATATAATTACATGATCAATTATTATTCTTCCTTTTCTTTTCTTTTGTTCCCCCATTATACATGAAGGAAGTAAATAGTACCAGATACCACGGTGCTGGTGCCGAAATAATAACCATACGCTAGATTCAGCGTTTGTCGCATGTAGTATACTTTGCTGTGCCCATTATCGATAGAGTAGTAGTAACTGTGGCTGTGCATATAATACAGATAGGAGTAGTAGTCTGAGCTGTACCCATATCTACGGAATACGGAACAAAAAGGTAGTAGTACCTGATCTATGTGTCCCCTATAGAAAGGATAGGAGTAGTAGTACTCAGTGCCCAATATATACAGATAAAGTATGTAGTACTTGTGCTGTGCTCGTATATACAGGATAAGGAGTATAGACTTGAGCTTTTGTGCCATATATACAGTATAGGAGTATAGTACTGTATGTGTCCATATATCACAGGCTGGAGTAAGTCAGTACTAGTGCTGTGTCCCATATATACAGTGAAAGGAAGTAATAGACTGTGCTAGTGGCCCTATATATACAGGAATAGGAGGTAGTAAGATACTGTGGCTTGTGCCCATATATACAGGATAGGCATTAGTAGATGACTGTGCTGTGGCCCATATTACAGGACAGGAAGTAAAAGTACTGTGATGTGGCCCATATACACAGTAATAGTAGCAGTAGTAACTGTTTTTTGTCCCATATACACAGGGGATAGGAGTAGTAGTACTGTTGAGCTGTGCTCAATATATACAGGATAAGTAGTAGTAACTAGAGCTGTGCCATAATATACAGGATAGCAGTATTAAAGTATGTGCTTGTGCCCACATATACAGGATTGAAGTAGTAGTACAACTCTGTGGCTGTGCTCATATATACAGAATAGTAGTCGTAATAACAGAGCTGTGCCATATATACAGATAGATATAGTAACTGTTAATGGTTCCATATATACAGGATAGGAGTAGTATTACTAGTCCTGTGTCCATATATACAGGATAAGGCGTAAGTATACTGTGCTGTGTCCTATCAGGAAAGGCTTAATAAGTACTGTGGGCTGTGCCCTATAATATCAGGATAGGAGTAGTAGTAAAACTGATGCTGTGCCCATATATACAGAATAGGAGTAGTAGTACTAAGTGCCTGTGGCCCCATATATACAGGAACAGGATGGGATTAGTAGTACGAGCAATGTGGCCCACATATATACAAGAAATAGGAGCATTAGTTTAACTGTGCTGTGCCCATATATGACAGGCAATAGGAAGATATAGTGACTGGTGATGTGTCCAATATTACAGGATAGAGAGTAGTAGTAAATGTGCATGTGCCCATAATTCACACGATAGTAGTAGTAGTACTGTGCCTTGTGGTCCATAATTCGGAAAGGAGTAATAGTACACCAAAACCCAAGTGCTGTCCTATCTATACAGGATTAGAAGTAGTAAATTACTGTGCTGTGCCATAAATATACCGGAATAGGAGTAGTCAGTAACTGTGCTGTTCCCATATATAACAGGAATAGGAGTAGTAGTACATGAGCTGTACCCAGTAATACAGGAAAGGAGTAGTAGTACTGTGCTGGGTGGGGTCCATTATAAAGGATAAGGGTAGTAGTACTGGTGCCCATATATACAGGATAGGAGTAGTAGTACTGTTGCTGTGCTCATATATACGGATAGGAGAGTAGTACTGAAGCTGTGCCCATATTAACAGGATAGAGTAGTAGTACTAGTGATGTGTCCATCAAATATAAACAGGATAGAGTGTAGTATTTGGCTGTGCCCATATATACAGGATAGGAGTATAGTAAACTGTGCTGTGTCCATATATTAAAGGATAAGAGTAGTAGTACTGTGGCCCATATATACAGGATAGGAGTAAGTTATAAATGTGCATGTTTCCATATTTTTTTAACAGGATAGGAGAAGTAGTACTCTGGGGGGCTGTCGCCCAAATTTTTTTACAGGTATAGAGTGTAGTACTGTGCCCCATAATTACCGGATAGGCGTAGATAGTACTTGTGGCTTGTTCTCATATAAACGGATATGGTATTTAGTACTGGCTGTCACATATTACATGATAGAAGTAGTAGTAACTGTTGCTGTGCCCAATATATACAGGATAAGCAGTAGTAGTACTGTGGGTCTGTGGCCCATATATCAGGATAGGAGTAAGTAGTAAACTGAGCCTGTACCCATATATACAGGACGGAGTAGTAGTACTGTGTGGTACCCATTAATACAGGATAGTGAGTAAGTAGTACTGTGCTTGTGCCCATAAATACAGGGAGGAGGAGTAGTCTGTGCCTGTGTCCATTATAAGGATAGGATTATAGTACTGTGCCCATATATACGGATGTAGTGTAAGTAACTGTGCTGTTGCTCCATATTACAGGATAGGCATTATAAGTACGTGTTGTGTCATATATCCGTCAAACTGGAGTAGGAGACTGATGCTGTGCCCTATATACTGGATAGGAGTAATAGTACTGTACTGTGTCCATATATACAGGATAGGAGTCTTAGTACTGTGCTGTGTCCATATTAAAGGATAGGAGTAGTAATTAAACTGGTGCCCATATATAACACAGTTGTTAGTAGTACTGTGTCTGTTCCCATATTTACAGGAATAGGAAAGTATTAAAACTGGGCTGTTCCCAATTTTAACATGATAGGAAGTAGTAGTACTGGTGGGCCCATATTCATATACAGGATAGGAGTAGTTAGATACTGTGCTGTCTCATATAAACAGGATAGGAAGTCGTACCGTACTGTGTGTTCCCAATATATACAGGATAAAGGATAGTAGTACTGTTCCTGTATCCCATATTATACTAATATGAGTAGTAATAAACTGTGCTGTGCCCATAATATGTGCAAGGAAGGAGGAGTAATTGTGGTATGTGCCCATATACACAGGAAATAGGAGATATTTAGTAACTGTGCAGTGTCCAATAATATAGGGAAATAGGAAGGAATAGTAACTGTGCGTGTGTCCATATATTACAGGATCGGAGTAAAGTATTACTGTTATGTTCCATATATACAGGAATCGGAGTAGTAAATTACTGGTCCTGTGTCCAGATATACAGGAAATAGGTAGTAGTAACTTGTGCTGTGTCCTATATCCAAGGCTAAGAGTAAAGTAAGTACTGTTGCTGTGCCTAAATATACAAGATAGGATATTAGTACTAGTGCCTGTGCCCCATATTATACAGGATTAGGAAAGTAGTGTACTGTGCTTTTGCCCATATATACAGAATAGGAGTAGTAGTAACTGAGCTTGCCCATATATACACAGGATTGGAAGCAGTAGTACTCGTGCTGTGCTCATATATAAACCAGGAATAGAGAATGTAGTATGAGCTGTGCCCATAAATACAACAGGATAGGAAGCGTAGTACTGTGCTGTGGCTCATATATACAGGATAGGAGTAGTAAGTACTGTGCGTTCCCATATATACAGGATAGGAGTAGTAGTTCTAGTGCTGTGCTCATATATCGGAATACGAGTATTATTACTGTGCTTGTTTTTTTTTTTTTTTTTTCCCCAATATATCAGATAGGAGTTAGTACTGGTGCTGTTTCCATATATAACTAGATCTGAGTAAGTAGTACTGTTGCAGTGCCCATATATGCAGGAAATGAGGAAGTAATTGTGTTGTGCCCTATTACACGGAAGGAAGTGTAGTACTAGTGCTGTGTCCAAGATATCAGCTGGAGTAGTAGTACTGTGCTGTGTCCATATATAAAGGATAGAGTAAGTTTAGTACTGTGCTGGGTCCATATATAAGGATAGGATAAGTAATATACTTGTTTGGCTGTCCATATAATACAAGATAGAAAGTAGTAGTACTGTGCGCTGTGCCCCATATATACAGATATGAAAGTATAGTACTGTGCTGTCCCATATATACAGGATAGGAATTAGTAATACTGGTGCTGTAGCTCATATATAAGGATTCGCGTCGTAGTACTGTGCTGTTCCCTCTATCTACTGGATATGAGTAAGTAGTACTGTGCTGTGCCCCAAATATGCAGGAAAGGAGGGAGTATTGTGGTTTTGTGCCCCATATCACACAGGATAGGAAAAGTAGTAGTAACTCGGTCAGTGGTCCCCCATAATAACGGATAGGAGTAAGTAGTACTGTGCTGATGGTCCATATATACAAGGATAAAGTTCGTAGTACGTGCAGTGTCCATATATCAGGAATAGAGTAGTAGTACTGTGCTGTGGTCCATAATAAGGGAAGGAGTAGTAAGTACTGTGCTAAGGTCCATATAATACAGGATAGGAGTAGTAGTACGTGCTGTGCCCCATATATCTGGATAGGAAGAAAAAATATTCTTAAGTACTGTACTAGTGTCCCATATATCGGATAGGAGTTAGATAGTTACTGAAAGTGCTAGTGGTCCCAATCTCTAAAGGATACGAGTAGTAGTTACTGTGCCCATATTTCAGGATAGGAGTCGTAGTACTGTGCTGTGCCATATATTCAAGGATCGGAGAACCTTAAGTACTGGGCTGTGCCCCATAATATCCGGATGAGGAGTAGTAGTACTGTTCTTGTGTCCATATTACATGATAGAGTAGTAGTTACTAGTGCTGTGTACCCTTATATAACAAGGATAGGATTATAGTACGGGCGGGATCCATATTACCAGGATAGGAGTAGTTAATTCACTGTGCTGGTCCATATATACAAGATAGAGTAGTAGTACTGTTGCTGTGCCCCATATATACAGGATCGGAAGTAGTAATACTGTGCTGTGGCCCATATTACAAGGATAGGAGTAGTAGGGGAAGAAGTTGTATTAATCCCCTCAAACCGAAATATAGGAAAGAGTTAAGAGAACATAGCAATGCCTTAAAACCAATCAAAATCTCTCCGCAAATCACGACCTATAAACGCCCTCATCAAGGAGCAGGGAACCATGTCCTAATCGACCCTCAACACACGACGACAGGACCCGTCGCCTAAACAACCTGAGGAACCCTGTACGGCAATCCAGCTCCCTAGCGGCTCCTTCCGGGCTCGACCTCACATCCTGCCCCTCAACACGGAACCAGCAAGCCGAAAAGTTACCATGTACACGGCTCCTTCGCCCCGACCCCACTGCTCGAAGAAATACTTGCGGCACGATACATTGAGTCCCACGCCACCGTTTGCCTGAGTATTCCGCTCCACATGCCTTGACAAGCGAGAGGCCTTGTGCGGGTTTAGGCGTATGCTGGACCGCGAATACGGCCGTACCAATAAGGTTAACGTGGCCGGGGGTATGGGGGGAGGAGAGTGGACGTGCATAGAACGCAGTGGGGAGGATTGCAATTATAAAGGAAACGGGCGAGCGGTGAGGTAAGGCTGATCCAGATACCAAAAGCCTGTGATGCTTTGTGGGGCCAACTAGCACAGCCGCTCGATCTTAACCCTTATCGACCTTACATCCCACGGAACCATAAAAGCAAGTGGTCATTATAAGATCGGCACTGCGGAGCAATGTGCACGGGTAATGTCTTGGAGCCACTGAACCGCCGCCGCTCATCAACGTTTCATCCAGCACCCTCGCTCTGACCGGTCGGAAGACAGACAACCCTCAGATCGAGGCGTCGGCCCATGGCCCCTCGGAAACGGCACCCCGAAAATCGGCGGTAAATAGGAGATCTCGGAGTTGAGGAACCGTCTCGACGGAGGCGCAGTCACTTGCCGGTGCCAGCCCCCGATAGGAATCGCTATGCTTAAGCAACCGGTATTGATGTGAGACCCTTATCAATCAACACAAGGCCAATTTACAGAAGCCTCTTGCTGCCCCCTCCGACACGGGCCAGCAATCTGCGGTACTATTTCTATCGTGAGTGCGTCAGATGACTGATACGAAGACATGCTAACAACCACAAGTGCCCGATGGGCTGGTGGTTCTCTACGCCTACGAATTCCTTGCAGCCAAATTCATTATCGTGTGCGTCGACCAAGTGTTGCGGAGCCTCTACGAAGCGCGAGCGTAACAATTCGCTGATCTTCCCTCACGCTGGTAACTGCGTGAGTGGGTCCTAAGGCCGCCCTACGGCCCGGTGCCGGGTCCCCCGTGGGCACCAGATCGTCTAGCCTCTTCTTCCAGCACGGTGAGACGCCTCGGACACCTATTGAGTCACTTAAACACCCAGGCGTGGAGGGAGTCCGCGTAAGATGTATTCGTCAAGCGGCAGCGGGGAATCGCGACCCCACCAATGACCCGATTTGACCTTCTGTAGCCACAAGTTGGGGCGTGAGTGAGCACTTAGCCCCCTTCTGGCACCGGCCAGATGCAGGGATCTGCCCGGGCTTAGGGTAAACGTCCCGGCACGGATAGACAACAACACTCCCTCAAACAAGTCTTAACATATACATTGCCTAAACTGTAGATTTGGTGAAATGTTTTCAATATTGCTCCACAAGCTTCTCAAAATAGTTGCAGAAAATTGGGGCCCATTCCTGCTAACAGAAGTACTGTAGCCAGACCAGAGCCATTAACAGAGTTTGTAAAGCAGAATATAATATTTTCAACGGATTGTAGATTAGGGCTTTGTTTGTTATTCTTTGATACCCAGTTTGGCACAAATGTTTCTCCAAATGGACAAACTGCCAATGCCGTAACTTCCTGAGATGCTTCAGTATGGCCACTAATGTCCTCCCGATGTCTCTCTATTTTATGAAGTGCACCAGTGACAAACACCACACACATGATGCTGCCACCACCGTTAGTGGTCACAGCAGGGGTGGTGTTCTCTCAGGCTTCCAAGCTTCTCTTATTCTTCCCTCCAAACTTAACCTGAACATGTCCTCCATGTTGTTATGGCCCAAACAGTTTAATTTTAGTTTGGTTAGACCACAGGGCAAGTCTGCAAAAAATAAAGATCTTTGTTCCCATGTCACATTTGCAACAGTAATCTGGATAATTTTTTTCATTTGTTATTTGGAGTTTGGCTTCTTCCTGCAGAGTGCCTTCCAGCCTTTTGCTTTTGTTCTTGGGTTGATGCACATTATAGACAAAGCACCTTCATTTCTCAACTAAGAACTTATCTCCTTCCTGAGCACATGAGGACTGGACATTTCCCATTTTTTTTGTCGTCATATAATTGTTTTGTACAGAAAGAAGAGGCACTTACCCATACCCGACTTTTATAATGAGCAATTCTCTTCGCCTGATATATTGGCTGATATAATGAGGCAACACCCGAAACATACTGCTCTTGTTTACATCCATGGCAACTGTCCAAGGGTGATGCCACTACCCCATTTCAGTCCACATAAAAAACGTATCAGTTTTTGACCATTTATCATGCGTTTTGCTGTTTGTAGAACCTGTTAATCTTATAGTAAAATCAGGTTTGAAAGCAGCCAAACGCATGGTAAATGGTATCACAAACTGATGTTTTTCCAAACGCATGCGTTAAAACGGATTGAAAACGGGACGCGTGTCATCACCCTTAAACTTGCTATGATGTTACCAAAGAAGCAGTAGGTTTCAGTGTGCCATCATTATAGGGCTGTCCCATATTGTTTAAAGACATAGTAATATCTTGGTGTATGGTAGTTTTTTGACTTTACCGAAAGATATAATGCCGTAAACAGATCTCCCCCTCATTATCCTGGTATTTGGCAAATTAATAATATAAAAAAGTTCTAGCATTTACCATATAAACTCGAGTATAAAGCAGTTTTTCAGCCACAAAATGTGCTGAAACCCCCAAACTTGGCTTATACTCGAGTAACAAAAATATAGGGTTGCCAGGTTTTGTGGTAAAATTAGGGCCTTCGGCTTCTGGCTATACTTGGTCGGCTTATACCTCGAGTATTACGGTAGTTTATGGTAATAAGTTTCCTTAGTTAAAGGAACCTCCACTTGTAGTGGTAGGTTTCTGATGGAAATACCGAGCACCAGCTCAGGGTGAGCTGGTGCCGGAGCTTTATTTTTGTTAGTGTTTTAAACCCGCGGTATAAACCACTTTAAACTTTATAGCCGGCGCAGAGAGGTACAACGCTCGTCGCTTACCGTGCGCCCGGCTACATATGAACTGAAGGAGAGCGCGCGCATGGTAAGCGCCGAGCGCGTACCCCCTGCGCCGTCTATAAGTTTAAAAAAGTGTTTTTAACCGCGATACCGCGCCTTTAAAACCACTAACAAAAATAACCCGGCTCGGCACCAGCTCACCCTGAGCTGGTGCCCGGTATTCCATCAGAAACCTGCCACTACAAGTGGTAGGTTCCTTAATAAGAGCGAGAGAAGCGAAAATTGCTGCTGGCCGTGAAAGCCCCTGGGTAAACTCTCATACACCAGCCGTTCATGGGGACGTACATGCGGCCACCATATACGCCCCCATAGACGGCAATGGTGCGGTATGGTGCCACACATAAAAATAAAGAGCATGCTCTATCTTCTACGAGTGTGCGGCCGTGTGCCGTGTTTCCCATGAGGGCATAACCGCATGTGAATGAAACCTTAGTTGTACATGTAATGAACTTTTACACAGATCACACTATAGATCTTTACTAACCTAGTTCAGTAATGTTTACTTACCGTCACAGTTAGTGATCTGCAACACAATCTTATGGCTCACTAGCTGAACATTACCATCTTCATAATAATGAACCTGGGAAAGGTAAGAAAAGTATTACCAATAAGAAAATGAATCCTTAAAGTGAAACTACATTAAGAAGAGGAGGCAGACTCCAACAGACCATGGTTATTCCAGCTCTGTAGGCTATAAGCCTCTAAGTTTACTGTAAAGAGTGCAGCCATAGAACTTTAACAATTTAATAAAAAATGCAAATAAAATAACTACGGCTCCTTTACACACCAGGTGCAGGAAGGAAGGGGTGCAGCCCACTCCTCACCACTCCTTCTCCATAGTTGGCCAGGCAACCAAGCTGTTAATCCGGCAAAAAGATAGGACAAGTACTGTGTCTGACAAAAGTTGGTGGTCAATATGGCCATTCAAATGAATGAATGTATTGTCCATTGAAGTAAAGACATAAAAGACAATAAAAGTCTTTGTGAATCAGCCCTTATGCCCCTAGCACACTGCTGTGGTCTGTTTTTGAATCACTGACCTGGCAGTATCCAGTTTCATGGACCGACCACATTGCAGTGAAGGGGGTCTATGCATTACAGCAATATTGATAGGCATGGAATCCCTCTTCCCTGTAATACAAAAGCTGTAATCCTGATCACTATGTTTACCCTTTCCCAGCAATGTGGTCGGTACCCATGTAACAGGACACTGCAATGTTAGTGATTCAAGTCCAACTACAGCAGTGTTAAATATAAATCAATATTTTTATTAATTTAGTCATGCAAGCAGTGTCCCCCCATAAAGTCATAAAGGACCACCAGAAGGACATTTCCAAGTTTATTATCCGCTAAGTAATTAACTGCTCTCTGTCTCTTCCCAGGGTGTCTGGCTATCCCAGACGCTGAAACCTTGCCTGTTACTGTGACCCAACTAAAGATGGTGAGTGTGATAAAGTAGTTAAGATCACGGATAAAGACAACATCTGGGTGCTTGGAGTTACATTATAAAACAATTAGGAACAAACATCTCTACAACTTTGCCTGAATCAACCCATGTTTAAGGCTTCAAATGGAAATCAAGATGGGAGAAAAAATAAAAATAAATTAAAAAACAAAAAAAAACCCTATTGTAACCTGGATTCAAGTGCAACATCTAAAGTGTTTTACTAGTACAGACTGATCTCCAAATTAAAGAACCTAAGTCAGCAATAAGCAAAAAGTGAGGTGCCTCCTTTCAAATAAAATTATACCACATGCGAATTCATGTAATAAATCTGCATATCTTACATCGTACTTCAGTTTCACACAAAGTTGATCATAAATCTCACTGTTTGTGCTACCTGTAATGTCTGCCCAAATGCTGAGCAGCCAGAACTGAACTCAGCTTATAATTCAGTTCTGGTTGCTATCATTCGGGCCGGTCGCTCCAGCTTGCGCCACACAGAGTTTGACTGATTGAAAGTCACTGGTGTGAACCAGGACTTATGCAGATCGGAGGTCTGGATAAATTGCACTGAACTGCTGTACTGTCCAGTCTCTACCACATTATGGTACAGGAAAGTAGCCTAACTATGATGCAAGAAGTTCGTCCAGCCCAGCTCAATAAACATACCTGAATTTTTAGAATGCCAACCACCTTTGTAGTGGATTGTGTGATGTAACTTCCATTCTGACCTCCAGCGTCCATTCCTGTAAAATATTTTGAAGAGTCAGCTAGCTGTAGAAAGTTAATCCAAGTATCTTACCAAATCATACTGACCATCCAGTAATCATAAGTAATCAGGAGATATCTGGCGAGTAACAAGATTTATATTCCTAGGATCTCTGCTCAGAGACTTGTCCATGAACAGTTGGAAAATCCTAACACTTTGGTCAGTGAAAATTGTTGGTCAGAGTTCATTCAAAGTGCTATGCAACAATGCGTTTTGCAGCACAAATCATCTTTCATTTGTGCCATATTCTCTCTTCTCTCTCAACTACTTCCTTGAAAAACTTTTCACCCATTGACTTCAAAGTATGACACGCTCTGGCCTATAACGTATCCAACACACGATACACAGCATGAAAATCCCATAAAAACATTAACCGCTGAGTGTTGTTGGGCAAGTCCTGTGATGACGGATTGTCGGCAAGAGCCCTAAGGGGTTGCACACGTGGCGTTTAGGTTTGCACACTGTGTTTAATTCATATAGAATCGCAATTCAAGTTCAGCAGGGAGGGGTTACTCTTGATCGCAAAGGTGCTTACACTTAGATACCTGAGATAGATAAAAAACAGCAGTGTTTTGCATTGTTTACTGGCAAAACACATTCTTCTATTTTTGATCACAAGTGTTTAGGTCTAAACGCATCTTGATGGAAGCGAATGATCTCCATCTCTCATGCATGTATGTGCATCCACATCAAGTACAAAAAGTATAATACATACAAAAGAAAAATAAAAAACCTAATGACATGAGGGTTTGTAAGCCAATAGGTCCTCAGTAGGTGAATGAGGTAGTAAATTACTTACCAGAAGTTCTTTCGCTTGAAACTGGTGACTCTCAATGCATACGTATTGTTTGTTGTCCATCTATAGTTTTGCCATACACCTAAAAACATGTGAACGTTTCACCGTTAGAAATGCTGGACTAAACTACAATCCATGTTCTAATATACAAAATGATGGAGAACAAAATAAACTTACAGTACAAACTCCATTTGGATAATGATCTTTCACATAGGATCTTACAGCCGTATCCACAACATTCCTCCATGACTCTATGGCGTTTTCCCCTTCATAGGGCTGGGTCACTTGCCTCCTTTCTCAAGTGATCAAACTTAAATGAAATCTTGTTTTTAGGTCCAGGAACCTTCCCATCTGCCAGGCCCATGCTCGGTTAAATACCTGAATAAAAAAAAAAAAATAGTACTATAATATTTCTTATATAATATTCTTATTATATATTATATCTATATGTGTATGATAAAACATCATGTCTTGTGCAAAACACCATCAGATGAAAGAATTGACTTACTATCTGACCCCTTTAACCCCTTAAGGACGCAGGTTTTTTTTGTTCATTTCTCGCTCTCCCCTTCAAACCATCAAAAATCCATAACTTTTTCATTTTATGTGTACAGACCGTGTGTGAGCTTATTTGTGCGTAACAAATATTACTTTCCCGTAATGGTTATTTATTTTAAACATTCTGTATACTGCGAAGCTAAAAAAAATTCCAAATGTGGAAACTTTTTTAAAAACCCCAAAAAATAAAACGACGTCATTTCTTGTGGCTCAGTTTTTAAGACTTTGACTGTGGCGTTCCAAATAAGACCTCTACTTTATTTTTGGTTCGGTCGATCTGTATACCAAATTTATACAGGTTTTATTGCGTTTTATACATTTTCAAAAATGAAAACGAATGTGTACAAAAAAGAAAAATGTTTTGCATCTTCTGACGCTATTAACTTTTTCATGCTTTGGTGTACGGAGCTGTGTGAGGTTATTTTTTGCTAAATGAGCGACTTTTCAATTGCTACCATTTTGAGTCTGTGCGTACATTTTGATCACTTTTTATTCCATTTTTTATGTGACAAAAAGGTGTAAAAGTCGCATTTCGGACATTTGGCCCATTTCCCGTCTTGGAGGTCACCGCCGGCCATCACCGTTACTATATTTTGATAGATCGGGCATTTTGGGAAGCGGCGATACCTAATGTGTCTGTGATTTTTACTGTTTAGTATTTTTCTATCAGTTCTAGGGAAAGGGGGGTGATTTGAATTTTTAATATTTTATTAATTTTTTAAACTTTTCTTTTTTTTTTTTCACTATTTCTTAGACCATCTAGGTTAGGGTACATTAACCCTAGATGGTTAGATCATTACTACCATATACTGCAATACTTCTGTATTGCAATATGTAACGAATAACATGCAAAAATGCCATATGTTATTAGTTTTGCATGTTATTCATTACAATGAGCCACCGACCCCCGACCGCGGTTATTAGCGGTGGGGGTTTGCTGCAATATTCAACAACCCCCATCCTTGTATGAAGAGGACTCAGCCTGTGATGGAATGGAGAATCATCTAACAAGACATATTACACTGTGCACCCACACCCTCAGTTCACCCCAGTAAAAGTTGAAGGTTACGAAGATCAGGTATGTGCAGCAGTGTATGTGTAGGTGCACAGATGTATATGTCTTGTTAGATGATTCTCCATTCCATCACAGGCTGAGCCCTCTTCATACAAGGGTGGGGGTTGTTGAATATTGCAGCAAACCCCCACCGCTAATAACCGCCAGCAAAGTCGCCTGTGGCATTTAAAAGACGGCGGCACGTGAGCACCGTCATCTTTCTTACGATCGTCGCTCCCTGAATGTTATCGGGGGGGGCAGCGATCGGTTGCCATGGTAGCCTCGGGTCTTCGTTTGACCCAAGGCTACATGGCTTCTGCAGATTCGTTACAATGAGCGAGTGGCTCATTGTAACGAATAACATGTAACGAATAACATGCAAAAATGCCATATATTGCAATACAGAAGTAGTAATGATCTAACCATCTAGGGTTAATGTACCCTAGATGGTCTAAGAAATAGTGAAAAAAAAAGAAAAGTTTAAAAAATTATAAAATATTAAAAATTCAAATCGCCCCCCTTTCCCTAGAACTGATATGAACATACTAACCAGTAAAAATCACAGACACATTAGGTATCGCCGCTTCCCAATGCACGATTATCAAATATAGTAACGGTGATGGCCGGCGGTGACCTCCAAGACGGGAAATGGCGCCAAAATGTCCGAAATGCGACTTTTACACCTTTTTATGTCACATAAAAAATGGAATAAAAAGTGATCAAAATGTCGCACAGATCTCAAAATGGTAGCAATTAAAACGTCGGCTCATTTAGCAAAAAATAACACCTCACACAGCTCCGTACACCAAAGCATGAAAAAGTTATTAGCATCAGAAGATGGCAAAACATTTTTCTTTTTTGTACACATTCGTTTTCATTTTTGAAAATGTATCAAAACGCAATAAAACCTGTATAAATTTGGTATAACCATGATCGTACCGAACCAAATAATAAAGTAGAGGTCTTATTTGGAACGCACAGTCAAAGTCTTAAAAACTGAGCCCACAAGAACATGACGTGCGTTTTCATTTTTTGGGGTTTTTAAAAAATGTTTCCACATTTGGAATTTTTTTTAGCTTCGCAGTATACAGAATGTTAATAAATAACCATTAACGGGAAAGTTTAAAAACGTAAAAATTTGTTACGCACAAATAAGGCCCTCACAACACATAAAAATGAAAAAGTTATGGATTTTTGAAGGTGGAGAGCGAGAAATGAACAAAAAAACCCTGCGTCCTTAAGGGGTTAAAGGGGTCAGATATCTCTGTGAAGTCAATTCTTTCATCTGAATGGTGTTTTGGCATCAAGCACATGGTTTGTTTATTTATCAAATACATCATATATATTTTTTTTTTATTCAGGTATTAATAACCGAGCATGGAGACCTTGGCAATGGAAGATTCCTGGACCCTAAAAACAAGATTTCATTTAAGTTTGATCACTTGAGAAAGGAGGCAAGTGACCCCAGGCCCTATGAAGGGGAAAACGCCATAGAGTCATGGAGGAATGTTGTGGATACGGCTGTAAGATCCTATGTGAAAGATCATTATCCAAATGGAGTTTGTACTGTAAGTTTATTTCTGTCCTAGCACCCACCCTCATATTTTGTATATTAGAACATGGATTGTATGTTTAGTCCAGCATTTCTAACGGTGAAAACGTTCATGTTTTTAGGTGTATGGCAAAACTATAGATGGACAACAAACAATAATCGTATGCATTGAGAGTCACCAGTTTCAAGCAAAGAACTTCTGGTAAGTAATTTCACTACCTCATTCACCTAGAGGACCTATTGGTTCTTACAAACCCTCATGTCATTAGGTTTTATATTTTTTCTTTATTGTACATGTAAATATATGTGGACCTTTTTTTTTTTTTTTTTTTTTTGTGGTGACTTTGATTGTCAGGGAACAGTTGGGCCACATTTACACTCTGCATTTGAATTGAGTTTAGAGACGCAATTCACGTTCAGTAGGGAGGAGCTTCTTCCCATCACAGATGCGTTCTAGACCTAAACACTTGTGATCAAAAACTAGAAGAATGTGTTTTGCCAGTAAACAATGCAAAACACATGCTGTTTTTTATCTATCACAGGTATCTAAGTGTAAGCACCTTTGCGATCAAGAGTAACCCCTCCCTGCTGAACTTGAATTGCGATTCTATATGCAATTCAAACACAGTGTGCAACCTAAACGCCACGTGTGCCACCCCCTTAGGCCTCTTGTCGACAATCCGTCATCACATTGGACTTGCCCCAAACAACACTCAGCGGGTATATTGTTTTATGGGATTTTTTCATGCTGTGTATCTGTGTTGTGATACGTTATAGGCAGAGCGTGTCATACTTTGAAGTCAATGGGTGAAAAGTTTTTCAAGGAAGTAGTTGAGAGAGAAGAGAGAATATGGCACAAATGAAAGATGATTTGTGCTGCAAAACGCATTGTTGCATAGCACTTTGAATGAACTCTGACCAAACAATTTTCACTGACCAAAGTGTTAGGATTTTCCACACTGTTCATGGACAAGGTCTCTGAGCAGAGATCCTAGGAATATAAATCTTGTTAATCGCCAGATATCTCCTGATTACTTATGACTACTGGATGGTCAGTATGTATTTGGTAAGATACTTGGATTAACTTTCTACAGCTAGCTGACTCTTCAAAATATTTTACAGGAATGGACGCTGGAGGTCAGAATGGAAGTTTACAATCACACAATCCACTACAAAGGTGGTTGGCATTCTAAAAATTCAGGTATGTTTATTGTAGCTGGGCTGGACGGAACTTCTTGCATCATAGTTAGGGCTACTTTCCTGTACCATAATCGTGGTAAGAAGACTGGACAGTACAGCAGTTTCAGTGCAATTTATCCAGACCTCCGATCTGCATAAGTCCTGTTTCACACCAGTGACTTTCAATCAGTCAAACTCCCTGTGTGCGCAAGCTGGAGCGACTGGCCCGAATGATGAGCAACCAGAACTGAACTTATAAGCTGAGTTCAGTTCTGGCTGCTCAGCATTTGGGCCAGACATTACAGGTAGCACAAACAGCGAGATTTATTGATCAAACTTTGTGTGAAACTGAAGTACAGATGTAAGATATGCAGATTTATTACATGAATTCGCATGTGGTATAATTTTATTTGAAAGGAGGCACCTCACTTTTTGCTTATTGCTGACTTATGGTTCTTTAATTTGGAGATCAGTCTGTACTAGTAAAACACTTTAGATGTTGCACTTGACATCCAGGTTACAATCAGGGTTTTTTTTTTTTTTTTTTTTTAAATTTATTTATATTTTTCCCCCCATCTTGATTTCCATTTGAAGCCTTAAACATGGGTTGATGATCAGGCAAAGTGTAGAGATGTTTGTTCCTAATTGTTTTATAATGTAACTCCAAGCACCCAGATGCTGCTCTTAATCCGTGATCTTAACTACTTTATCATCACTCACCATCTTTAGTTGGGTCACAGTAACAGGCAAGGTCTTCAGCTGTCTGGGATAGCCAGAAACCCTGGGAAGAAGACAGAAGCAGTTAATTACTTTAGCGGATAATAAAACTTGGAAATGTCCTTCCGGTGGTCCTTTATGACTTCATGGGGGGACACTTGCTTGCATGACTAAATTAATAAAAATATTGACTTTATATTTAACACACTGCTGTAGTTGGACTGTGAATCACTAACATTGCAGTGTCCTGTTACATGGAGCGACCACATTGCTGGGAAAGGGTAAACATAGTGATCAGGATTACAGCTTTTGTATTACAGGGAAGAAGGGATTCCATGCATCATATATTGCTGTAATGCATAGACCCCCTTCACTGCAATGTGGTCGGTCCATGAAACTGGATACTGCAAGGTCAGTGATTCATAAACGGACCACAGCAGTGTGCTAGGGGCATAAGGGCTGATTCACAAAGACTTTTATGTCTTTATGTCTTACTTCAATGGACAATACATTCATTCATTTGAATGGCCATATTGACCACCATACTTTGTCAGACACAGTACTTGTCCTATCTTTTTGCCGGATTAACAGCTTGGTTGCCTGGCCAACTATGGAGATAGGAGTGGTGAGGAGTGCTGCACCCCCTTCCTTCCTGCACCTGGTTGTGTATAAGGAGCCGTAGTTTATTTTTATTTGCATTTTTTATTAAATTGTTAAAGTTCTATTGGCTGCACTCTTTACAGTAACTTAGAGGCTTATAGCCTTACAGAGCTGAATAACCATGGTCTGTTGGAGTCTGCCTCCTCTTCTTAATGTAGTTTCACTTTAAGGATTCATTTTCTATATGTTGGTAATACTTTTCTTACCTTTTCCCAGGTTCATTATTATGAAGATGGTAATGTTCAGCTAGTGAGCCATAAAGATGTTGCAGAGTCACTAACTGTGACGGTAAGTAAACATTACTGTAACTAGGTTAGTAAAGATCTACAGGTCTGCCAAAATATGTGATTCTGTGTAAAAGTTCATTACACGTACAACTAAGGTTTCATTCACATGCGGTATTCCCTCCATGGGAAACAACGGCACACGGCCGCACACTCGTAGAAAGATAGAGCATGCTCTTTATTTTTTATGTGTGGCACCATACCGCCACCATTGCCGTCTATGGGGACGTATATGTGGCCGCATGTACGTCCCCATGAACGGCTGTGTTAATGAGTTCTTACCCAGGGGCTTTCACAGGCCAGCAGCAATTTTCGCTTCTCTCACTCTTAACTAGGGAAACTTATTACCATAAACTAAATGCTAGAACTTTTTTTATATTATTTATATTTGCCAAATACCAGGATAATGAGAGAGCATTGTTTACGGCATTTATATTCCTTTCGGTAAAGTCAAAAACTAACATACACCAAGATTACTATGCCTTTAAACAATATGGGACAGCCCATATAATGATGGCACACATGAAACCTACTGCTTCTTTGTGTAACATCATGGCAATGTTTAAGGGTGATGACACGCGTCCCGTTTTCAATCCGTTTTAAGTCCCATAAGTTCTTCTTGGGAATGATGTAAAAGTTTTTCACAACACACTCTCCTTGCAGATCATCTTCAGTCAGGTTCCTGTTGGGATGGTGACAGCCATTTCAAGTCTCTCCAGAGATGCTCAATTGGGTTAGGTCAGGGTTCTGGCTAACCAGTCAAGAATGCAGAGTTGTTCATAAGCCACTGCTTTGTTATTTTAGCTTGTGCTTAGTGTCATGTCTTGTTAGAAGGTGAACCTTTGGCCCAGGTCTGAGGTCCAGAGCACTTTGGAAGAATTTTCGTCCAGGATATCCCAGTACTTGCCCACATTCATCTTTCCTTAAAATGCAACCAGTGCCTGTCCCTGCAGTAAAGAATGCCTCCATAGCATATATGCTGCCACCACCATGTTTCATTGTTCGAATTGTATTTGGCAGGTAATGGCCACCATACCGCTTAGCGCTGAGAAGAAGCTCAGTCTGGCACATTCTGCCATAAAGACCTGACTGGGGCTGCAGTGAAAAGTTGACTTTGTGGAACTTTCTCACCTCTCCCTATTGCGTCTCTGGAGCCACGTGATGTTGGGGTACTTCTTTACCTCACTCACAAAGACTCTTATCCCACAATTGCTTAGTTTAGCTGGACGGCAAGTGGAGGAAGAGTTGTGATCGTCCCAAACTTCTTCCATTTAAAAATTATGGAGGCCATTATGCTCTGGGGAACCTTGAGTGCAGCAGAAATTATTTTGTAACTTTGGGCAGATCTGTGCCTTGCCACAATTCTGTTCTTTGGGCAGTTCCTTAGACCCCAAGATTCTCTGCTCTGACATGTCTTATATAGACAGGTGTGTACCTTTCTTAATCGAGCCCAATCAGTTTAACTGATCACAGCTGGCCTCCAATGAAGGAGTAGAACTATCTCAAGGAGAATCAGAAGACATGGGCAGCATTTGAGTTAAATATGAGTATCACACATAGGGTGTGACCTGTGATATTTCTTGGGGCACATGCCATGTCTTCTTGCAGGTTACTTGCACTCAAGCATCTGTTATGTAAATACGTTTTTTTACGTTTTAACTAAATGCTATGTCAAACTAAATGTGTGCAGTTGTTTTTCTCTTGTACATACACAACACGGTATTCCCCCGTGCGGGCATACCGATTGTGTGCTGGAGAGGAGGAGGAGGTGACCCCTCCTAGAAAACAGCGCACACGGCCGCACACTCGCTGAAATATGGGGCATGCTCTATTTTTTGCGGTGTGTCGGCCGGGATCGCTGCCACCCGCTGTGCCGCTATTGCCGTATATAGGGGACGTACATGTGGCCACATGTCCGTCCCCGCGGACAGCCATGTGAAAGAGGCCCCTAAGAATAACATGGATTTGTTTTCTCCCCTCGCAGATGTCCGGTTCTGCTTAACAATGATAATTTACTCAGGGAAGGTGCTGCCAGTAAGTAGTATTATCTTTGATTCTTCTCACAATTTTTAATTATAGTTGCAATATCACCAACTTGTTATATTATTGTAAAATAAATAACAGCTCAGTATATTTGGCCATACACAAATGAACATATTGGGAGGGGGGCAGCAGATAGGCGGCAAATTTGAAGACCACTATGGGTAACTTGGAACATATGGGAGGGGGCATTTGTTATTGGGATTTTTTTGTCTGTTTGGTGATATTGCGTAGATGTGGTACATGCTGTTTTTGCGACTTTTCATTGCGACAAATGAACATTGGACAGTGGAAAGTCACTTTAAAATAGACCCTGCTCGTGCTAACCTATTATTTGCTTGACTAGTTTTCACAATACTGAACTAAATTCATTATTTGTGATTTGGCACAATTGTGCTCCTTAGAGGGACACATGCAGCAAAAAAAAAAAATTGGCGATAAACACAAAAAAAAAAAATTAATGAAACAACAAAAAAAAACCATATACAACAACATACACATAGACTAATTTGACAAATATTTTTTTTTAGACATAGGTGGAATTTTGTTTGGACTATGTGAAGGCAAACTCTTTATTGCTATCTCTTCGGACTTGCAGAATTAGAGGACAATAATTTTAATGGGTCAGGCGACGGGTGAAGGGTTAGTTTATGAATGTTTCTTCATGATTGAATTTTGCATTCCTACAGTTTAGAGCTGTAACAATTTTTGTTTTTTTCTATTTAGTGCCTTTGCCACATACAACTTGGATCAGTTCACCCCAGTAAAAGTTGAAGGTTACGAAGATCAGGTATGTTGTAGGTGTCACGATGTATATGTTCTTGTTAGATGTTCTCCATTCCATCACAGGCTGAGTCCTCTTCATACAAGGATGGGGTTTTGTTGAATATTGCGCAAACCCCCACCGCTAATACCCCACCGCAGGGTCCGGGAGGGTCGGTGGCTCACCTTGTAATGACTAAATGCAAACTGAATAACATATGGCATTTTTGCATTTATTCGTTACATAGTTGCAATACAGAATTACTGTATTGCAGTATATGGTAGTAATGATCTAACCACATCTAGGGTTAATGTACCCTAGATGGTCTAAGAAATAGTGAAAAAAAAAAGAAAAGTTTAAAAAATTAATAAAATATTAAAAATTCAATCACCCCCCCCTTTCCCTAGAACTGATATAAAACATACTACCAGTAAAAATCACAGACACATTAGGTATCGCCGCTTCCCAAAATGCCGATCTATCAAAATATAGTAACGGTGATGGCCGGCGGTGACCTCCAAGACGGGAAATGGCGCCAAATGTCCGAAATGCGACTTTTACACCTTTTATTCACATAAAAAATGGAAAAAAAGTGATCAAAATGTACGGACAGATCTTCAAAATGGTAGCAATTAAAACGTCGCTCATTTAGCAAAAAATAACCTCACACAGCTCGTACAACCAAGCATGAAAAAGTTATTAGCATCAGAAGATGGCAAAACATTTTTCTCTTTTTTGTACCCATTCGTTTTCATTTTTGAAAATGTATCAAACGCAATAAACCTGTATAAATTTGGTATAAAACCTGATCGTACCGAACCAAATGAATAAAGTAGAGGTCTTATTTGGAACGCACAGTCAAGTCTTAAAAACTGAGCCACAAGAACATGACGTGCTTTTCATTTTTGGGGTTTTTAAAAAAAATGTTTCCACATTTGGAATTTTTTTTAGCTTCGCAGTATACAAATGTTAAATAAATAACATTACGGGAAAGTAAAATTTGTTACCACAATAGCCCTCACACACGTCTGTACACATAAAATGAAAAAGTTTATGGATTTTTTGAAGGTGGAGAAGCGAGAATGAACAAAAAAAAACCTGCGTCCTTAGGGGTTAAAAAGGGGTCAGATATAAGTCAATTCCTTTCATCTGAATGGTGTTTTAGCATCAAGTACATGAGTTGTTTTATTTATCAAATACATCATATATGATATATATATAATATATATATATATATATATATTTTTATTTTATTTTTTTTTTTTTTTTTTTATTCAGGTATTCTAACCTGGCTGGGACCTTGGGGGGTTCCTGGATCCTAAACAAGAATTTTCATTTAAGTTTGATCACTTGAGAAGGAGGCAAGTGACCCCAGGCCCTATGAAGGGGAAAAACGCCATAGAGTCATGGAGGAATGTTGGGGATACGGCTGTAAGAATCCTATGTGAAAGACATTATCCAAATGGAGTTTGTACTGTAAAGTTTATTTCTGTCCTAGCATCCCACCCTCTATTTTGTATATAGAACATGGATTGTATTTTAGTCCAGCATTTCTAACGGTGCAAAACGTTCATGTTTTTAGGTGTATGGCAAAACTATAGATTGGACACAAACAATAATCGTATGCATTGAGAGTCACCAGTTCTCAGCAAAGAACTCTGGTAGTAATTTACTACCTCATTCACCTAGGAGGACCTATTGGTTCTTACAAACCCTCATGTCATTAGGTTTTTATATTTTTTCTTTATTGTAACTGTAAATTATGTGACCTTTTTTTTTTTTTTTTTTTGTGGTACTTTGATTGTCAGGGAACATGGGCCACATTTACACTCGCATTTGATTGAGTTGGACGCAATCAGTTCTAGGGAGCTCTCCCATCACAGATGCGTTTAGACCTAAACCTGTGATCAAAAACTGTGAAAATGTGTTTTGCCAGTAAACAACGCAAAACACTGCTGTTTTTTATCTATCACAGGTATCTAAGTGTAAGCACCTTTGCGATCAGAGTAACCCCTCCCTGCTGAACTTGAATTGCGATTCTATATGCAATTCAAACACAGTGGTGCAAACCTAAACGCCACGTGTGCCACCCCCTTAGGGCCTCTTGCCTCCGACAATCCGTCTCACATTGGACTTGCCCCAACAACACTCAGCGGGTATATGGTTTTTATGGGATTTTTCATGCTGTGTATCCTGTGTTGTGATACGTTATAGGCAGAGCGTGTCTACTTTGAAGTCAATGGGTGAAAAGTTTTTCAAGGAGTAGTTGAGAGAGAAGAAGAATATGCACAAATGAAAGATGATTTGTGCTGCAAAACGCATTGTTGCATAGCACTTTTGAATGACTCTGACCAACAATTTTCACTGACCAAAGTGTTAGGATTTTCCATACTGTTCATGGACAAGTCTCTGACAGAGATCCGAGAATATAAATCTTGTTAATCGCCAGATATCTCCTGATTACTTATGACTCCTGGATGTCAGTATGTATTGGTAAGATACTTGGATTAACTTTCTACTCAGCTGACTCTTCAAAATATTTTACAGGAATGGACGCTGGAGGTCAGAATGGAAGTTTACAATCACACAATCCACTACAAAGGTTTGGCATTCTAAAAATTCAGGTATGTTTATTGTAAGCTGGGCTGGACGGACACTTCTTGCATCATAGTTAGGGCTACTTTTCCGTACCATAATCGTGGTAAGAAGACGGACAGTACAGCAGTTTCAGTGCAATTTATCCAGACCTCCATCTGCATAAGTCCTGTTCACACCATGACTTTCAATCAGTCAAACTCTTTGTGTGCGCAACTGGAGCGACCGGCCCAATGATAGGCAACCAGAACTGAATTATAAGCTGAGTTCAGTTCTGGCTGCTCAGCATTTGGGCCAGACATTACAGGTAGCACAAACAGTGCAGATTTATGATCAACTTACTTTGTGTAAACTGAAGTACACGATGTAGATATGCAGATTTATTACAATATTCGCATGTGGTATAATTTTATTTGAAAGGAGGCACCTCACTTTTTGCTTATTGCTGACTTATGTTCTTTAATTTGGAGATCAGTCTGTACTAGTAAACACTTTAGATGTTGCACTTGACATCCAGGTTACAATCAGGGTTTTTTTTTTTTGTTTTTTTTAATTTATTTTTTATTTTTTTTTCCCCATCTTGATTTCCATTTGAAGCCTTAAACATGGGTTAATGATCAGGCAAAGTGTAGAGATGTTTGTTCCTAATTGTTTTATAATGTAACTCCAAGCACCCAGATGTTGCTCTTTATATCCGTGATCTTACCTACTTTATCACCCACTCACCATCTTTAGTTGTTCACGTAACAGGCAAGGTTTCAGCTGTCTGGATAGCCAGACACCCTGGGAAGAAGACAGAACAGTTAATTACTGTCTGGATAATAAACTTGGAAATGTCCTTTGGTTGTCCTTTATGACTTTATGGGGGACACTGCTTCATGACTAAATTAATAAAAATTGATTTAATTTAACAACTGCTGTAGTTGGACTTGAATCACTAACATTGCAGACGTGTCCGTGTGTGTAAATCCAGTGTCGTTACAGCCGACCACATTTCTGGGAAAGGTAAACATAGTGATCAGGAATTACACTTTTGTATTACAGGGAAGAGGGATTCCAGTGCATCATATTTGCTATATGCATAGACCCCCTTCACTGCATGTGGTCGGTCCATGAACTGGATACTGCCAGGTCATTGATTCAATAAACAGAACCACAGCAGTGTGCTAGGGGCATAAGGGCTGATTCACAAAGACTTTTATTGGTCTTTCATGTCTTTACTCAATGGTACAATACATTCAATTCATTTGAATGGCCATATTGACCACCATACTTTGTCAGACACAGTACTTGTCCTATCTTTTTGCCGTAATTAACAGCTTGGTTGCCTGGCCAACTATGGGATAGGAGTGGTGAGGAGTGCTGCACCCCCTTCCTTCCTGCACCTGGTTGTGTAAAGGAGCCGTAGTTTATTTTATTTGCATTTTGTTATTAAATTGTTAAAGTTCTATGGCTGCACTCTTTACAGTAACTTAGAGGCTTATAGCCTTACAGAGCTGAATAACCATTGGTCTGTTGGAGTCTGCCTCCTCTTCTTAATGTAGTTTCACTTTAAGGATTCATTTTCTTATGTTGGTAATACTTTTCTTACCTCTTCCCAGGTTCATTTATGAAGATGGTAATGTTCAGCTAGTGAGCCATAAAGATGTTGCAGAGTCACTAACTGTGACGGTAAGTAACATTACTGTAACTAGTGTTAGTAAAGATCTATATGTGATCCTGTTGTAAAAGTTCATTACATGTACAACTAAGGTTCATCATCTTCACTGCGGTATGCCCTCTCATGGAAACAACGCACACGGCCGCACACTCGTAGAAAAGATAGAGCATGCCTTTATTTTTTATGTGTGGCACCATACCGCCACCATTGCCGTCTATGGGGGCGTATATGTGGCCGCTGTACGTCCCCATGAACGGCTGTGTTAATGAGTTCTACCCAGGGGCTTTCACAGGCCACAGCAATTTTCGCTTCTCTCGCTCTTAAAGGAACCTACCACTTGTAGTGGCAGGTTTCTGATGGAATACCGGGCACCAGCTCAGGGTGAGCTGGTGCGCCGGAGCTTATTTTTGTTAGTGTTTTAACCGCGGTATCGCGTTTAAACACTTTTTAAATCTTTATTTAGACGCGCACGGAGGGTACGCGCTCGCGCTTACCATGCGCGCGCTCTCCTTCACTTCCTTATGTAGCCGGGCGCACGGTAAGCGCCGAGCGTGCTCCTCTCGCGCCGGCTATAAAGTTTAAAAAGGTTTTTATACCGCGGGTTTGTAAAACACTAACAAAATAAAGCTCCGGCACCAGCTCACCCTGAGCTGGTGCTCGGTATTTCCATCAGAAACCTACCACTACAAGTGGTAGGTTTCCTTTAACTAAGGAAACTTATTACCATAAACTACCGTATCGGCTTATACTCGAGTATAAGCCGACCCAAGTATAAGCCGAGGCCCCTAATTTTACCACAAAACCTGGCAAACCCTATATTTTTTGTACTCGAGTATAAGCCAAGTTTGGGGTTTCAGCACATTTTTTTGTGCTGAAAAACTAGGCTTATACTCGAGTTTATATGGTAAATGCTAGAACTTTTTTATATTATTTATATTTGCCAAATACCAGGATAATGAGAGAGCATTGTTTACGGCATTTATATTCCTTTCGGTAAAGTCAAAAACTACCATACACCAAGATTACTATGTCTTTAAACAATATGGGACAGCCCATATAATGATGGCACACCTGAAACCTACTGCTTCTTTGTGTAACATCATAGCAATGTTTAAGGGTGATGACACGCGTCCCGTTTTCAATCCGTTTTAACGCATGCGTTTTGAAAACATCAGTTTGTGACCATTTACCATGCGTTTGGCTGCTTCAAACCTGATTTTCTATTAAGATTAACAGGTTCTAAACAGCCAAACGCATGATAAATGGTCAAAAACTGATACGTTTTTTAGTGGACTGAAAATGGGACGTGTGGCATCACCCTTGGACATTGCCATGATGTTAAACAAAGAAGCAGTATGTTTCGGGTGTGCCATCATTATATCAGCCAATATATCAGGAAGAGAATTGCTCATTTATAAAAGTCGGGTAAGTGCCTCTTTCTTCTGTACAAACAATTATACTTGAGTACAAACAAAATGGGAATGTCCAGTCCTCATGCTGCTCAGGAAGGAGATAAGTTCTATGTTCAGAAATGAATGTGTGCTTTGGTCTATAATGTGCATCAACCCAAGAACAAAAGCAAAAGGCTGGAAGGCCACTCTGCCAGGAAGAAGCCATAACTCCAAAATAAACATGAAAAAATAATCCAGATTACTGTTTGCAAATGTACATGGGAACAAAGATCTTTATTTTTTGCAGACTTGCCCTGTGGTCTAACAAAACTAAAATTAAACTGTTTGGCCATAACAAACATGGAGGACATGTTCATGTTAAGTTTGGAGGAAGAATAGAGAAGCTTGGAAGCCTGAGAACACCACCCCTGCTGTGACGCACTGGGGTGGCAGCATCATGTTGTGTGGTTGTACTGGTGCACTTCATAAAATAGATGGCATCGGGAGGACATTATGTGGCCATACTGAAGCATCTCAGGAAGTTAAAGCATTGGCAGTTTGTCCATCTGGAGAACCATTTGTGCCAAACTGGTTACAAAGAATAACAAATCAAAGCCCTAATCTCAATCCTGTTGAAAATTTATTATAATTCTGCTTACAAACTCTGCTTACTGGCTCGGCTACAGTACTTCTGTTAGCAGGAATGGGCCCAATTTTCTGCCAACTATTTTGAGAAGCTTGTGGAGCAATATTGAAAACATTTTCACCCAAATCATACAGTTTAAGGGCAATGTATGTAAACTTTTGTTTAGACTTTGCAGAAATAAATAAAAATGCAGTACCGTATATACTGGAGTATAAGACGAGTTTTTCACGACAAAATGTGCTGAAAAACACAAACTCTGCTTATACGCGAGTCAAAAAAAGTCAAAAATCAAAACTCTCCTTTCCGGCAACCCCGCAGGTCTTCTGTCCGATCTGACGGACGTCGGATGTACGGGGGGGTTTGGGGGCGTCGGAAAGGCGGGTTTCGATGTACGGGGGGCAGGGGCTGGCTGCCTGGCGATGTACGACTGTATTAGGGGCCGGCTGCCTGGCGATGTACGACTGTATTAGGGGCCTGCTGCCTGGCGATGTACGACTGTATTAGGGGCCGGCTGCCTGGCGATGTACGACTGTATTAGGGGCCGGCTGCCTGGCGATGTACTACCGTATTAGGGGCCGGCTCTGCACTGGCGGAGGTCTACTGTATTAGGCCGGCGCTGCGTGTCCACGTGGCCCGCTTGCCTGCGATGTACGACTTGTATTAGGGGGGCCGCTGCCTGGCGATGTACGACTATGTATTGAGGGCCGGGGCCTGGCGTGCGGATGTATTTGGCAGGTTGCTGCGAGAACGACTGATTTATTAGGGGCCGGGCCTGCCTGGCTTGACGACTGTATTAGGGGCCGGCTGCCTGGCCATGTACTACCGTATTAGGGGCCGGCTGCTCTGGCGCACTTGTAGCTGCCTCGATGTAGACAGAGGCCGCGTCCGCGATGTAACGTATTAGGGGCCGGCTGGCCTGGCGATGTACGACTGTATTAGGGGCCGCTTGCCTGGCGATTGTTACGACTACTGATTAGGGGGCAGCTGGCTGGCGATTGTAACGACTGTGATAGGGGCCGGCTGCCTGCGATGTTACGAGTGTATTAGGGGCCCGGCTGCCCTGGGCGATTGTACGACTGTTAATTTAGGGGCCAGATGCTGCCTGGCGATTGTACGACTGTATTAGGGGGCCGGCTGGCCTGGCGATGTACGACTGTATTAGGGCCGGCTTGCTGGGCGATGTCGGGAACTGTATTAGGGGGCCGGCTCCTGCCTGGCGTTGTAACGACTTGTACTTGGCGGGCTCGCTGCCTGGCGATGTAGACTGTAAGGGGCCTGCATGTACAACTATGTATATACAGTGTACGTAAACTTCACCTTTACATAGCTAATAACATTGTGTTTTCCTTCACACATCTATGGTAAATACTGTAGGATTTTCTATACTTTAATTATTAACATAGCCCAATCCAAAATGTAACTGTTCATGTATTGTATGTAATAATCCGCTATAGCTGATTATAAAGGTTTGATTTTCAGTAAATGTTCATCTTTGTATAATTAATGGATGTTCCTAGTCATCAAACTGCCTGACACTCATGTGTTGTCAGGGTACATAAATTGTACTTGGAATTTGTACTAAATACATTTAAGGGGGTTAGCTGAGATTTCTATATTGGATAATATAAATAGATGGATAGATATATCTTTATCTATGTATAACTTTAGGTGATCCTGCACTGCACTTCGGAGAAACCTGACCACGCAATGTTGTGCCTCCTGCCTCATAGCAGTGCCTGGGAGCACCTCGGCCGGTCCACTGCAGGATCCCCTGAAGGGACATAATGGAAGTTTATTACTTCCATTACTGTTTTAAAGGAAATTAATATATACTATATATATATATATATATATATATATATATCCTTCAATATCACCTGATTTGAGATTGTGCAAGGGCTTTGCACCATTCCACAGCCAATTGGCATTGCTCTGATTCACATAATGGATATTTTCGTTTTGGTTTATCTTTTGGATTTTTTTATAATCTTGATATAATTTTGATACTTTTTTTTTTCCCTATTTAGAATGAAGTTCAAACTGCAAAGGAGTTCATTAAAATTGTAGAGGATGCTGAAAATGAGTACCAGGTAGGTCTTCAAAATGGGATACAAGATGAACAGTCTTTTAACTGATATTGTGTTCCTTTGTGACAAAAAAAATGTCCTGTTTTTACTGTAATTACTGGTTACAAACACAATATCATTCATTTGGCTGTGACTGTAACCGTGGCATAGTCAGCCAGCACATACTATCCTGACAGAGGTTAAACAGATACTCATATTTTTTTCAGTAATTATCTATGTTCTCCCAGTACTGACATGGAGACAGGGACTGATTTGGTGAGCTCTGTGTATCACTGAGTAATCTGTGTGTGATATATAAATAAAGGAGTTATTATTATTATGTGGGATCACTGGGTAGTGGGTCAAGCAGCCACCATGATACCAAATCAGGAAATAGAAAATACTCCTTATGGAGACTTTGCTATATACAGCCACCTCTGCAGCCCTTGATTGTCCACTGAGGGATTCTCGGGAACACACAAATACTTGCTCAGGAAAGTATTTGAAGTCATTGGCTTTCCAGCTAAACGCATTTGTGTTTTCTGGAAGTAGAAATGTTATGAAGGAATAAATATAGTGGGATTTAATACCGGAAATGAATGTCTTCCTGACATACAGTGTCATGTTCATGTATATGTCAGGAGCCGAGTTATAGCTGATGGAAGCATGGACCTTTGGCTTTAGGTAGCAGTCAGTGGACCTTTTTTTTTTTTTTTTAATTTCTATTATTGCATTACCATCTTCCTCAACCTGTCACCATATATGATCTCTGTATGAATGTCACATAACCCTGTGTTGCCTTCTTTTTCAGACTGCAATCAGTGAAAACTACCAGACTATGTCTGACACTACTTTCAAAGCCTTACGCCGGCAGCTGCCAGTGACACGCACCAAGATTGACTGGAACAAGATTCTTAGTTACAAAATTGGCAAAGAGATGCAAAATGCCTAACGTGAACATTGCATGACTGGATGATTTTAGTGTCTGTGCATATAAATAAACATGGTTACAAAAGTATTTGGAACTGCCAACTCGCCTGGTCAGCATGGCCTCTTGCTATAAAATAGGAAATCACTGTAATTACAATAATTCAGCTACAGCACAACATTTACCAATATTAGTTTCATTTCAGTTTGTTTACATTTTGGGGGGTGGGATCTGTGCTGCATAATAACCTCCTCCCCTAAAGCAAAAGAAAATGTCTAGCAACGCCTGAGAAATCCCCTTGTAGGTACAGTACCACCCTGCAATGTGCCAGCTCTGTGATGAGATTCTTCAGCATGGCATTGCCACGTGAAGGGGATTGAGTGTCTGAAAACATTGTTATTGTACCGTTTTATATTTTGCTAAATTGATCTAACCCCCTTATAATAAGTCCACGCTCTCTTGAAACCGATAAATTAGCCATTGCTTAAATATGTATTAAATGCTTTCTTCCCAAGACAGCTATTCAAATTGGCTTTAAATTCATCTGCCCTTAACCCTTATTTTATTACATAGCCGCCGATGTATTATAACAAGGCAAATTGTAATATATATATAATCCTGTACTCATTATCATGTCTGTCAGTTTATTTTTCTGTTTCTGCACTTGAAATGTATTACAATTCAATGTGACATTAAAATGCAGATTTTCTATTTCTTTGAGTTTATCTATCTTGTGGCAAATCTCCAAGCAGAATGTCTCTGAATATATTATTCACTACACCAGAAACTCAAATATACAATATATAGGAATATGGATATGTTACCCTTCCAAAAAGTGCACTGGGTAGCATTTATTTGATTGTAAAATAGCAATAATAGAATCAAAAATTTCCCCACCAAAACTGGCATAGAATGTATGATAAATTCTGCTCCAAAGGAAGGTCATAGGCCAGTCCCAGATGCCTTTAGCAAAGGTGGTTGACCAAGTTTAGGCATTGAAGCAACATGACTGCAAGACTATTAATAACGATACTAACCTTATAAACGGTGTACAGGGAGACTGCACTAAAGATGATTAGTTCTGAAAGCAACTGAAAATGTAAACCTGGATCTATATAATCATAATAGACCGGGTCTGATGCTTGGTATTAAATCCTGGTAATCACCAAACTGTTTAGTGAAACTCCCACACCAAATAAGAGCCTTTTGGGGGGAGGGGCGGTACTACGTCAAGGCCGGTGTTTTGCGGCCATCTTTCTGGTGTAAAAGATTACATAATCAGTAGCGCAACAGGCACAAAATCTGCTAAAAGTTTCAAGCAATAATCTCTCAAATATAAATGTGCAAGCCAACGCTTCATGAGTAAGGGTTTTAAAGGACGTCTACCACCAAGATGAAGGATTGTAAACCTTACGTGCTGGTGTGTGCCCCCTCTGGCAGGATCCACTCTTCTAGCTTATGTCCTTATTTCTAAAAAAAAAAAAAATTAAAATTATGCAAATGTACCTGATGGACTCTGGGCTCCATGTTAAAACTTTTTTTTTTTTTTTTGTAAAAGAAAAGCAGGTCCTGCAAGACCAGTATATCAGTGTACTTGTTTTAAAATCCTTCATCCTGGTGGTAGATGTTCTTTAAATGCAATATGCTTGGCAGGCATAATTTTTTTTAAATGAACTACTATATTGTTTGGGAAGTGTGAAGGTGATTCCCTAGAAGCGGACGCCTTGTCTACCCACTGCTGTATATTGTCAGTATAACACAATACATACTGTTTCAATGTGTTTGCATCTCTTTAGTATAGTTAGCTTTCAACTAGGGTCAGGAAGTAAGAGCGTTAAAAAAAAAAATCTTATCCATCTCAATATTTATATTTTATGATTTTCATTGCAGAATATGCTTAGGAATTTTCACTTTGGCCAGAAGGCTTATTAGTAATTAAATAATGAGCTTATTAATAGAGCACCTTTAATTTCACAGTGTTGCACATTCAGATGAGAACAAATTCAAGTACAATATTCAAAAACAACAGATCTGGAACAAGTGTAATGAGGACTTTACCCAAAAAGGCTCACAATCTATTTGTCTCTGAATATATTATTCACTACACCAGAAACTCAAATATACAATATATAGGAATATGGATATGTTACCCTTCCAAAAAGTGCACAATCATTTATTTCAGGGGTCCCCAAACTTTTTACATAGGGGGCCGTTCATTCCCCCCTCAGACCGTTGGAGGGCCGGACTAAAGTTTAAAAATAAATAGCGGTACATGTGACCGCATCCATAATACACTGGTACCCCCTCAATTAATTAGTTCATAAGGGGGTGCAGTATATTAAATATTTTATATATTGGCACAATTAATTAATTAATTGGGCTAATTAATTATTAAATATACTGGGACCCCTCTCCATTAATTATTGAATATGCCTCCCCCCCATTAATTACTAGACTGCCCCTCATAATTAATTATTTCCTATACCCCCACCATTAATTGTTTCCTATGCTGCCCCCCACCATTAATTGTTTCCTATGCTGCCCCTCATAATTGTTTCCTATGCTGCCCCTCATAATTAATTATTTCCTGTGCTGCCCCTCATAATTAATTATTTCCTGTGCTGCCCCTCATAATTAATTTCCTATGCTGCCCCTCATAATTAATTTCCTATACTGCCCCTCATAACGAGGCCCGTTAGGGAACATTGCATGAAGAATGGTTAAGCAAATAAGGAGCAAGTAGTGGTTTCGGGTGTGCCATCATTAATATCAGCCCGAGTAATATCAGTGAAGAGGGATTTGCTAAATCAATGTAATAATAAAGAGAATCGGGTGAATGTCCGGGTCTTTAAAACTTTCTGGTACAAAAACGAGATGGTCTACTTAGTACAACAAAAGGGTGGGAAGGGTGTCGCAGCCGCAGGGTGCTGCTCAGGGGTAGGGGGAGGGAGATAATGGTGGGTCTGGATGGTTCAGAAATGATGTGTGCTTTGGTGGGGGCGGGGTATGGAATGTGGTGTGGGCGGGATCACCAAAACGAAAGCAAAAGGCTGGAAGCCCTCTTCCGGAGAAGAAGCCATAACTCCAAAATAAAAACTGTGAAAAAAGCTATCCATGAAATTTACTGTTTATAACAATGTACATGAGGGAACAAAGAGCTTATTTTTTGGCAGACTTGCCCTGTTGTCTAAGCAAAATCAGGAATAATACCTTTTTGCGCATAACAAACATGAGACCATGTTATGTTAAGGGTTTGGAGGAAGGAAATAGAGAAGCTTTGGAAAGGGTCTTAATACGAAGCACGCACCCCCTGCTGTGGAGGCCACTGGGGTGGCACACATTTTGGTGGTGAGAATTGTCTGGTGCACTTGCAGGTAGAATAGAATCATGGCAAATGCGGAGTTAACCTGTAGTGTGTGGGCCATACTGAGCACTCAAGGAAGTTCAAGCATTGCATGTTAGTGGTCCATGCTGAATAAGAGGCCATATTGTGCCAAACAACTGGTGTAGTGTACAGGAATAATAACAAGGAATCAGAGCCCTAATCTCATTTCCTGTTTGAAAAAAAGGGGGGTTATTAATAATTCTGTTAGCGAAAGCTCAAGACTGGTATCTGGCTTCTGCTACAGACTCCGTGGTTTCGCGAGGGGGAGATGGGGACCCCATTTTGCTGAACCAAATAATTTGAAGTGGGAAACTTGTGGAGCAATAAAGTGTACAACACAAAGGATTCAACCAAGTAGTACAATACAGATTTATAAAGGCAGATGATCGGATAGTACGCTATTTTTGTTTAGACTTTTGCGAGAATAGGAAATACATGCGAGTCACCAGTATGAGACTGGAGTATAAGAAACGAGTTTTTTCACGCAAGATGTGCTGAAAAACAAAACAGCTGGCGTTGGTATCTGCGGGGGTGTCAGAAAAAGTCAAAAATCAAACACGGGGGTCCTGGTTCTGGGCCGGGCAACGAAAAAAAGGGGGGGGGCCGCCGTCTTCATGTCCGATCTGACGAGGCGGTTCGGAGTGTAACGGGTGTGGGGTATTTGGTCGTCTGAAAAGATTGCGGGATTTCGCTGGTCGGGGGGAGGCAGGAATAATAGCTGTCTGCCTGGCGGGGGTGGAGGCTACTGGATATGAGGGGGTGCACGGCTTGGACCTGGCATGTAAAACCTTTAGTTAGAAGGGCCGTGCATGGCCTGGCTAGGTGTAAGGCTGTCTGCTGTATTATTGGGGCGCGAAGCTGCCTGGCGATGTACGGCCGTATTTAGGGCCGGCTTCCCTGGCGATGTACTAACTGTATTAGGGCCGCTGCCTGGCGATTGTACTCTGTATTAAGGGCGCGGTCTGCCTGGGCGATGGGTAACTCGGTTGGGGTATTAGAGGCCGGCTTCCTGGCGATGTACGACTGTATTAGGGGCCGGCGGCCTTGCGATTGTGGACGACTGTTTAGGGGTCCGTTTGCCTGGCGAGTACGGAACTGTATTCGGGCGGTGCCTGGCGATGTACGACAATGTATAGTGGCACGCTGCCCTGGACTATTTACGACTTTGATGGTTAGTGCCGGCTGCCTGGCGCTGATACGACGCTGTAATTAGGGCCGGTCTTCCGGCGATGTTAGCGACTGTATGTAGGGGCTACGGCTGCCTGGCGATGTCGACTGTATTAGGGCGACGGCTTGGCCGTGGCGATGTAAAACGACTTGTATTAGGGGGGGCCGGCTGCCTGTCGATGTACTACTGTAGTTAGGGTGCCCGTCTGGCCTTGCTATGTACGACTGATTAGTTGCGCGCTTGCCTGGCTGATGGACGACTGTAGGTTAGGGGACCGCTGCTGCGATGTACGACTGTAAATTGAAGGGGCCGCTGCCTGGTCGATTACGTACTGTATTAGGTGGCCGTCTGTCCTGGTTCTATGTACGGACTGTATTGATGGGGCGCGGCTTGCCTGGACGAGTGTACGACGTGGTATTAGGGGGCCGGCTCCCTGGAGCGATAAATACGGTAACTGGTTTAGTGGCCGTGACTAATCTGGCTATGTACGACTGTTAAATATGTAATAAAATCCAGTATAACAGTTAACCTTCCTTTATATAGCTAATAACATTGTGTTTTTCCTTCACCTCGATGGTAAATGCTGTAGGATTTCGATACTTTAAATATGAACATATCCCAATCCAAAATGATACTTGTTCAGGGGTATTGAATTGGATGTAATAATCCGCTAGTAGCCTTATGTATAATTAGGTTGATTCTTCATAAGTAGAAATCATCTTTGTGTAATAGGGTTAGATTGATGTTCCTGTTCCCATCAAACTGGCCTGGGACCTCAGTGTTGAGGGCAGGGTAGCGGATAATGTGTCTACTTGGATTATGTACTAAATACATTAATTAAAGGGGTTCAGCTGAGATTTTCTCTAATTGGAAATATAATAATATAGTGGAATTCGATTAATCTTTCTCTATGTATAAACTTTAGGTGATCCGTTCACTGCAGCGTTCGGGAAGAAACCGTGACCCACGCTGTTTGCCCTCCTGCCTCATAGCATTGCTGGGAGCACCTCGGCCGGTGCCACTGGCAGGATCAACCCTGGAGGGACGTAATGTATGAAGTTTTAATTACTTCCATGTACTGGTTGTTTAAATATAGAGGCAACTTAAATATATCTAATATAGTATATATAGATCAGGGAGGAAGTAGGTAGGGGGTATATATACTATACCAATTCAATAATTACTGAAGTTGAGAGTGTGCAAGGGGCTTTGCACCATTGCCACATCCAATTGGGCATGTGCTCTGAGTGTCAAACATAAGGTTGGGATGATTTCGTTTTGGTTTAATCTTTGGATTTTTTTATACTCGTAAGATATGGAAAAATTTGTACTTGTTTTTTCCCCCCCTATTGGAAGAAGTTCAAAACTGGCCAAGAGAGTTCATTAAAATTTGTAGGGACTGACATGAGTACCAGGTTTAGGGTCCTTCAAATGGGGATACAAGATGACGTCTTTTAGAAACTGATATAAATAATGTTCTTTTGGGTGACAACAAAATGTCCTGTTTTTTACTTAATTACTGGTTACCAGACACAATAGAAAAGTCATATTGGGTGGGCTTTGACAAATAGTAACACTGGTGCAGATAGGTACAGTCCAGCAATACTATCCTGATCAGAAGTTTAAACAGCTACTCCTATTGTTTTCAATATGTTATCGTATGAATTTCTCGACCGAGTACGTGAACATGGGGAGACAGGGAACTGGATGTTGTGAGCTCTGTGTATCACTGATAAATCTGTGTGTGGATATATAAATAGAAAGGAGTTGATTTATTATTTTGTGGGCATAACACTGGGATAGTGGGTCTAGCAAGGGCCACGCATGAGTCCCAAAATCAATGGAAAAGAAATACTCCTTATGAGACTTATGCTATATACAGCCACCAGGCTACTTGCGAGCCATTATTGTCACTGAGGGGTTTCTCGGGCGGAACACAACAAAGTACTTGCTCAGGAGAAGTGCTTTTGAAGTGGCATTTGCTTATGGGAAAGAACCCAGCGGAGTAGAACGCAATTTTAGTGTTTTCTGGTAAGTAGAAATATATAATGAAGGAAAAAAAAAAATAGTAGAGTTGGGATTTAAGGTACGGGAAAGGGAAAATGTCTTCCTGTACATAACAGTGTGGCATAGTCCTTTATATGGAGATCAGAGACCAGTTTATAGGCTGATGAAGCATGGACCTTTGCTTAGGTAGCAGTCAGTGGACCTTTTTTATTTTAATTGTTAATTTGTGAATTCTATGATAAAATTAGCAGTTACCAAACTTCCTCAAACCTAAGATCACCATAGGATATGAGCTCGTAAGGGTTATGGCACAATAACCTTGTTGCCTTCTTTTTCAGACTGCAATCAGTGAAACTGAGCCAGACTTGTCTGACCATAACTTTCAAGCGCTTACTCACGTCAGGCGCCAGTGCACGCACCAAGATTGACTGGAACCAGATTCTGAGTTACAAAATTGGCGAGAGCTCGAGTATGGCAAATGCCTAACGTTGAACATTGCATGACTGGATTGATGGGTAATTTAGGGGGGGGAAGAAGTACGGATGGATGTTCATATAATAAACTGGTTCAAAATTTTTGGAACTGCCAACTCCCCGTCAGCATGGCCTCACCTGGTGTGCATAAATGAGGGAAATGCACTTTGCAATTACAATAATGTCAGCTACAGCACAACATTTACCAATATTAGTTTCTCGTTCAGTTATTGTGAAAATTACGGGAATTTTGGGGTGGGGTTGGGATCGTGGTGGTCTGTGGCATAAGTAAGCCGTCTCGCCCGAAGCAAAAGAAAATGTGATCGCAGCAACCCTGAGACATCCCACAAAAATTGGAGTACTGTACCACCCTGCGGGGAAATGAATAGGTGCCAGCTCTGGATGTTGAGGGTAGTGGGAAAAGGGTCGTTCAGCATGGGTGCATAAAGGCCGGTCGTGATAGAAGTGCATTGTGGAGAGGGTTGGGTCTTAAAAACATTGTTATGTGTACCCGGTTTTTTCTTAGTAAATTTTGTGGGCTATTGGAGTCTAAACCTGGCCCTAAAATAAGTCCACTCGCTCAAGATTGAAACCGTAAATTAGCCTTGCTTAGAATAATGTTATTGATAAAAATGCTAAGTCTCCCAGACACTAGTTCAATATAGAAAGAGCATTTTAAAATTACATCGGCCTTAACCCATGAATATTTGAATTACAAGCCGCCGGTAGTGAACTTATAACGAGAGGCAATTGATAATATGACATAATATAAAAAACAAAAAGGGGAAATCGCCAAATAGTACACTCCATTATGCATGTCCCTGTCAAGTTGTATTATTCTGTTTTCGTGCAGCGTGGAATGGTATATCATACAGAATTGCGATGTGAAATGTGAAATGCAGATGGGGTTCAGTATTCTATTGAGTTTTAGCTATTCTTGGTGAGCAAATCTCCAAGCATAACATTCATCTGAGAGATAGTATTTATCGCGGGGCATAGAAGAGGCAAACCAAAACGGTCGAATATACAAAATAATGTGGATAATGGAGACTTTCCCTTCCAAAAAGTGGCACAATGACAAGTGGTTATAATTCTCTGCTGGGTCGCTGCTGCCGCGCCTGGCGGGGAGTGGGGGGAATTACGGCTGCGTATATGGGTGCGCCGCATGGCCGCACGGGTGGTCTGGTGCGCCTTCGGTGTTGAGGCGCGCAGCGCGGTGCGGTGTCGCGTGGGAGCTTGGGCCTCTCGTGTCGTGTCCGGCTGTCTCCAAGTGTTCGGTCAGCGGTCCTGATGTTGTCAGTTGCGAAACACGGAAGTACAAACAATAAGGCGATCTCCAACTGAATCGCCCCTAAAACCAGATAATACAACTTAGATTGCAGTATTGGGGTGGGGGGTGGTGCAATCTATTTATATCAATTGTTTTTATTGGGGATCACAGTTAAGTTAAGGTAATGGGCGTCCTATGAGGGTTATTAATATATGTAGGGAACACAGGTCCTGCGCTCAGGTGTGAATTATAATGTGAACGGGAATGGAGAACCTTCCCCGCCCCCTTAATAACTAAGGGGCGTCACCCTCGATAAGTAAGGGAATTAATTGATACCGATAATAACGCCCACACCAATTATATTGTGGTGATAAGTCGCATAATTAGGCTAATGCCGCCACCAACCAAAAATGGGTGATATGTTGGGGTTCTCTAGGCTGGCAACTGCAATATATGTGTTTTCGTCGTTAGGGTGCTATGTAGTGGGTTCATAGCACACCTCGATAATAATCCCTGTTGTAAGTTCTCGTGAATGCATTCCGCATACATCACGTAACATTACAGTATACCGTGCTAGCGCACCTCATACTTAAGTTTTCCGGAAGGCGCCCTCATGATCATGGACAACATTTCCCTGTAGTAACAGCGCCACCATGCATAGAAAGTGGGATGTATTCACTATAGCTGAAGTTGCCGACTTGGGGCGATGAAGTAATTAGTAAAATTCGCTAGTGCTGCCCCGTCATAATTGCATATTGCCTATCTGACCGGCTCTCTAATTGACAAATAGTTTCCGTATGCTGCCCCGCCAAATGATACATACCGTATGTGGGCCGGCGACTCTAAACCATGCAATCTATTTAACGGGTTGAATCCCTTATTTTGATACAATACAATAAAATGACAAAGAAGCCAAGCTGGAGTACTCACCTAAGTCTTCTATTTGTTTCCGCGTCCGGGCGGAAGTGGTTGCGCGGCCGCGTGATGACGCATCCGCGGCCGTGCAGCAGTTCATGGACGTGTTGTTATTCCGGCCACATCTGCTCCAATAATAGTGCCTCGAGCGGCCGTTTCCGGTCGCACCGTCCTATCAGTGACGTGCAGGAAGCTTCCTTCCCAGACGGGACATAAGGCTCCTGCCCCGCTGTGGAGCTGCGTGGGGCCCGATTGGCGCGTCAAGCTTCGGGGCCGGATCAAAACGGGCCGCATGGTGGCCCTGGGCCGTACGTTTGGGGAACCCTGATTTATTTGATTGTAAAATAGCAATGATAAATAAAAAATTTCCCCCCAACACTTGGGCATAGAATGTATGATAAATTCTGCTCCAAAGGAAGGTCATAGGCCATTCCCCCAGATGCCTTTACAAGGTGGTTGACCAAGTTTAGGCATGGAAGCACATGACTGCAAGACTATTAATAATGATAACCTCAAACGGTGTACAGGGAGACTGCACATTTGGAAGAACTAAAGATGATTGTTCTGAAGCAACTGAAAATGTAAACCTGGGTCTATATACATAATAGACCGGTCTGGATGCTTGTAGTTAAATCCTGGTATATCACCAAACTGTTTAGTGAAACTCCCACACCAAATAGAGCCTTTGGGGGGAGGGGCGGTACTATTCAAGGCCGGTGTTTTGCGGCCAGTCTTTCTGGTGTAAAAGATTACATAATCAGTAGCGCAACAGGCACAAAATCTGCTAAAAGTTTTCAAGCAATAATCTCTCAAATATAATGTGCAAGCCAACGCTTCATGAGTAAGGGTTTTAAAGGACGTCTACCACCAAGATGAGGATTGTAAACCTTACGTGCTGGTGTGTGCCCCCCTCTGGCCAGGATCCCATCTTCTAGCTTATGTCCTTATTTCTAAAAAAAAAAAAAAAATTAAAAATTATGCAAATGTACCTGATGGACTCTGGGCTCCATGTTTAAACCTTTTTTTTTTTTTTTTTTGTAAAAGAAAAGCAGGTCCTGCAAGACCAGTATATCAGTGTACTTTGTTTTAAATCCTTCATCCTGTGGTAGATGTTCTTTAAATGCAATATGCTTGGCAGGCTAATTTTTTTTTTTAAATGAACTATTATATTGTTTTTGGAAGTGTGAAGGTGATTCCCTAGAAGCGGACGCCTTGTCTACCCACTGCGTGTATATGTCGTATAACACAATACATACTGTTTCAATGTGTTTGCATCTCTTTAGTATAAGTTAGCTTTCAACTAGGGCAGGAAGTAAGATGTTAAAAAAAAAAAATCTTATCCATTCAATATTTATAATTATGATTTTCATTGCAGAATATGCTTAGGAATTTTCACTTTGGCCAAGGCTTATTAGTAATTACAGTTTTATTAATGAGCACCTTTAATTTCACAGTGTTGTCATTCAGTAAGGGGTTCAAGCACATTCAGATGAGAACAAATTCAAGTACAATATTCAAAAACAACAGATCTGGAACAAGTGTAATGAGGACTTTACCCGTAAAGGCTCACAATCTATTTTGATAGGGAAGATGGAGACAAAAGCAGTGGGGTTATTGAGTATTGTAGGTAAACAGATGGGCTCTCAGATTATGTTTGAGAGGTGGGGGATAGTCTGACATGTTTTGGTTGGGTTCCAGAGTATGTACAGGAGAACTCGTGGAGATAGTTGTGAGAAGAGCGGATGGTAGTAGTGGGAAGCAGGAGGTCTTGTGAGGAATGGAGATTATTCTTCCTCTCCTCGCCACATCTCTGGTTTCTACAACCCGCACTCCACTATGGGAGTGTTCGGGTAGGTGGGGGTTGGGTGAAGGTGCAGCCTGTCAACGTTAGTATAGTCTTAGCCGAAGTTCCAGCGGAAACTAAGCCAGTTCTTACCTAGTCTACAAGTCGGAACTGGCAGAGTCTACACCTGTATTTACCAAGAGGTTCTAAACATCAGTCTTAATATATTCCCCCCTATGTGTGAGATGGCATTGTCTGCTTTGTTCAGACTTGTATAGAGAGGGCAGGTTGTCGATAGCTTTGGAAGTCATGGTTAATATTTTAAACTGAAGTTGTTCAATGGGAGACCAGTGGAGCGACTGGCAATGGAGAGTGGGATGGCAGGGCAGCAGAGTTACTGAGCAGGCCACAGAGAAGAATATTTCAGTAACCCAAGCTGGAGATGAGGAAATGGACCAGCAATTTTGTAGAGTTAAAGAAGGATCGGATGTTATTGAGATGAAGGCTGCAGGTTGTAGTGAGGGCCTAGCTGGGGAGCTTAAACTGGTATTCCCAAAAAGACAAGATTCTTAAATATACTCAGGATAACAAAATAACAACAAGATTCTTAAATATACTCAGGATAACAAAATAACAAATTTATTTATTCAATGTTAGTCACAAAAATACAGCATTTCACAGATAAAAGTCCAACATGTTCTCCTGACGCTGCACTGCTCTCTGCACTCCAGCCCCCACCTTTGCATTCCAGGACAAGTTTACACACACACAAGCACAGACTTCCTGCCAGCAAACAGCTGCAGCATGAGGGGATTAAAGCTACAAGAAGATAAGGTCTGTATCCAGGGGAGCACAGTATGTTGTGTCTGAAATGTAGTAGAGCTGAGAATGTAATTGTGTGTAATACACATCTCATCATCTCAGATCTGTCTAATCTCTCTTTGTATGTGTAAGATACTAGTACAATGTTCAGGAGCTAAATGAAAGTGTATATAGACCTGTAACCTGATCATCTAAGCACAGAGAGATCATACAGTGTCTGCTTACAGAGTCCCTGCCCACAATCTGGAATTTTGCACTGACCAGCCTAGGGAGTAAAATTGTAAAGTAAGGGGTTCAAAAAGCAGTCAAAAATTACTCCAGGCGATGGACTTTTGGGTCCAGGGAGAGTGTAGAGCCACATATTGTGATGGTTATGCCTGGTGGGAGGGATGCATTAGGTGGCGGAAAAAAAAAGATGTCTTATCTGTGTTACGTTTTAGAAAGTGGGAAGAGATGTCTATGTAAGAGATATAGATCTGTGTCATCTGCATAGGAGTAGTATTGAGAGCTATGTCACTAAATGAGAGGGGGCAAGGTGAAGGGCTGGTATAGACAATGAAAGTTTGGCTGGAGAGGTATGAGGAGACCCAGATCAGCCATGTCACAGGAACATAGGAGTTATTTATCAGAGCATGTGCGCCAGAAAATTGCCTACAAACCCTGAAATTGGCCTAATTCATGATGCTCGGCCACAGTGTGGTGAAATATTGCCCAGAACCTGGGCACTACCTATAGCCTCCAGTAGGAGGCTATAGCACAATTCTACACCAAGCAAGACCTGCTGTACCGCAGCCGAATATATCAGTATTCCAGAGCCACCTGATATATCAGAAGCATTCAGGGGATGGGTTACCATTAGAGATGAGCGAGCACTAAAATGCTCGGGTACTCGTTATTCGAGACGAACTTTTCCCGATGCTCGAGTGCTCGCCTCGAATAACGAACCCCATTGAAGTCAATGGGAGACTCGAGCATTTTTCAAGGGGACCAAGGCTCTGCACAGGGAAGCTTGGCCAAACACCTGGGAACCTCAGAAAAGGATGGAAACACCAGGGAAATGGACAGGAAACAGCAGGGGCAGCATGCATGGATGCCTCTGAGGCTGCATAATCGCACCATTATGCCAAAATTATGGGCAACAGCATGGCCATGACAGAGTGACAGAATGAAGCTAGATAGCATCTAAAACATGCAATAATTGACCCTGACACTATAGGGGACGGCATGCAGAGGCATCGGCAGCATGCTAAGAGAGTGCACTGGACATACCCTAAAGGACTCAGCTTAAACCAATGGGTGGCAGAGAGAACCAAAGGAGGTTGAGCAAGAAGCCTCAAATAATTCGGTACATGATAAAAGTTTGCCAGTATATTTTGTGGATTAACACAGGGTGGGCGACAAAGTTAACATGGAACCATGAAAACCACCCAAATTCTGCCTGACACAGCTCGTTTGATAAGGGGACCATGTATGGAGGCAGTGAACTATAGTATATTAAAGGTGCTGCATTTAAAACTATGTTAGTTGGATCTTGGGCATGGAGCTGGCGCTCCGCTGCCAGGCGAGCGTTTCGCCAATCCACGCCCCTGTCTCTAGGCTACTCCCCAACAAGCACTTCTAAGAACCTTTTGTATAAGATCAAGTGTTAGTGCCGTTCTTATAAGTTTTAGGATCTGCCGGGGAGGGGAATGTAAACAGATGCGCAAGAAGCGCTGAAATAATATCGGTAAATGATAAAAGTTTGCAAGTATATTTTGTGGATTACACAGCAGGGTGGCGACAAAGTTAACAACTTTGATGTGGAATGCCCTGTAATAGCTCTTGGGCGGTGTGCCTTTTATCGCCTAGGCTCAGCAGTTTCAGCACCGCCTGCTGTCGCTTAGCGACGGCACTGCTGCTGTGCCTAGAGCTACCGACTGATGGCGCCATGCCCACGGATGGTAATTCGGAGGAGGAGGAGGTGGAGGAGGGGTGGGAGGAGGTATAGTAGGCCTTTGAGACCTGGACCGAGGTAGGCCCCGCAATTCTCTGCGTCGGCAGTATATGACCAGCCCCAGGGTCAGACTCGGTCCCAGCCTGCACCAAGTTAAGTGTAGTAGCGTTCTTATAAGTTTGGGATATGGCGGGTGAGGGGAATGTAAACAGATGCGCAAGAAGCGCATGATGCGCATGGAGCTGGCGCTCCGCTGCCAGGCGAGCTTTCGCCAACTTCTCTCCCTAGCGGCATCGACACAGAATGATCCGAGCAGCGCGGGCAGCGGTAGTCATCCCAGGGTCACCTGATCTGGCCAGCCAACCACTGCTATCGACGTGTAAGGGTACCACGTCATGCTGGGTGGAGTGCAGTCTCCTGGCTTGTGAATTGGGCGTTTTTGGCGCGCTAACACAAAGCATCACGGCCATGTCACGCTCATTTTTGCTCTGAAAGACACAAAGCGTTATACTTTAGTGCGTTGGTTTTTTTTTTTTTTGACCCCCCCTGACAATCGTTATGAATCATTACGACAAAATACCACTGCCCCACGCGGTCCGCGATTCGGTTCCGCTCACCACTGCCCCACGCCCGAACAGGCCTTCCACGGTCTGGCGCCGCGGAGATGTTCCGATCCTTCCTCTTTGGCGCCCTTTCCAAGGAAAGCCCCCGCCCCGGTCAGCGCTTACCAAGGGCGGTTTTCGCCGCACTGGAGGGTTTGTGCAGACCCAGCCTGCACGCAGGCGCCGAGGCTCATCACGTGCCCACACCTTATATTCCACAAGTACTGCCCTTTCATCGTTTTCGATGGCCCACCGTCCCCCGTCGTTCCCCCAGCCCCCATTCATCACCCCTGCAGTACACGGGTTCGCCACAGTCCCTCCCGTCCACGGCCCGGGACTCTCTTCATCACTTCCCTGGCAACCCATTCCGGGCTAATGGGTTACATTCTAGGCACTGTTTGCAGGACGACGTACCCCCCCCCCAGCCGCCCCGGTTCTCGACCCGGTACGTACCCAACTGCCTCTCTTTGAGGTCCACCCTTCACGGAGACACCAACTAGTGCCCCACCTCACTTTTGCCACTACTCCCAGCTACGTCCGATACCGGTCCCTCCCTCGCGCTCTCTTCTCTTCGACTCCCATAGTAGTCTACTAAATTTTCCCACTTCGGTCTTTGCAATGGATATGTGCGTCACTAAGCGCAAAACACAGCGGTCGCAAGTCTCACTACAAATTGCTCACAATTGGCTAGTAGATGCACTGCAGCAAGTACAGCCACCAGCAGATCAACCAGAAATCAAATATATAACGCTACTGTAGGCGTAAGTAAGCCGTTTGGATTCTCCTATGGCTATTTTCTAGCCAAGTATGAAAGCACACTACTATGCCAGATGAGATGACGCTGAGTTATTAAACAAAATAAACGTAAAATAAAAAAGGACAAATGGCAGACTGTGCCTAATTGAAATCCAACCCCTACTAAATTTTCCCACTTTGGTGTTTGAGGTGGATATGTGTGCCACTAAGAGCTAAACACAACGGTAGCAAGTCCCCCTGCTAATTCCTCACAAAATGGTACTAGATGCAAATAAAAAAAAAAAAAGTAGAACGTTATTGTAGCCCTAAGAAGGGCTGTTGGGTTCTTGGAGAATCACTCCTGCCTAACAGTAATCTACCTGCACACTAACGCTAACCCTGACCAGCAGCAGCTCTCTCCCTAGCGGCATCCAGACACAGAATGATCCGAGCAGCGCGGGCAGCGGCTAGTCTATCCCAGGGTCACCTGATCTGGCCAGCCAACCACTGCTATCGACGTGTAAGGGTACCACGTCATGCTGGGTGGAGTGCAGAGTCTCCTGGCTTGTGATTGGCTCTGTTTCTGGCCGCCAAAAAGCAAAACGGCGGGAGCTGCCATTTTCTCGAGCGGGCGAAGTATTCGTCCGAGCAACGAGCAGTTTCGAGTACGCTAATGCTCGAACGAGCATCAAGCTCGACGAGCATGTTCGCGCATTCTAGTTTTACATATACCCTAAGTCACATGTTTCTCAATGATCATAAATTACCACATATCAAATTTCTATTTTTTGCTACATTTTACTAATTTATACAATAAAACTTAAATGTGGTTAAAACTTTATAAATTTGCATCATTATTTTTCTAGTGGAATCTCCCCTTTCTAATTTTTGGTCTACCATCTTGCTGTATTTTTACAACTATACAGGACAAGGGCTACAGATTTTTGTATGATATTGATCTCCACTTTTTTATTGCATCTTTTCGCGGACTAAAACTATTTAAAATGAAAAATGGTTGTGTTTTTTTAAATAATATTTTACAGTGTTCATTGTGGAAATTTTATAGGACTTTTGTTTTATTGTACTGCTGTCGTCATTCCACAATGCGGCCACTACTACATATGTGCGGTTTTGGTATTGCTATTAAACACTTTTTTTATTTTATATGTAATTGTAATATGTAACTTTGGGGCCTTTTTATTAATTGGATTAGTTTATTTTTTATTAAACTTTTAAAAACTTTTTTACTTGTCCCCTATGAACAAGTATCATTTGATTGAATGTTCATTATATATTATGGGTAATTACAGCCGCTCTCTTTAGCCTATGATGACTGGCCTAGGCTTACCCCCTGCTGTAAGGTCCCTTCTGTGACGGACCGTTAATAGGCATTTACTAAGGACATCTCCGCCTGGGGTCTTCAGCTAGAACCCAGGGATGCTATGCAGCGATCGTCAGCTCCGCAGACCGTGCCGGGCTCGGCGAGCACAACAGGCCGAAAGTGCCTCGGGTCGTGCTGAGCAATTAAAAAAATTTTAACATCTCCCATCATGGGTTTTACACGGGGGATGTCAGTGGTAGATTCTGCTGGCACCCCACGCCTCACACTGCCGTTCAGCTCTGACATTCAGGCTGCTCGCTCTTCATACTATTACACGGGCAGTTGAGTGTGCTATTAGAGCCGACTCAATGCGGCCAAGAGGTGACAAATCTATATGGACACGTCAACAGCGTGGGATTACGTTATGTCATTAAGGTGTTAACATAGGTCATATGCACATCTCGTTGATTCAGCTTCAATCCACCAAAGTCATTCGTTTGTTTTTTCAGATAAAACTTCTTCATTGACGTCATATAAAAATGTTGGACATAGCAGTGTGTAATTTCCAACGCGTTTCACTCAGGGCGGCCAGTTACTTTGGTGGTTGAAGCTGGAATCAACAATGCTACTGACCAGACTCAGTGGAGTGAGGTTCTTGTGCTCTCCACCCAATTTGGTGTTCATATATTGTAGGAGCTGATACAAGTTTTTTCGTTAACATGGTCAAGGCTGGGTCTTTCAGCATAACAATGCCCAAATCACACACCAGTGCACCTGCAAATAATCAACGTCTTTGAATGGACCTGAAATGCAATGTTGCCCAGCAACATCCTAAAACCTGAACAGTCTAATAAGGCGTCAGTATAGTCTGCTAGTGATATCCGTGGTTAATATCTTTATCTTTATTGCAATATAAAATACTAATTATTAAAAAAAAAAATTACTATATCAATTGTGTTTTTCTACATTTACCTGATCTTTATGACGTTGTGGTGTCACTTCTCTTCATGAAGCGGTGCGCCCCCGCACTGGTCGGGAGTGTTGTGCACAATTTGTTTTGGTGCCTCTTGTTTATGCTGCAGAATTGTGGCACAACTGAATTGTGGAGCACCTTCAGTATTACGTGGCAGCCGGTCCGACTAAGTGCTAACCCACCAACACCCCCTTTAGGTTTCCATTTTTTCGTGTCCGGTCAACAAAACAGTCCACCCGCACACACAAACTGGCCAGACCTTTTATACAATATCATGTCGCAAGCAGTTCGGCATTCTTCCTTGCCTAGTTCGCAGTAGCTTAGCACAGAACCACGGGCACACACACATATAAATGTGGTCCACTGTCCTGTCACTTCTCCAGGCTTGGTGTCGTCCACGTAACTTGTAAAGTTACATCGTCGTCAATTCGTATCAAATATTATTTCCCACTGTATATTATACAGGTCACATACCGACTCTCACGATCTTTTATATACACTATATGCAATGTTTTCATAAATAAACTAGAAATGTTAGATACTGTACATAACAGTCCTTTTTTGGTTGTAAAGCAGCTATGTGACGAGTATGCTAGACCGTGTTGAGCATGTTACCCTGGAACGGATTAAGTACTCTCTTTTATCTATTACACATGGTTCGCACAAATCATATCGAACAAAGAGCTAACCAACTACTGCCTAGTGTCACAGCCTAACCATCAGAGGCGTAGCTTAATACCAATTGCATGTGCTGGACGCTTTACAAGTGCTCGTTATATTGATGTAGCATTTATAAAAGCTTAGCATGAATACACAATTCTCATAGACCAAGACACACATGTCTACCCAAAATCTTCCAGGATGGGAAAGATGTTGACAACATCGCCATGGATAACTCACTTTAAAAACAGATAAATACGAGGTGCGACGAGGTAGCAGACGGGAGACAGATAATCGCACTTATACACGGTCTCTTTATTTTCGGCTGGAGGGTTGTTTGTTCCATATGTTACACATGAGAATGAACTCTTCCATGGCCTGCTGCTAGTGGTTCCTGTATGCATGAGGGCTAGACCTGTAAATAATAGTTTCTAGCGAGCCGGTGTAAAGAGTAATGTTATCAGCACAAAAGTTTATATGCCTTTAATTTGAAAAGATAATACCACCTGGATAGCAAAACACTCTTGAGGTTCGGAAACACGCCTTTGAAACCAATCCTCTTGCCAAATGAATGGCTGAGGGGCTTGTGCTGATCGCCTCGTGTCTTCCATAGGAAATGCATGCCATCTGTTAACATCTACCTAAGCACCTTACCTTTGTATTAATTTTATGTAAACCACACATGGCGAAGCTTTACCAATCCGCATGTCATTTCTCTGAAACACTTTTCAAAACCCGATTGCGAATAGAGTGTCCACACCCTTAGATGTCGCTCCACGAGCCTGATTCGGTTGTTGATCATCGCGGTGGCACATGGTGCTACCTCCCTTCATCTACCTCCACACTGCTACTGAATTATTCGGGAAAGACCGAATCTTACTTTCAAAATTGGTTTTGTTCAAGTTAAGGCCAACATGCGGTTGACTCCTAAATCCAGTCATAGAAAATGGTCATGGTCCAGTGATTTCTAGAATATAGCATCTGATACAAAATCAACAAACTCATGCAAGTCCCCCAAGTAACGGCTTGTTTCGCCCTCGAAAGCAAAACCAAGTAGAAGACTTGCGACAAATGCTAGAGAATCTACAGTGTCAATTTTTTTCAACCTTGACTCGGAGTCTTGCCGGCATTGAACAACCTTGATGCCTGACTCGAATATTGGTCTAAAGCTGGCACCTGTCACATTACAGGACTGACTCCCCAATGGTTCAGTGTAATTTATTGTGTCTGCATCAGTAATGTTTGATCTATATTTGACATATGGAAAACTGGTTCTTGTAGTTTTTTAAACATGTAGTTATTCTGTTGTGCTCGTGGTCCACAGTTGCGTGGTCTCGGACAAGTAATCCTCGAGTTTTTTGTTCACTCCCAGACGGAAGATGTGTGGACAATATCACTCCAGAGCCTGTGAGACCCTTGTGATTTTGTGTGGCTGCAGATTTGTGCTTCAGCACATTTTCTAACAGGAAACCTTACCCAGTAGACTGGTAGGTGTAAGCTGTAAGTACCGGCACTCAGCTCTACGGTAGCCTGGTGGCCGTACTTCACTTTTGTTTAGTGTGTTAACGCTGTATCGCGATCTCAAGCCGGTTATAACACAACGACAGTAAGTACCGGAACCTGCTCACCCTGGAGCTGGTGCGTCGGCTACTTTCTCCTGCTTCGCCCTACCATTCATGTAACTGGTTACCGGTTTTTCCATCTAAAGGAAAACTCTGTTTCTACCTCTGCCTTGATCTGTGTGTGTGACTGGATATGTTGATCCCTTAAACACTAAAGGTTATAAGTCTTTCTCTGTCTTACTTCATTGTTGTTCCCGAATTATGAAAATGTCTTTTGTAAATAGATTTTGTAATGTTGAGTCCACGCTTTGTAATTTTGTAATACACTGTTCCGAGTGAATGGTCTGTACCGCCTTACCAACAAATCCGACAAATGTTTTTTTTTTCATGGAGAGTACATTATTTCCTGAAAAACATCAAGGGATCCATATTTTCTCTCTAAATTTTGACTCTCCATGTGTTACAGTAATAGTAGTCCATAGACATATATGTTCCTCAAACTATATACATATTCTGAACAAGTTTCTATTTTTATTATTACCTTATGCAACTTTGGACGTTTCCCAATCTAATTTTCTTCGATCTCACACCTCTATACCTAAGGGGAGTACTGTGCTGTATGTGAGTTTGTTACACACAAAATCACACCAAACACACAGAAACTATCCTGTTGTCATATTGTATCTATTCGGCTCCTTAACATGTTCCGAGTCCTTTACTATGGATTTCCCATCATGCGTTTGACCACATAAATTTCAATCTATTCATAATAGCGGTTCCTCTTTTTTGGTGAATCAGTAAAGTCCTTCTACTTTTTCTGTTTTGCTCCAAAGATACGACTATCCAAAAATAAGCGACAAGCCCTCAGCGTAGATAACTTGTTTTAGACACAAACTTTTGCATTACTTCTGCCAACACCAGACCTACAAAAAAACACAATAGTAGGTTCTTTGCCCAAGTCATTCATGTACCCTAGATTATTTGCTCGTGATTGTTGTCCATATCAAGAAGCAAAGACAGACAAGGAACACACTCCACGTGTTTTGTGTGGCTTACCTGTCTGAGCCTATAACCAACCAAAGTGATCCTATTTTTTATATTCGCCCATATGTCGTGGTTTGTTTTCCAGTATTCTATCTTACAACTGTGGCCTTTACAGGTCAGGCTTCAAAAAGAAAGGCAACAAGGCGACTGTGGTTTAAATAGGTATGCGAGATATGTTTTCCGAGATGACCAGCAGAAAAGCTGAAATAACATGTGCCCCACTCCTCTTACTTTAAAATCAGTACAAGCTGCAGAATGTGTAGTTGTCCTGTGTAGTGGGTGCAGGGACGGCAGATTCAGATTGGTGTGCATGTTCTTGCATGGTTCCTACAGAGTGCACCATTTTTTTGTGGGGGGGCTGTACCTTTCATGGGGTGGTGCGACGCACTCTCTCTCAGACTTTGCATGTTAAATGTGGGCACGGACCACTGAGCACCGGAATGGTGGTCAAACTCCCAATTTTCGATTGGCCAATTTTTGGTGTTGTGCTGTCTATGTGGGAATACGCATCTCCTCGAACTATCATTTGGTTTTTCTCTGCACCATAACGTCTTAATACATTGTGCCTGATGCAGTGTTTGGCACGCTGTGCCTTCGGCCCTTATTGTGTCAGACACGCCTCGAGCGAACTCGGGGTACACGGGATCCCGCGCCATGCGAATCTGCCTGCTTAGGAGCCGCGCTGGTCGGTGTGGTCGCTGTAATCCTGTTGGAACCTCGGCGCGCAATATTCCAGCGCTGCTCTGCGCCGTTCCTTGTCTACCTCATGGGCGCCGCCTGCACTACTTAGCGTCTAACAAGGGCAAAACATTCGGTAGATTCGGAGTCTGGATGGAAGAAAGGCTTGGATCACCACCCGTATCGCGGCCTGCTGGTCCGTGTGCCCCCTTGTGTGGCAGTCATGTAACATCTCGACCGAAGGTGAGAAGGGGGGGGGGGGGGGGGGTTCCCATCCTGGTAGCTTATGTCGTGCGAAGAGAAGGAGGGACAAGAAGGGAAAAGTGGGAGGGGATGAGCGTCAAAGTGCCAAGCGCGACACAGGAAAGTCTAAGGGTATCCTGGAATTATGAGAAGGTGAAAGTCACAGACAAGCCCCTCTCTTGTAGCCTATCGTTCCTTCCTGGTGGTCCCGTGTCCGGTGTCCTATCCTTTGGTCCGTGTCCGTTGGTCCGTATCCTTGGGTCCGTGTCCTGACTACCCTGTGGCTCCTCGCTGCTGTCCCTTAATCTGGTTGGGGTTCCCCTCCCGGCCCAGCCGGGTGGGTCCTTCATTACGTACCAGCTATTTCCCGTATTCTTCGCTTCCTGCGTGCCCTCTCCTTTTGCTCACTCATCTCTCACTTTTTTACTCGTTTCTCTTGCGACCGTGTCTTTCCGACAGTCCTATCCTATGCCTCCTTCTCTACTTTCCGCGTTGGCTGCGTCATCTGGTGCTACGTCGGGGTGTTGTACTCGCCGCCTTTAGTTGCAAATTCCCCCTCCACCCGTCCCGCATCCCCTATTATTTTCGTACTCATTTCTGGAGCCGTGGTTTTTGTGACCCCGCTCCTTATCATCTGCATCATCTGACCGGCGCACAATCCCCATCTACCGGCCTGATCTTGACTCCGCTAGCAATTCTGTCGCTCAGAGGGGCGGTCAATTCAAGGAGTACCTAGGACTTGCTTTAACAGTTTTCAATCCCTATCCCCTCTCCCCTTTTTTTTTCTGACCATCCTTCATCACTCCTGTCCTGGACAGCATAGCTCCCCGAAAGACCTTCCTGTTGTCTCCCCTGTGGTATTGCTTCTTCTAGAAGAATCCCACGGGTTTGCTTTGGTTCCCTTCCCTTTTTCCATCCCTCTTTATTGTCGGTCCGCTCCGTTTGTCCTCTTGCTTAACGGGCCTCGCTTTTCTGATGGACAAGGAGTATTTTTTGTTCATCCTTCCGTTTTCCCGCGCCGGGCCCCGTTTAGTACTTACCCCCCCTCTCCATTATGTGTCTTTACTTTCTTCTTCCCCTCCTTTCTTTATTTCGTGTCCTGCCTCCTCCCCGCTCCGCCGGCGTCCCCTCCCGCCGGGCGGGTTTTCCTTTCGACCTTGGTCGCAACCGTTACCCGCTTTGGCGTCCGATCCATCGGACGCTGAAACCTGTGGAATTAGTCTAGCGTGCCTATTTATTAATCCCTTGTCGTTCCATCTCCCTATTCCCCTTTTACCCCATCTCCGCCTCTTCTCCTCCCCTTCTCTTTCCCCTTACCTTATTGTTCCCTTTCTCTCCCTCCCCTCTTCTTCCCCCCCCTTTTCCCCCTTGCTTTTTTTTCTTCCTTTGTTTCTCCACCTCTTTTTCTTTCCTTCCACCCTCCCTTGCCACCTTCCCATTAGTCCCTTTCTTGGGTAATTCCCTCTCCATAAGAGGCACTCTGGGAAGGGGACCACTTAGGAGGAAACTCTTTTTCGGCTGTTCACCGTCTTTTGGTTTTTTGTTTTTTATTACTATGACTTTCTTGTGTTTCCCCATTCCCCTCTGTCTTCTACCCTTAAAGGCCCCCCTCTCCCCCTCGTATTTTCCCACCCTTTCCGTGCCCTTTCCGTCCGATCTCCTTGTCATTTTGTTGCACTGCTTTCTCTCCCCCCCTCTCTTTTTCTTCCCCCAGCCTGGGCGGACGCCACTCGCCCTTTCCTTTCACCCTACCTTACCTCTCTCGCCGTCTTCGTTATTCGGTTGGCCTCACCCCCAGTTTGCGGTTTTCATTTTTTGCTCTCTCCCTCAGAGGTCCCGATTGGGTGCCTGCTGGGGGCCCACGTCGAGAGTCCCCCCCCTTGTCCTGTTGAGTTGTTTCCTCGTTATCTTCGTCTATGGCCTTCCCCCCTTCCCTCTTCATTATTCTTTTGCCCGCCGCTCTGCCACTCCTTTACTTCGCTGCCATTCTGATTTTCCACACCTCCTCTGTCCCAGTTTGCTCCTCTAGGGGGGGGCACGCCACTCCTCCATGCCTCACTCTATAGGATCAGGCTGGTTGTGTTCTTTTTCTCCTATACAGGCTAGTGCACAACATCGTGGGTTTAGAATATTATCAGGTAACGGTTTTATATAACAACTTTCATTACCTTCTGGACACATTGTACTTTTATCTTGCACCAGAATAAAGAGAATGACTACCCATCAGGAATCATGAAATTATCTCCCCCTCCTATTCCCTCATCCCCCACCATGACACTCGCTTCCCTCCCTCTTCCCCCCTGACCTTGGAGTAGCCTCCATCTCTCCATTCCCTTCTCCCCCTATTGCCCCTTATTTCTGCCGTTGCCCTTTCCTTTCCCTCTGCCTGTAAATTGCATTCGCGTGGCACCCTCAAGCTCCTTAACACCTGTGACCAGGGCGAGTTTCCTATAAGTGTCCCGAATACAAGTTTAAGCTTATGACTGACAACTTTCCTTGCTGGTTTTCAACTTGCTAATCTTGCCTTTGTTCATCCAGCTTCTGACTCTTTTCCCCTCCCTATTTTTTCTTTTATTCTTATCTCGTTTCTTTTCCCCTCTTTGTCCCTTTCATCCCTTTGCTAATGTATTGGACTTGTGATTTTGGTTCTAGTGTTCTTTCTCACACCTCTGTAGCCTACTCTCCCGGCTTTGTACTACCCCTTGCCTCTGTAGTTCTTTGTTTTGGTCCCTGGATCGTTTACTCGTTTCAATCGTCTTCTACCTTATCCATTAAAACCAATCCGCCTGTCCAGTTATTTTTCTTTCTTTTAGTTTACTGGTGTTATCGCAATAAGAAGGTAAGGGAGACCAGAACATTCGGGGGTCCCTCAGTGCCAGGCACTCACGGTTCCTTGTTTGTGGGTCCTGCCAGTTATATTGGTGTGAGGCTTGTGTCGGGGGGGGCGGCTGTAGTTTCAGTTTTGGTAGTTTGTTTTCTAGAGTCAAAGTCTGCATATAATTATCTCCTATCTGTCCCCTCTTCCCTCCATTACCCTGCCCATGCACCCCCCTCTCTATCTTTTTCTTGAGTTCCTACCCTCCTTGTATAATGGATGGCTTGTTCTACGTACGCGTCTTTTTTAGCGGGTGTGGAGTTCTCACTGAAACGACAATTGGCTTGCATAACTGAGCCATGGCCTGTAACTTAGGATTTCAGCTACCTGCCGAAAGTTCTGGGGAACCTGCTTCTTGAACCTCTCTCTGGGACTTGGCCCCGAACAGTTTGTTATCGTCTCCCTGTTGTGGGATGACGCGTCCTCTGGTTGCGAATACCGCCTCTGATCCTCCATTTCTAAGGCCAACTCCTCTTTGGCCATCCGAATCAGTACATTGTGTTGCTCTGCCCGGGCGGCACTAGGCGATGGTTAAGTCGCTCTTGACTTAGCTTCCTATAGGTCTCCACCTCCTCCAAATCGGCATCCTCTATTCTCCTAGCATTACGCCTGACCCAGCAGGAGGCAGGAAGAAATCTTTAATGCCGCAATCGGCGATTTTTCGTTACTCTGGTGCGGGTTGAGTCATACTGGACTCTCTTATCGTTTTCTCGCCCCGGGATTTTTATCGAAGTGGGGGTGTTGTGCTCTTCGTATAGGTTTTCACTGCCCCTTTCTAGTATGGGAGCCTTTCGATGTCTGCCCCCTCTTCTATTGGTCCTATGTTCCTTCGTCCTGGGGATTACAAATCAATCCCTGGTTATATACCTTCGCAGAATAGAGCTTTCTTGTGTTCTCGCGCTTCGCGGCCCCCCTCAATTTTTTTAACTAGGGTTTGCGTTTTTTCTCGGTCTCTCGCACGAAGGGCGCTTTTTTCCGTAGATTTGTGGGATGTTTTTGACAGTCCGGGTTCCTTATCCTGTCGGGCTTCCTTTCTCTTGCTCCCACGGGTGGTCCTGTTGGTCCTATTGAGGATTAGCCAACTTTCCTCGTACGCTATGGTTTTGTCCTCCGTTTTCCTTCTTCTGTCTTTCTCCTTCTTGGTCCTTCATTTTTTTCAGCCGATGCCCCCAATCATTCTGTGTTGGTGTGTAGATAGTTCCAATTGGCGTTCCTGCCCTCATCTGCGAACACTTCTGGTTCGCCCGGTCGCAGCCAGGGTTGAACCGTCGGAGGAGAGGAAGGCATCGGTCTTTCCTCTAGTCCCCGCGATCTTCTTGGTTCTTTCTCTCTTCCGTGTTTCTGCTCTTGCCTTGCTTCTTCCCGCTCCGGAGGCTCGTTCGCCTGCTTCCCCATAGACCGACCCCTAGAACTCTCCCCTTTGTGTTTAAATTTCTTGCAGGCTCCTGGGCTTCGCGTGCTTGATTCGTCTTTGCGGATTACTCCCGTTCGTGATACCTTCCCTTGCGAACAAGCAGGGACGTTCAGAGAGACTACATGGCTGGGATCTCTCCTCTCCTCTTCCTTTTCTCATCTTTTACTTCTGTCTTTCTCACTTCTTTCTCCTTGCTTTATATTTTTTTTTTCTCTTCTCCATATTCTGGAGTTTCACCGCTCTCCTCCCCCAAGTACAATTTTTTTCCTTCCTTCCCTTTCTTTTGGCCACTTTGCTCTCCGAGTGCAACTGGCATAAGGAGACGTTCAATTAATGCAGCAGCGAAACCTATCTTCGAAAGCTTGCATTCTTTACAGGATGTTGCATTATAGATTAGCCAAAAACAGCCTAACGCTACCACTATGATAACGTAGGGATTCCTACAGTGGACCTTATAACAAATTCCTAGACGTCTAAACAGGGGTGCATGTTTCACTACATGTAGCAGAAGTCCCCAACTTGGGCTTGAAGAGTCACTAGTTACAGATGGACTGCCTTGCCACTGTGGACGCTCCCCTGGCGTGAAGGTCTCCCCCTTTCTGTGACGTTAATACTTTACTATAATACTTTCAGGGAAGATAGCCCGGACCTTACGCAGAGAATCACCAAGTAGTTAGTTTCAAAGGTGTTCGGTAACTGCTATACATTTATTGGTTAATTCTTGTGCTATGACATAGCCTCTAAAATTTTGACAATTGCCTATGGGGGGGGGTTTTCACAAAACAAGGTGTAAAATAATACTTTGTAGTACTTGGAGTTTAGCTACACTGCAATGGGTTGTCCGCACCGATTAAATGGAAATTAGGGTGCAACAGGGGTACAAGCAGATCCTCCCCACTGATTAAGCAAGTTGTGGGCCCTATCCATTGTGGGTCGATTAGAGCTAATTATATTTATAATACCAATGATAAGTCTGTGCGTTGTTCCAAAAATCACACTGAATCTCTTTTTAATTACTTTATTATACATGCGCATCTTCTATCCAATTAACATTTGACCTATGTTACTTTATCAGAAATGAGTTTTTGCTGAAAGCTAAGCCACCTACTGTATTCCCCCACGCCGCTCAGAGTATACTTTTTTCCCATTAGATTACGTAAATCTTACGCTTAGAAAAGCTGACAGCTCAGATTCTTTACAAAAATGGATTAAGGTTATTCTATTGCCTCTTCTTCCGACCCTGACTACTGTCTTGAGAGAAGGTGTCTTTAGTAATTAGTTTTGAAGGCTAATGAACTTCGAGAAGCCGATTGAACTAAGCACCTAGATTTTACACGATAAAATGCTGTTCCTAGTTAACAATGACTACAAGAATTATAGGTGCTTTCTTCCGAGAAATAGGAAAAGGAGAACGATTGGTCATATTCGTGTTATTCCATGCGGGTAAGTTTTATCCGAATGCAATTTGGTTCTAATAAGAAAATGGGTTGCAGCTATTTGCATTAGCTAGTTTTATCCGTGCGGCAGGGGAACGTGAAGCGCCATGTATTGATATGTCTTGAGTATGCCGAACCATTTTTGCCATGGAAATCTGTTCCCCTTACCGTCTCGCATCGTCACCCCCCTCGCGGACAGATCGTGACCATCTAACTTTTATTTTGATGCATTGAGCTTAGTTAACTCTCTAACTCATAGGGGTGTGCTGAACACATACATCACTTCTGTCAAACTTTGGCACATGATTAAAATCTGGCAGATCTCAGCTGTGTGACAATGCAGACTCCTTCTTATAATGCCTTTGTGCTAAGGCATTGACGCTAAAGAACTGAAAGAGACGTGCAAAAGTCAGACTTGAAAAATTGTGGGTACCCTCTTTTAGTAAATGTGCCCCAAAGCGCTTTATATGGCCGGATGGGCTATTTAGTATTTAGTTCCTGTACAGGCTATGGTGTTTTGGTTGTAAACAGGGGTCTTTGAGGATGATTGAGACGGTCAATTCAACTTCACAGTATCACAATTTCCCATGCCGATGATGACCGGCCTTTCCTTTTGGAGATAGGCAATGGCATGTCCTTCTTATATGAAATGCAATGCAATTTCCAATAGACTCTATGGCCGCTTAGTACAGGCAAGGACGCTTCCAAAAACGTTGCTTTTAGACTTCAGTCTTTATTCAGTTAAGACTTCCGTATACACAATTGACACATGTAGCTTAAGCATATATCAGGTGTATAATACTGGCGTAACACCTTTTATATTTATGCTTTTGACAGGTCGCTAACCTAGAAGGCTGATGGGCAAAGTCATTGTGCGGCCTGTCCTCCCCTAGGCCGCCTCCGCCCCGACTATAATGTAATGGTTTATAGTAATAATTCTTCTCATATTGAAGAGTGAAGACCAACTAGGGCCCTCCATAAACCTCTGTGGGCCGTCCGGGTGCACGAATTTCTTTGCTGCACCCCGCCTGCAAGTTACGCCTCCCCTGCTTCTGAGCATTTTTCCTGTATTTACTGACACAGTCAAAAAGTAGAGATGAAAGATGATGAGATCGCATCGAAGAAGCATATAACACAGCAGTGACACACTTCTCAGCACTCAACAGATAATGACCTTCCTCCCCTCCTGGATAAAGTCCCCTGTATCTATTGTCGCTTTCAACATAGCTGACTAGGCGCTATATGTGGGCGAACAATCTGATCAGTGCAAATATACTCGAGACTGTGGCAACATCTGTGGCATCAGGAAACAATTAGCTTCGGAATGACAATTTAGCCGCACTTACTCTGACCCATAAAAATCAGTACAGATAACACCCTCAGGATAGGTCTTGTAGCTTACTACATTGAGGCTCTTAAAGCTCGTTGTTTCTTTATAAAAAATTAGTCTTTACTTACAACATGAAAAAACGATATGTTATATTGTACGCGTCATTAACGCATGCAATCGCGGTGTTTGTACACACTAGCGCAGGTCCCTTGAGCCGATAAAATGGGACTGGGTCTGGAAGAGTGGAGGCGAGGCTTCTCCCTCCTCCGGCCCACACCTGCCTTGGGAGCATTCATGCTATTGAAAGGTCACAGACCTTCGCGAAGCTGGTTTTCCCAAGTGGTTTCGTGATAACGGAGGGCCGGCATGGGGTTAGATAATCAACTGCGCTTTTCTGGTGCCGACTAGCCCAGAAGGGGAGCGAGTGCCTAGTCACCATGCATCCCCCAACCGCCCAGGCAGATGGCTAATGAAAGGTATCAATATAACTATCTTTTTTTCCTGTATGAAACCTATTTTTCTAGCATAAAACGCCTTGGCAGGGTAATGTACTATGCTTTTGCTGCAGGGACTTTTGGGGTAGTGCTAAATACCAAGTAGCGTCATCCACCCTCACCTGGTGACGAGGGTTCCCTTAAATGTCACCATATCTGGCTTGTTCTTACTTGATTGCGATGGGGCCGATCGATATAGTTTTATTGACTAGATGTTGTTGTTTTACTTTACAATTGCTCATATTAAATTTTTGTCACACATAGTAAGTCAAGGCAAGTAACTCATTGGTCGGCCAAAGTTTCACACATACTTTGTTGTTTCTCAGTGTATACCTTACACCGTAGTTCCGCCAATGTTTCGGAAAGCCCGTGAGCCAGCATAACGGGACGCGTATCATTAACCACCAACACACCTCGCTTTGCGGAATCTGCCTTAGGTCTCCCACTTTGCTGGCCTCTGGCGCTTACAAACAATCATAGGTGACAGTCTGGGGGGCTATGATTCTTCTATTGCCTCGTTCGAGTGCTACAGTAGAGTAGAAGACAGAGCAAAGAAAGCGACTAAAACCACGAGACAACAAGGCCCAACTTGGCAGACACCAGTCTCGATACGTTCAACAATTGCAGTGAGGTAGGCATTATGCATATATTCATAAAGCAGAAGAGCCTAGGTCATAGAGTGGCATGTCCAATATAGTTATCAGTACATCGACTCGGCAATTCTTACTTCCAAATGTATCACCAGACTTCTCAGCCACACTAAGGAACCGGAGTGACATAAGCACTGGCCAACAAGATAATAATGACACTATCAAGATTACTTATAAAGGAGAACGACGCTTAGGTAAGATGACGATCATACCACCAAGAAACCTGCATTTGCGCAACCCTACCTCCACTCAGATTCCCATACTCAATGTGGACAAAACCCCACAAATCCTTTCCTCCTGCTACAAGTGTAATAGTAGCGGCTATGTACCTGGCTAGCTAACTTGACGCTTCAATAGCTTTCATCAGAATGCTTACAGCTACGTCACGCTTCTTGAATAAAAAATAAAATCTAAATACGCAGGGCAACGATGTAGTTCCAATTCAGAGACCAGATGTATGCCGGTCGATTTTTGTGCATTTGCTATATAATCTTCTCGGGTCACATTGATTCTTCTAAACACTGCATTTCATTTCTAAGTATTTTTTTTTATGTTATTGTTGGCCGTGTGCTTTGGTAATCTGAGGGCAGCTGCAGGTTTCTGCTTCGTCCGGCTGATGTTACTTTAAACTAACACACAAATCTTCTTCTTCCTCCTTAAGTGTATAGGTTAGAAGGGACATCTATCTACTGCCCCCAGTATCATAGGAACCGTAAACCAGGTCTAGCATTGACAAATAAAACTGGTGTCGTGATCTCCTCTGGCAGTATCTCACTACTTATCTTAAAAGTATCTTTATCGTCCTGAATTTACAAAAAACTGCTTTTAGTAACTTTATCTTGCAAATGACCTAGCCCGTAGGGGCTCTTGGCCCTATACGATGTTAATTGAGCTTAGAGGGCCTCTTAAGCTCATTTGCATGAACTTACGCGAGATCTTTTTCTTAAATAGCAAGGGCATAGAAGTCTTAAAGAATAGGATCCAATTATAGATACTCTGGGTCGATGTGATAACTTTCATCTGGTGTCTATAAATATAACGGCTTTCATGTGATTTGTTACCTCTGGTTCTTTATTACAACGCCACCACCTTTAAACATCGGGCATATTGTCATGCACAGAGACTGGCAAAAAAAATTGTGGGAGCCGACATACTAATGAATAAAATATTCATTTCGCACTTACACTACAAATTCACTTAAGAATCAACTACTCACCTATCTGTATGTAACCCGGGGACCGTCTTTGTATACTACGTTTTTTTTAATAATAACATAGATTTTTTTGCTTTTTTTGCTTTCAACAAGACGTGAATTTTGTTCATTAAAAGTATTACACCAATACCTGAATGAATCGTTAGCGTCTAATTTAAGGAGGTTACATTAGGTCTCATTATCCAGTTTTCGGGTCTTACTCCCCTTTCATTTTCCATTCTCTCCCCTCATCTCATCTTTATTTTTGCTTTTCACTTCTTTTCCCCGTTGCCGCTCTTCCTCCTCTTATTCTTCCTTATTCTATGTTTCTTAAAAGCAGGCAGTAAGTTCTATCACAGCAACGTCTGCAGTGTTTTTCCTGGCTGGCTGTGAGTCAGTATGATGTCTCTCTGAGTAGATGGCAGCTTTAATTCTACGCCTTACAAATGTCATCACTAGACTCAGACGCAACATCGTAGCACGCTCAGTATATTACGCATATATCTGTATGCTCAGCAAATGCCATAAAATTGCATAGCGGATACTGTAATGTGTGTCTCAATAGTTTTTTTCTTTTGTTTTGTAGCATTTTCAAAAGGTTGGAAAAACTGGAACAAAATAAACACACCTGGCCTACATTTTGAATTCACTTAAAATCTAAGCATTCGGCTTCGACATATGTATACAATATCACTATTTATTTAAATTCAAAAGTCATAAAAAACGTTGTATTCTGTGAATTGTAACTTTATTGTTTCCCAAACAAATGATATGCCAAATATATTTAAAAGATTTATTAATCGTTACAATATTCTGCTGTACGCTCCGGGCTTCTGTCATCGGGCTCTTTCTCTGAGTTGTAGATACTATGGTACGGATCCTATGAACTGCTTCTTTCTGCTTCTCTTCTTTGTGGTTCATTTCTGACGACTGGCCTTGGATTGGATGAGCAGGAGGGCTATTTGCCTCCCTTTGCTGGAGAAGTAATAGTTATTTATTACGGTTGTCAGACATTTGCCGGCACTATAGATCGGACACGCGACATTGACGAGTAGGCACGAATATAGAGACATCGAGTTAGATTGTAGAGAAGTTATAGGATTGCGTACAGTTTTTTGGCTTTGCGTAATTTGTCATGATTTTTTCCTATCTGATGGGGGAGGGGCATTATTATGGACATATTGTGGGTAGGCCTCATAAGCAATGGAGCTGTTTCTTCTGAGGCACTTTATTTTAGTCTCATCTTATTTTACACTTGAGTAATTTATTCATATTCACCGTAATAGTCGAGTAAAGCATAGGTAGCCTCATTTTGACTTACAACTAAGCCAAATAAACTGGTAAAGCTTAGGCTGGGGGATGTCAGTCGCACTGACTCTCTAATAACATGTCCTACGTGTCTTGCCCTGCATCAACATAAATGTCTAGGCCAGTCTGCCTCTCATTAAGAGTCCCCATTAATAATTCTTGCCAGTAGGTCGGCCCCATTAATGATAATTGCCGCAGCAAGAGTGGCCCTCGCCATTATTATTGTGCGCTATCAGAGTGCTCGCCCATTAATATAATGTCCAGGTGCATAGAGTGGCCCCCATTAAATATAATGTAGGCAGCAGAGTGGCCATCTCGCCATTAATATACTGTACATCAGAGTGCTGCTCCATTAATATAATATAGAGCAGAGTGTCCCCCCCTTAATAACTATGTTGAGTAAGTGCCCGACCATAAATAAATGTTGAGGCAGAGTGCCCCATTAATCAATGTCGGACCAGAGTCGTCCCCCATTTATAAATGGCGAGCAGTGCCCTTCATTAATTGAAATGTCTGAGCGAGATTCTCTACCATTGAAAATAACATCCATCAGAGGCCTGCCGATCAATTATGGAGTATTTTTGGCTGCCGTAATTTGTGCGTCTTCGACCCAAGCTTAAATGTTTGGTATTTTACAAGTAACAAATCGGACGGAGTATTTTAAATGCTGATAGTCGGCCCTCGGATCACCATCTTTATCTTTTGATTATTTCTCCTGTGTTTTACAGCGTGGATCACATGGTGGATCTGAGCTGCAAGTGACGGGTGGCGCGCATGGGAATGGACTGTCCTTCGGGTGATCTGTCATACCGCTATTATCTCTTTTTGTTTTACAAACTGCACTACTACAGATGATACATATCCATCGACCCTCTCTTCTCTGCACTGTGTCGCTTCCTCTCCGCCTACCCCAGTAGAAGATAGAGTGATATGCAGGCGAATCGCCCCTTTTTGAGACTAATCAACGTGAGCAGTATAATTTTGCAGGAGAGCTCTTCGCGAGAATGCTAGTTCTTCTCCGTCTGCGACGTCTGATGAAGGAACTAATTTTCACGAACAGCTGACCATCAAACTATACCCTTCCATTATTAGTCTCAAAAAGGTTGATCGTCTTGATTTCTCTTCCACCTCTTCTTCTGTGGCCCCTGCGCATGTCTATACTGGTACATTACCTATCTGTCTACGTCAGTAACGTGGCCATACTGCTAGCTACGTCAAGCGAGTCCTACTTAGATGCCCGGTCAGGAGCAAATGTTTGCTTACGAGAACCATCAGTGCACTCAACAATGGTTTCTAATATTGAGCCGTAGGCAGAGTCCTCTGGCTCCTGGGGTGAGGCTTGGGTCTCTCTTGCGATTTTCGGTGAGGGCAATGTATTTCTTCAGACGCAAAAAGTACTTACACACCAGATATATGTAAATTCCTATCGTAGGCTTATGAGAGACCGACGCTGGATGGTGTATCGAAATATGTAAGGGACTTGGAGGCTGCTTTTGGAGCCTGATGTGGATTCCATGCATGTTGTAAAAGCTTCCATCTATGATCTCCTTCCTTGGTAGGCTGGCAGTTGCCCAGGGCATACCGAGTAGCACAGGCATAGGTGATATGACCCATATGATATCTAGCTTCCTTCCCGGTCCTCCTTGACACTTAGTGGTAACTGTTCCCCTTCTCGTAGTTTATAAAACAGGGCACCATAGGGAGAGCGCATCTCCCGACTAATTGCCTGTATATTGTAGACGTTTTTGACTTGTCTTTTTTTTATAAATATTCTTATTTATAATATATATAATACATTAAAGGTAGCATTTTAGTTGGTCCGTAAGGGCACAACCCGGCATTCTGGCACTATATATTTGACATTGGCAATGACTATTTCAGATTGTAAACTGTGAATACTTCTCACCGCCACTTTATTGGTAACATCCATGCTAGTAACGGGTTGACCCGACCTTGTGCCTTCTAGAAACTCTCTGGCCTTAAAAAACAATTCCTTCGTGGGTCTATAGATTCAATCAATGTGGCTGTAAGCATTCGCTCAGAGATTTTGGTCCTATACTGACATGATGTCATCACACAGTTGGCCCTGCCGCAGATTTGTCGCTTGGGCACATCCTATGATGTGCGGATCTCGCGTCTGTTCCACCGTCACAATTCATCCAAAGACCTGCCTATGGATGAGATCTGGTGACTGTGAGGCCATTTGATGTGAGCTAGTGACCTCATTGTCATGTTCAAGAAAAGCTAGTCTGAATTGATTCACTTTAATGACATGGCACATTATCCTGTAAAGTATCGTCATGGCAAGATGTTACAGGTTACATGTGTTCATACGGGATGGACCTATGGTCAGGCATCATCACTCAGGCTAGGCTGTGTCGTTGCAAACTGATGCTCAACTTGTACGTCAGGGGGCGTCCAAGAGAGTGCTCAAGAAATTATTCCCCCACATTCGCGCTCTATGACTTGCTTATCGAGCATCCCCACGCCGCACCCAGCCGACATACCGTGTTGATTACAAGGCATGGCTGATGGATCCATGATCCTTCATGTTGTTGACAAAGCCAAATTCGAGCCTACCATCGAATGTCACAGCCAGAAAGCGGACTGCATCAGACCAGGATTAGTTCTTTCCAGATCTGTCTAACTGTCCCCTTCGATGAGACTTGTGGTCAATGGTAGCCTCAGTTTCTGTCTTTTAGCTGAAAGGCAGTGGCACTAGTGCCGGCAACACACAAACCTTAAGCCTGTAGCGGCTGAACCAAAACTGTTAAGAGGCGGACCAGACTTTGGCAATAAAACTGCAGCGACTAAATCAGGTGCATTACATCATTATTAAGCGTGACAGCACGTAGTAAAACTGGTGTATGCGAACTCGCTGCAGGCGATTGAATGTTGCTTTTATTCTTCTTCTGGGTATCATTCATATTCCTATAATTATTTTCCTAAGATGTATCATTATTTCTTCATCTCCTGTCTGCTTCCGTAGTAATGCTACATAAACACAGAGTACAATGTGTCTTGTTGTATTGTGTATATATTTATTGTTCCATATCGGCGATAACACATTCACAGAACACCTTATTCATAGAAAACGTTGTATCTCTTGGCTGCAATTACTCTTGATAGCAATTGGTATATCTAAGACACTATAGTCTAGGGCTGCACTAAAGCGTAAAATGACATTGTAAGGTGGCGAGATTTAGGCCTGAATTCATCACTTTCTCTCCGATCACTGAGTAGATTACATTGTATTCCAACCGCCGAGTCCGATTGTAATAGACAAGCATTCTTTTAAATTAAAGGATCTCTGTATCATTTGAGCGGTGGAGAAGGATTGTGTTCATATTTTCGAAGTGAAAGTTTATTGTTTCGCCGAACAGTTGCTGAAAGGTGATAAAAGCGTAACGCACTCAACACAGAATGTTCCGGATAGTTAGGCGCTCCTCCTGTCTCTCCGAAATAATGTCATATATGAGACGCGAAATGAGGTGCTTCAAGATTCTTCCTAAATTAGAGGGAAAGACTCGAAGCTGGCAGAGAATCAAGAGCTATTGCAAGATACATTATATGGCGAGCTGTCCTCTCTAAATTTGTTGTAAGTTAAAAGATATTAATGAACATGGTGGGTTTATTCTGTATCTCTATTATTTTTTATTTATTTATACATTTGCCTCCGATCAATTAAGTTTTTTCATAATGGGACATAATAGCATGCACTTAGTAAAAAATATTGGTGCAGGCAGAAGATTAAGTGAGTATAAGCAAATATAAGAACTTGTAAAAACATCTATGAGATACAATGTCTCCTTCTTGCCTACTGTTGAGCAATCACCCCCCACCCCTCGCTTTCCTCTTGAATCTGTCACTTGTAGAGTGTGGTGGACTACATAATCTGAGTTTGTAGAAGTCCTTTAGAGAAGGGAGAGGGCAGAGTGAGGCTGAAGATGAGTGAGTAGTGGATAGATTCCTATTAAGATTTTCTTTTCATGCCGGTCCAATTCCTGTGGTGGGTTTTGGTAGTCTTTTCTTAAGCGGCGGCATCAACATTCGCGGAGAGTGGAGACGGCTCGACACGTCGCATTTGTGGAGGTCCTAATTTATGTTGACAGTACGCTCTACAGGTGCTATTGTCTAAATCAAAGTTGCTTCATTTGCAATAAAGCCCTTTCGGACCAAGGTCTTGGAATACTTTCTGCTACGTTGTATATCCCTTTCATCCCCTGTTCTTGATCACAGAGTCATCATCTTGCAAAGAGTTGTATGTCTCTCCTGTTTGGCATGGTTTTCTTCCGGTCCTCCGGTTATCCCTCTCGATCCAGCTCCAACATTCTACATAAAGCTTGATCTAGACTTTGAGCGCTCATTGGCGGAGTCATAGGGACTAACATTTGGCAAGCTCTGTGAGCGCTGGGTAATCTGTTATGTGCTTATATAAATAAAGGAATCATATTATGATTATTTGAGAATAATATTTGAAAAAATATAGCTATAGTCACTATCACTTTTTGAGAGTTGATAATATAATGTTTTATCGGGTCCCGATAACCTAAATGTTTTGGTGGTACTGATCTTTGCTGGTTGTCTCCCCGTCGACGATGGACTTCATTGAAGTTTGGCTTGGTCGGCGGCTATGGCTTTTGCAGATGGTCCATTTAAATGATTAAGACCTGCTGGCGATCAGATTGGCAGCTCCAATTACTAGATGTGCTGGGTGTTTGCTGGCATAATGCTCCACTGATGCCACACTCATCACATCCTTCAAATGGCTGCCACATGAAGTAGCAGTGTTGTTCCGCGCAGGACCTAACGATTGGGAAGTGACAGCGTGCGGTGATTCTGGGGCTCACGTCTCGTAAATAAACATCCAAACAGCAAAAAACTAACAAAAAACAATCAAAAAACAGACAAACACACATCACTACACAATACTCCAAAACAAGTAGGCATATGTGCTACTTCTGGTCGGAGATCAATTGCCATTTTCGGGGATGCGGCAGGTTCGTTAAGTAAATGGGTGTTCCCTGTGTTTTAAACAGCCGCGTATTGTTTATCTATGGCAGTCTGGACGGATGCAAGAGTGTCGCTGGAAAAATTCGCATCTCTCGCAATAAGGCTTTTCTGGTGCAGAGTAAAGTGCATGAATGTGGCTTAAAATTTTCCATCGTAAAACGAGCTGTGCTGACTTGGTCTGTGATAAAAAAGCATTAACGGCTAAACTAGCAGATGATCATGGACCCGCAGGCTAGTTTGGATTGGGCGTTTCTCTATTCCTCCTCAGACTATGGGACTGCTTGATTTCCCAATGAAATGGCGGGCAACAATTTACTTTCATAATCTGAAACACCTCCCCTGGAGCATGACACAGTCCTTCCCGGTCACATTACGCATCAAACATAAACAAGATTATGTCAACTGCGAAGAGACCAAATGCAGGTGTTAGTTGCCCTGGTATGCCCTTAACGGGTTTCCCATACCCAAGTATCTAACTTGCTGATAATGAGAACAGGGGGTCTGGGGTACCTCCGTTGGAGGCCAAAATCCGATGGCGTGTGACACAATCCCTGTAATACCTGTCACAGCCGTGCAATCCCCAAAAGGTTAGAAAATTCAACTAAAGTGCGACAGTGGACCCAATATGTGTGTAATGTGTGTGAACACAGCTCTAGAAGAAATAAATATCACAGCTCACTATTCTTCATACTAACTTCTTACATAATCTGCTGCTAATATTAAAACTAATAAGATAATTGGAAACAGGCGCCATAGGTGCAGTAGGTAGAGGACTCTTGTGTCTCTCTTATTCTATCAAGATAGATCACAGACGTTATGTTCCTTAAGGCTCATTCACAAACGAGGTCTCCGGCCTAGCACACGCCACTGCCACCCTCCCCTCTCCATAGAGAACACTGCGAAAACACGGAAATGTTCTATATAATGGGGACAGATAGAGTTGTGTGTGGATCCAGGGCGGCCCCGGTGATCATTGGGGTAACGTCTCATGTGACCCAGGAAGCCCCGAGGAAAGAGGGAGCGTCTCCTCGCTCCAGGGTCCCATGCCCTGCGCCTCCTGCTGGAGGAAACTACCTCTCCTACAAAGTCCTAGAACTGTTTCCGTACGCTGATCACATGATCTATGACATCATCACGGTCCTTTATCCACCACTTCTCTGCTGCTTCCCGTCCTCCGGAGCCCCGCCCCTCAGTGACGTCACACCATGGGTCACATGACTATGGATAGTGAGCAGGAGGCTCCGCCCCTCAGTGACATCACACCCCGGGTCACATGACTAGTGGATAGGGAGCAGAGACGGGTGTGAGGGTAGAGAGTGTCCTGCACTGAGGAGAGAAGAGGTAAGTGACCAGAGGAGGGACTACAACTCCCAGCATGCTCCAGGAGCACACACACTATATGGAGGGACTACAACTCCCAGTATGCTCCAGGAGCACACAACATATGGAGGGACTACAACTCCCCGCATGCTCCAGGGCACAACAATATATGTCTCCCTCCATGTGGGGTCCAGTATGTGCTATTAGTGAGGAGCGGCACAGTCCAGCGCCATCACTCTCCCTCAGTCAGTGACCTCCCATCCAGTGTCTGGAGAATCCCATCTGGCACATCACACATGGCATGGACACAATTGTTCATATAGAGTTTGCTCTTAGTTCTTGTCATGTTTCCTCAGGTTCTATAGATCCAGGACTCCCAGAGGTTTCTCCTAAAGATGATCCTTTCCATCAATGATCCACCAGGGATCGGGAGGAAGGACAGAGAGCAGATGGCGGCCAGGATCCTGGAGCTCACCCTGGAGATGATCTCCTTGATAACGGAGAGTGAGAGTCTCCCAGGACACGGCTCTTATCTCTAGGAATAACAGCGGGAAATGACTGAGAGGTGAAGGATTCTTAGGATCTATGTAGTGATCAGTGTCTCCATACACGGATTCACAGTAGTGAAGAAGTCGTCTGGTGAGTGTGGAACCCCGTGTGTCAGGAGGATGGACCCAGAGCCCCATCACCGAGCCCCACCTCATTCACGATACATGAGCAGAAGATCCTAGAACTTACCTCCAGGATCAATGAGTGCTGAGCGGAGAGGTGAGCGCTGCGGGAATGCTGGGACATTGTACAATAACACAAGGGAGGGGTCTGGGTGATGACTGTGTCATTGTGGGTGTCACGGTTTCTATAAGGTGTCAGGACGTCACTGTCTATTTCTCCAGGAGAGGGGAGTATATAGAAGGACACAAGGGACAGTACAAGGACATCATGATGGAGGACCACCAGACCAGCCCCTCACATCACCAGGTAAGAGGAGACCTTCCTGATTAAAGAGGACAGAGCAGGTGTGAGGTCACCTCCTCCATCATCTCATCATCGATTCCCGAGATATTACACAGGAACCAGAGAGATGTCCCAGTCCTGGCGATTCCCGGGATATAAAAGAGGAGCTGGAGAGATGTCCCAGTATTGAAGACTTCTATGTTGTAAAAGTGGAGCCAGAAGACTACATCCCACTGGATCATCAGGTAGGTGGAGCTGAGATTCCTGTGGATGTGATGAAGCTACTTACCTTCTCCAGCAGCAGTGGGTGGAGGGTCTGGCAGAGTATAAATCCTCCTCTTAGTATCTCTGAGGAGTATTATTAGTGGAGGAAGAGGATGAAGTTGGAGTAATATGACGGATCAGTATATGACCTGCAGGTCTCTGTCCTCACCCTTTGTAGTGTAGACACTCGGTGAATTAAATACAATAATTTTTAATGGATCAGTGTCCATGGCCGCTATTATATCATACATGGGACATGGGACACATTTACTTACCTGGTCCTGTCGCGATCCCCGATCTGAAGTGTCTGACAGGGATGAAGTCCGGCACAATTCACTAAGATTGTGCGCCCGATATCCTGCATGTATCGCTTCCCCCGCTCAGGTCCCCGGAGTTCACCTTCTTCTTCCCGGTGCATGTAAGTGCATTGTCTTGTGACACAACTTAAATTTTAAATCCCGCATTCAGTCCAAATCAGTCGGGTTGTCCCACGGCCACGCCCCCTGCTTTGTGTCTCATGAAAGTCGGCGCGATTGTGCGCGCCGAAAACTCCTGTTAAGTGTGACGCAAATAGGAAATAGTTGGGAAAACCCGACGGAAATGCGGTGTGCGCACCCTTAGTAAATGAGCCCCATTGTGTCCTTTCTGTTATATAGTAGACCGCGTCCTCGTCTGATCTCTCCGGATATAATGAATGAAAATCCTGGATAATCGGGTGTGAGGTGGAAACACGGAAACATACAATCACCGGCCACTTTATTAGGTACACCTGTCCAACTGCTCGTTAACACTTAATTTCTAATCAGCCAATCACATGGCGACAACATTTAGGCATGTAGACATGGTCAAGACAATCTCCTGCAGTTCAACCGAGCATCAGTATGGGGAAGAAAGGTGATTTGAGGCCTTTGAACGTGGCATGGTTGTTGTGCAGAAGGGCTGGTCTGAGTATTTCAAAACTGCTGATCTACTGGGATTTTCACGCAACAACCATCTCTAGGGTTTACAGAGAATGGTCCGAAAAAAAAAAAACCATCCAGTGAGCGGTAGTTCTGTGGGCGGAAATGCCTTGTTGATGCCAGAGGTCAGAGGAGAATGGGCAGACTGGTTCGAGCTGATAGAAAGGAAACAGTGACTCAAATTGCCACCCATTACAACCAAGGTAGGCAGAAGAGCATCTCTGAACGCACAGTACGTCGAACTTTGAGGCAGATGGGCTACAGCAGCAGAAGACCACAGTGGGTGCCACTCCTTTCAGCTGAGAACAGGAAACTGAGGCTACAATTTGCACAAGCTCATCGAAATTGGACAGTAGAAGATTGGAAAAACGTTGCCTGGTCTGATGAGTCTCGATTTCTGCTGCGACATTCGGATGGTAGGGTCAGAATTTGGCATCAACAACATGAAAGCATGGATCCATCTTGCCTTGTATCAACGGTTCAGGCTGGTGGTGTCATGGTGTGGGGAATTCGCTCGGCACTGAGAATACCGTTCCCCTTCTTCTTCCTGTGGATGTAATTGCGTGTCTTGCGAACAATTTTGTTTTTAATTCCGGTTGTCCTGAGTCAGTTGGGTTGTCTGACTTCCCGCGCCCTTTGTGTAGCAGGCAAGCTGCGCCGATGCACCACAATCTGATCGCATGCGCCAAAAACCCCAGGCAATTCGGGCAAATGGTAAAAAGTCGGGAAACCGCCGAAAATGCAGAGTCTCAACAAAGGTGTAATGCAGGGAGATCTCAGTATCTACCGCTGTCGATTCTGCCTAACAGGCAATAGTTAAGGGGTATAGATTTATTGACCAATGATTTTGCTGCATGTAGACTGTATTGTGATTGGAGCGGTGCTACCACCTGACCAGGAGGATAAAACCCCGGGCAGGGCTGAGCAAAGGATTTGAAGCACATCTCCTTACCACAGGTCCAACGCTTGGTCTACTACAGGGACAGAGTGAAGAGAGAAGAGACAGTGCACAGTACACCTTCAGTATCTGAGACTTAACCTAAGCCCAGACCAGAGTCAGTAACCAGTTCATACTGCAGCTTCCACTTGGGCACAGCTCCATCCTACCACTCCCAGCCCTGGTGCACTATGCCTGAGGAACCCCTCTCCATGACTACTCCAATATTCTAAATCCTCATCCATTTACACGAGGATCTTACAGCCCGATGGTGGCCCCGGAAACACTACATCATCCGCTCCCTCCCTATTTCTTGTCATACACCACCTGCTGAGACTCTGCCATGCTGAGCCCCCCGGTCCCCATACCAAGCACGATGACTGCAGCGTGGCTGGCCGCAATGGCATCCACTCGCGGTGTTCTTGGCCCCGGCCGCTTCCAGGCCCCAAGAAAAGGCTAGCCCTGTGGGGGATTTGCAGATTAATATGCCAGCAGCCCACTCCCGCAGCTCTGGGCCCGCACTTACCCGGTATCTCAGTGCTGTGCCGGTCAGCTACGCTGATCACTCTTCCACGTCACAGAGAAGTGAAGGCAGAATTTTTTTGTTTTCGTGAATGGGCCATTTCTTCAACTAATATTTGTAATAAACTAACAAATGGATGTAACCAATCCCTGTGCCACAACATCAAACGTCCAGTAACACCCCCAAATGTCAATCTATCCCCCCAGATCACATTTATTCAAAAGTTCACAAAGTATAACAATGATGGAACCAAGAACCCCCAAGATGTCCTGAGTATATACATGAGTATATAGAATCCAACTCCCACCTATAAAATGTAGCTCTGTGTAAGGATTGGTTGAGAAGCCAGTTGGTTTGGTGTTGTCTTGACTTCCAAGGAATAACTTGCCCAGTCTATTTTGCGTGCATAGTTATTACATAATAAATACAACCCAAGTAGGTGTTGATTGTCTTTGTTGGCTCTCATTCCCTGTTTTCTAAAAGTGATCTCTCGCACTTCTACTTAGATTGTCCCCGTGCTATGGATGCCACCCCGGCTTAGCATTGCGGAAGTAGGAGCAGTGGGCGGTGACTGTGAATTGGATGATTCCAGAGGCTGGTTTGACAGGTTTTTGAGTGAGTTTGGAGGGGGTGAGGACAGGATTTGAAATTACCTGAGAGGAGAAAGAAGGCTGGCTTCTTTGTGACAGGAGAAAAATGCAAGCATACTTGAACAGAAAGAGACAACCGTGCCCTGGACGAGAAGTGGGAGGAAGAATAGGCTGGTACTAAGAGGAACACAACAGAGTACACTATCTCTTAAAAAAAAGTCAACGAGAGGACATAAGCAAAGCCTTACCTTGGAATACAGTATCGCCACGGCAGAAGGGTCACTGTCACCACTTTGGAGAGGTCCGAGATGTTGGTAACTCCATCTGAGGCATGCCGACCATGAACTTTTATGCATGTATATGAAGAGCAAAAATAAAGTATATACTGAGCTTTTCTGAGATTGAACCTTCTTCTTCTCATCTTCTCTTCTCATCTTCATTAATGGCAACACTCCGGTGAGTACTTTGACTTATACGTTCATGCCTATCTGTACCACCTTGGCCTGGTTGTAGATGACCTTATATTCCTAAGATAGAGGAACAGATATTATTGTTAGCGGATGACCTAAGTGCCGGACGGCTTTACATTGTGTTCGATTTAATGTTGGTTTCATCGCGGAAAAAATGAGAAGGGGCAGACTCCAGTTAAATCTATCAAGGGGGGTCCAAACTTGGACTCCAGTACTAACATTATGAACGCTCTACAAACAGTTTGAACTTTCTCGGAGCAAAGGTCCTTACAATGGTAGTGAAATTAGTATAAGGATGCTTATTGTCCAAGATGGAGGAGTTGGAATTTTGGGATTGCCGGGAAAATTATGTACAACACCCAATCAACCGAAATATTGCCCCATGCTCGTTATGTCATAACTTTATGCTATTTTGGCATCAAGTTGTGTCAATACACGTTGATGATCGTGGTTTGCATCCCACTGCTCCTTTATAACCAAAATTTTTTTTTTTATTGACAGCTGGTCTTGGGAATCAACTACAACCTGCTTTTTTGTGTCACATAATGGGAATAGTTTTTTTCTAACTAAGGTCGTTTACATGTTAGGTCAGCGCTTGCGATTTCAACACAACAGCTGCATAATATAAGAATTGCCTCATTACTTGCTGTCCAACATTGTGTTCACAAACAAATGCTTAACGTGACATTACCATATTTTGTTAACACACCCATGCATCATGCAATATTAATGCATGCATTTTGTCAACGTCATGTTGAAAGCCATGTAATTAGGAAATCCCCGTCTTCTGATCTGTTGTATGTCTTTTAAAAACTCATGCGTTAATGCCAAGTGTGAACGCACCCTACTATAGCCGTCCTTTATATTGCTTTCCCTCAGTACTTGTTCCTTTGTGTGGCGCTGTTGATATGAGGGTGAAACGCTGATGAACTATCCTTCCACCAATATTATCAGTAAACCCATGGATGACAACATATCTTCATTTTGAGTAATGCTGCATGTTATTTTTAGAAATTACAATCAATTGTTTGACCAATGCTGCTAATAACAATAGTCCTAGTACTCGTGTGGTCGGGGTGTTTCATGAGGTTCTGTTGTTGTTTTTGGATGACTATCAATAGACCTGACTGGCATAACATGAATAGGCGATGAGCACAATCCATTATTCTCCTGACACTTGTAGGAGTTAAGGTTGTTGTTCACAAAAACACTTTTTAGTTTCGCCGAGGATAGTTTCTGATTTCTGGTGGTCTCCCCACTTGGACACGCCAACGTCATGATCCGTAACCGAGACACTGTACCGGGCTATTTTTATAGTTCTATAGAGTTTACGAGAGTTTAGGAGCATCTCAGGGGCAGGGTAATACTTGGGCTGTAAGAAATATTATAGCCCCTACATGACTGTATTCACTCCCTAACATATGGTGCTAGATCAGCTTCCCTTCTGTCTGCTTTCATCTTCAGTTTCAGGACGTTGGAGGTCCTGAAATTGCGCTTGTGTAAATATGTATTGATAGCAGGAACAGAGTGTATGATGGTTACATAAGTGGAGATCCTTCTCAGTGTAAAATTTTTTGGATGGCTTGAGTGATCATTACACCCTAAAGGTTTTTGTCCAAGGGCACCACCAACTGTCTATATTATAATCCACAACTGGGGCATGTCTCCACATCAGATGAGTTGCCATCTATTACGTATAAAGTTTCTTCTTCGATGGTCTATAGAACCCAACTTTCTGTATCTCCGGAGCCATGCACCTAGACTTCCATCCTAATTGATGACGCTCTGTGAATGGAGCGGCGGCTGCACATGTTCATTGCTCTACATTTCTGAAGCTTTGGTGGTTCCCCTTTAGAAACATAAACGTCAAACATGTGAAGTTCATACATTGAAAGAATAATGTTTCCTAATTCTAAATGTAATGTCTACGGGGGTGGCCAAAGAGGACAGAAGTAAAGGTAAATGGCCCATTTATCAAAGTGTTTGCGCCCGTTTTCTGCATGACTTTACGTCTGAAAAGATCGTGCAACTGCCTTGTACATGTATTTATAAGTTTAGCCGGCAGTTTTTGTGTCGTGCGGCTTCACTAAGCCCGACACGTCACAAAATTTAGCAGCGCAGCATCAGACTGTGCGGCGCTTTATTACTGCGACTTGACGAGGATTTGTGTCCATGATCTATGTTAGAGTGTGGACAAAAACAAGTTAGTTCCACAGCTAGCATTGCACGAGGCGCAGATTCATGAAGACGTTGTGCCACGTTTGATTATCTTGGCACACCCTGCACTACTTTTTTTTATAAATAGCCCGGGCATACTTTAGGGGTGCAGAGGTTGTGAATCGCACCTGGGCCCAGAGGTTTAGGGGCCCTTACGGTGTCACGTCCCATATGTAAACTATTCCTTAAATCACACATATAGTCAGGGCCTGGCTCAACTTGCACTGGGCCCATCACTCTAGTTCCGCCATTGTAAATAGCCATTTCTTACCGTGTTTTATCAGTGTGGACGTGCTTTGTCCATCATCATGAGATTATAGTAGATGATAGATGGCAGATCTAGCAACTAGTTTCAGGTTTGTAGTTCAACTGAGGAATTCTAGAATCTCGCTTTTCGATGTTTTGCCCCTCAATACGCTAATTTCATCATGCTAAACTGACCATAGACATTTCGAGGGTTTTCCTCAGGCTTCTGCACACATCAGTGCTATCTTATTGATAGCATTCACGATTACGGGGAGGGGGTACCACGGGGCTTGCATTCACACCCCTGCCACTGCCCATTTGCTACTGCTGGTGAATTTTCCATATTAAAGTTTCACCGACTGTGTTAATTTCTATGTATGCAGGGCTGGTGTAGAATCACTGCTGACAGGCCTTGTAGGATTATCATAGGCCGGGCTCTTGATGTATCGTCTGTGCCAGAGCAGCAGCATGGCTACGCATGAGTCCCTGTCCCTGTGTGTGATAATGACCACCGTTGACTCTCTTCTTACCCGTATATTCTTTATGCCCTTAGAATAAACAGGACAAAAAACATCACTTGCAATACCATCCTCATCTTCCACCAACTTTTGGGACCCTAAAATCAACTTTTTTCCCCAGCTTTGACCGAATAAGGGTATCATCATCCATTCTCTGCTGTTCCAGACGGCATCCAACAAAAAATAAACAAAAAATCAAAAGACCACCGTAGGTGGCCTGTTCCACCCACATCGGTCTACATTTTGTATCCCTTATAATAATAATTCTGTTCGTTATAAGACGCACACAGATTACGCAGTGCTGCACAACATGTCAGAAAATCAGTCCCTGTCCTAAAAAAAAAAAAAAAAAAACAAAAAAAAAGAGGAAAGAAAAAAAAAAAAAAAAAGAACAAGGGCTCACAATCTACATCACCTACCATTTGTTTTTGGAGTGTGGAGTAACCGGAGGACCCCACACAATCACAGATCGAACATACAACTTTTTGCAGATTTGACCTGGTGGGATTTTTAGCCCAGACCCACGCTGCAAGGCAGAATGCTACTCACTCATCCACATGTCGCAGTCAGCCTCTAAATACCATTTAAACCTCTTCATAACCCCACGTTAATCCATACAACTCTACTTTGTTCAAAAATAGTATTTTCAGTTTGAAAATATGTTTGCCCAGAACTTGCCAGAATTTTATCAATCACAAATTAACAATGTTGGATTTTTTCTTCTTTTACTTGTAGGCTGTAGTGTGAAACCGTAAATGTTTCCTATACAACACCCTATCACTCCTCTACTTAATCGCCACCTCGAATTTGTTGACTACTTACTTCTGAATGGATCAGCGTTACTTAGTCAGCCGGCAGAACTGATGTTTTTTAATCTCTCGAGTATCCGTACTGTCCACCCACACGGGCTGTACATATGTGCTCGCGTGACTGGATACAGAGATAACACTCTGCAATCCAATATCCAACAATTACCCAAACTGCAGCTAGGAGGTGTATTGTACAGTAGTCAGTTATCCCATCCTAGGTGGTCAGATATAACTGACCGTAGTTTGACACATTATAGATGACTGGCCGCCACATTCGACCCCAAAATGTGGAACTATATGCCCATCTATCCCTTACCCGGAGAAAATTTTGCTTTGCTAATCCTGTATCTTGTATCCAGTAACGGATTACAAATATGGGCTCTTTTGGCCCCATCGCCAACAAAAGAATCTTCCAAGTTTGAAGCAGAGATATACTTAGGATTAAACTCTTTTGTATTACTACTCCTCACATGCCCAACGCATTATGTGCAAAGCATTATTATTACTTTTGTTCCTTATATATGTTCCCAGCACAGTCCACACGCCTATCCTATATATATGCCACAGCAAATGACGACTGCCTTATTCCTCATACCATACACAGAACACATTACTACTACTCTTATTCAATATATTGGCTATCTGGACAGTACTACTATTCTTCTCCTGCTATATGCAACAGTAATTACTATTACTCTCCTATCCTCATATGTGCACACTACAAATTACCACTACTCTTGTTCAATATATTGGTACTGCACAGCTACTACTCTGATACTGCATAGATGCACATAGCAGATTACTATTACTCCTTAGCGCTGCATACCCTCCCGACACTTATTAGGTACACCTGTCCAACTGCTCGTTAACACTTAATTTCTAATCAGCCAATCACATGGCGACAACAATTAGGCATGTAGACATGGTCAAGACAATCTCCGCAGTTCAAACCGAGCATCAGTATGGGGAAGAAAGGTGATTTGAGGCCTTTGAACGTGGCATGGTTGTTGTGCAGAAGGGCTGGTCTGAGTATTCAAAACTGCTGATCTACTGGGATTTTCACGCACAACCATCTCTAGGGTTTACGAGAATGGTCCGAAAAAGAAAAACATCCAGTGAGCGGCAGTTCTGTGGCGAAATGCCTTGTTGATGCCAGAGGTCAGAGGAGAATGGGCAGACTGGTTCGAGCTGATAGAAAGGCAACAGTGACTCAAATCGACACCCGTTCAACCAACGTAGGCAGAAGAGCATCTCTGAACGCACAGTAGTCCAACTTTGAGGCAGATGGGCTACAGCAGCAGAAGACACCACCGGGTTGCCACTCCTTCAGCTAAGAACAGGAAACTGAGGCTACAATTTGCAAACTCATCGAAATTGGACAGTAGAAGAATTGGAAAAACGTTGCCTGGTCTGATGATGTCTCGATTTTCCTTCCAGTCATTAAAATATGGACCACAAAACCACCCAGCGCCAAAGTTAGGACTAAACTGTTAGTGCTAAGTTTGGCGATTAACCTGAACAGTGCAAACTTAAGTGTATCTGTAAAACTATAGTGATTTTACCAAATTATTATGGGATTCCCCCTTTGAAAACAAACAGAGCCATTCCTACTTTGTGCTGCTCACCCTTTTCTTTCCAAAGTTACATTTTCTGTTCTGAAAGTGGGCGGAGACTAATATCTATCAGTCTATGCCCTCAAGCTGAGGCCAGTTAGCTTGCCCACAGATCCCATGATGCCTCTCTAAAAGTAATGTAGCATTAAATTCATTTAGTTTCCCACAAATAAATCCAGTGAACACTGCACAGGTCACATACATGATATATATGGTGACAGCCTGACAGCTTCCATCACATGCAGGAGCAGGGGACATGTAATAAGTGGGAGAAATCAAAAGTACACCAGTTACATGCAGTCTATAGCCTGTGCTGTGTGAGCACTAAGAGTTAATAGCTTATCTGTACAGAGCTGATACTGAAGATGAAAGGATGCGGGAAGTGAGCCACTAGAAGAGCAGAGACAGAGTAAGTTATGGAGAATCAAAGAGTGTGTTGGAGGGACTGATAGGGAAAAGGGAAGATCTTATACCTCAATAATCTGTGCAGGACACATCCAGCTCTGCTACATTCACTGTCACATGACCTCTGCCTCTGTGAGCAGGGAGAAGCAGCTCGTCCCCTCCCATGAAACCGTACAGAAACAAAGTGTTAACAAGCTAGGGTCTCATGGGGCTTATCTGCTCATGGAGAGAAGGAGCTATTGCAGCACTGAGGTAATCTACATCCCAAGAGCTATTGATTTGTGAAAAAAACCCTTTACAGTTACTCTTCAACTTAAGAATGTACTTGCATTTCATAGGTCCCCATGCACCAGAATGTCCATATGTAAAACCTCTGAATATTATTTACATAGCAAGAAAATACACTTCATGAGAAAACAGTAAATAAGAATTTATATAGATATGAAATATTCTATTCATGCAGAAATGTCATGCAGTTACTGTGATAAATAATTACAGTTATGGTAAAATTAAGCACTAGTTTTTACCCCACTTTTCTATTGAAGTTACTTTTCAGTAATGTTCCTTTTGGTGATAGATTATTGCCTGTTATACAAGCAAGCAAAAAAGAATAAAGTCACTCACCCTTTGCTCCATATCTTCCTGTTAAAACCTTTTATTGGTCACACTCACAGATGTATGGAAAAGCAGGGAGGAGGGATTGTGAGGGTACCCTACATGGTAAGGAGCCTGTTATATAAGCATCCAGGGCCGCTATCAGGGGGGAATACTGGGACTCCAGTCATGAGCCCAGCAAGGAAAGGAATGATACGCGTGGTTAGTAAAGAAAATCTCAGCCCTCTCTGCCTCGGATTTTCTTATCTTAACATCATAGGGTAATGACAACATGGCTCCCGTCTAGTGTAGCCATAGTAATAGACATCCTGCTCCTTGTAGTAGTACCTATTTCTGTTTTTATATATGACTATATACAATCACCGGCCACTTTATTAGGTACACCTGTCCAACTGCTCGTTAACACTTAATTTCTAATCAGCCAATCACATGGCGGCCTATGTGCATTTAGGCATGTAGACATGGTCAAGACAATCTCCTGCAGTTCAAACCGAGCATCAGTATGGGGGGGTCAGAATTTGGCGTCAACAACATGAAAGCATGGATCCATCCTGCTTTGTATCAACGGTTCAGGCTGGTGGGGGTGGTGTCATGGTGTGGGGAATATTTTCTTGGCACTCTTTGGGCCCCTTGGTACCAATGCCACAGCCTACCTGAGTATTGTTGCTGACCATGTCCATCCCTTTATGACCACAATGTACCCAACATCTGATGGCTACTTTCAGCAGGATAATGCGCCATGTCATAAAGCTGGAATCATCTCAGACTGGTTTCGTGTGGGGAATTTATCATTGCCTTTACACCAGTTTCCTGCCACAAAAATAGTAAAAAGTGAAAACTAGTGCAAGAATTTGAAATTATAAGAGCGATAGTAAAAAGTGAAAACTAGTGCAAGAATTTGAAATTATAAGAGCGACTACTCCACCTCCACGCCATGTGAGTAGGGAGGGGGAATAGAGGGGCAGGACCTCCAGCGAACCAGTTCTTCCCCACAGTAGTCAGATCACAATGCTCCCCAAAATAGTAGCCAAAGTCTCAGTGCCCTCCCATGTAGTAGCTAAGGCACTGTGCCCACCCCCATACTAGCCAAGTCACAGGGCCATTCTTATTTAATATAACCATCCCCCTCTCCCCAGTAGTCTACGGAGCATGCATGAGCGGCTGTGCAGGACCAGTGAGGACCATCTGCCTGCATCGGAACAGCTCCAGCAATAGGCAGGTGGAGCTGTATATCTGCAAAAACAGTCCACGTGTCTCTAGTTTATGTGGATCCTCTGAAAAGACGAAAGGCAGGCAAATGATGTATGTAGTTTGTCCCAATCCAAGTGTCACATCACTGTGTTACCTAGTAACTAATCCACAAATACAGAGGGCACATAGATGACAACGGGACTTCAATGAGAGGGCAAAGCCGTAAACACGGACAGAAATAGGACCTGCTAGTTTTTCCTCTGGGTTCATTAGGCTGTGTATGGGGTCGGCTCCAGGTTTCAGTAGGCCCCTGGGAGACAGAGCCTCTGTAGGCCCCTTTGCAGTAAACTCACATGGCAGCATTAAACATTCAGAAACAGTCTCCTGTTCCCTAAAATATTCCCTTGTTTATCATACCAAACACCCCTTCACTCCCTGTAGTTTCCTTATATACAGCCTTATGTGGGCCCCCCAAGCAGCTTTTGGCCCTGACACTTGCCCGGGTATGGCCAGTGTTGGCGCCAGCCCTGGCTGTGTGTATGAGGCTATTGAAATACATGTTAAAAAAAAGGCTAGTGCAGATGTGAGGAATGTGTCTGTGTGCATGAGCGCTAAAAGGGATCACTATGTGCAGAGAAAGTGGCGCACACATTTACTGCAGATCATTGCACCAGCAACGTGACTGGCTACCCTGTACTAGCTATACAGTGGCACATGCCAGGCTCTCCTGGGGTTCCTATCAATAGATAAACTGGCTAGATAATTGGGGGATCGGTGAATTGTGCCGGGACTTGCCGCACTGGTGTGGACGGGGACCTGTCAGCAGCCCGTGCTGTGCGGAGAGGGAGGAGGCGCCGTTCTCCTCGGATTGGCTGCACTGTGGGCCGCACACACAGCTCGCAGGAGAGCCCTCACTCACACAATAAAATATGGCTGAAGCTGGGGCAGGCTTCTTGGAGCAGCTCAAGTCGTGCGTGGTGTGGTCGTGGACCTATCTGTGGACCGTGTGGTTCTTCTTCATGCTCTTCCTGGTCTACATCCTGAGGGTCCCGCTGAAGATCAATGACAATCTGAGCACAGGTAGGAGGAGGGGGGCTCTGCCACGTTCTCCGCACACCCGAGACACACGGGGAGGGAAACTCTGTGCACGCACTTCATGGGAGCGCCGGGCATAATGTGTGCAGCCTGGCCGGAACCGGGGCACTGGACCCGCTCCTCTGCACCGGTACTTTCTGTTACTTGTACTTTATGTTGTTTTCTTGTGGACTTTTCAATGGACGGCTACGGGGAACCTGCTGGGTCCTAGCGCCGGGTCTACCGGCTGTTGTGGGAAAGTTGTGGGGAGTTCACGGCAGTATCTCGCGCTATGATAGGCGGTATATTGGCGCTGCTGTGACGTCACCCGTGTACGATAATAACGAATGTTGTGAGTGGGGCACCGGTTGGACGGGACTTCTTTCTCTCATAATTCAGTGATGTCTGTTCAGGCAGCTTCCTCTAGGACTTTTCACCTTTCTAAGTGACTGCTTGTCAGTTCTAAGAAATGTAAGGGTCACCACACATATGGAAAGCCTGCCATGCAATCTATAGGGAGTCCATGCAAACCTTGTGCATTTTCTGTCCACCCTGTGCTGAATGATGCAGGCAGTCCCTTCTTCCCCTCTTATCATTTTAGTGCTGCTGTTTAGCAGGAAGAAGGTGAGGTGATTTTCCTAATTACATTATTGTTAGCATCACGTTTACAATGTGTTTTGTAAATGAAAATGTTAACAATAATGTAATTAGGCAAATCACCTCTCCTCAGCTGTTATTATGCGTTTCAAAACGCAACCGAAATGCACCCATGAGGTTGGACTTCTTAAAGGAAACTACATTTAGAATGAGTAGGGGTAAGACCTGTAAGTTACCGAGCACCAGCTCAGGGGGAGCTGGTGCTGCGGTAATTACTTTCGTTAGTGTTATAACCGTGGTACGCGGTTTAAACACTTTTTAAACTTCAGAGCAGAAGGGGCTTCGGGGGCTGCGCTGCAGCACAACATCTCTCGCTATTTCCTATGTAGGGCGCGATGATTGTGCGCTCGCCAGCGCCGAAGCGTCTTCTGCTCTAAGTTATAAAAAGTTAAAACCGCGATTACCGGGTTTATAACACTAACGAAAGGAAGTACCGGCAACCAGCTCACCCTGAGCTGGTGCTCAGTACTTACAGCTTACCCCTGCTATTATAACTGGTAGGTTTCCTTTAACAAAAATATTTAAAATTATGACCGGATGGTGGTACATGAGTGAGTCTGTTCCATCAAACTTGCTGTGTCTGTCTCTACAGTATTAAGTAGCCTGGACATGGCGGATGCGTTCACATGTGGCAGTAACACGTGCATTTTCAAACACATCAAAACAGTTGAAAATAGGAGATTTGCCTCATTATATAGCTGTTAATATTGTGTTTACATAATATATGTTAATACATTGTTAACAGCTATGTAATCAGGCAAATCTCGCGCATGCCACGTGTGAATGCACTCAGTTCTGCTGCCCAGAGCTCGCCAGTTAACCCTCCTTAGAAAGACAGTTTGCACCAGATTTTATATCTTGATGATATGCTGAATGATCATAGTTCGATTTATCTGATTTGATTCTATTAGTTTACACCCGAAACATTTTGGAGCACACATCAAAATCCCACAAAGTCACATCAAATTTTATTAGGGCTTATTCACACGGCCCCAATGGGGGCTGTGATCTGGTCGCAAATCATGGCCCCCATAGATTTCATTGGCTCCTGGTCACGGCGCAGTGAGCAGCTGGTGCATCACCGCACCTTGACCTTGTCGGCAGCCTCCCTGCAAGGTGTAGGACTGGTCCTATACTTTGCCAGATATGCGGTACGTCCACTCTTCTGCCTATGGAATGAAGAGGGGTGACTAGCACTTGCCCCTCCTCCCGACCCTGTGCTCGCCCGGAATCCAATCCCTGGGTGAGAGGCGTGTGTCCCTGTGGAGTGACGCGGCCCCCTGGGGAGTGTCTCCAATGGCGCATCACTAGACACAATGAAACGCCTCAATACAAAGTAATATTAATTGAACAGCATTGCATATCATTTAATTTTTCTGAAATTAGAGTAAGTGATGATTAATTTAGTAAAGATTTTAATTTTAGAATTGCTAGTTTGACAAAATAGTTCAAATTACATGGAATAACAAAACGTCTGAACTAGTGACCAACATATATTGTATCTTAAATGTAGGGAATGACACTAATACATAATATTATCACTAGTTACATGTTTGTAAGCCAATCATATGCTCTGCATCGTACATTGTGGAATAACACTTATATATCAATATTCATGGCTGCGTTGTGCATATTCATGTACATGTGGAAATACGATGATACAAAAAATGTATGTTTTAATTAAAAAACAAGATAACGGATCTGAAATTGAGACCTCTTAGAGATCTAGGGGGAGATTTATCTTAAGTCTTAGAGCAGAACTGTTGTAGTTTCCCATGGCAACCAATTGGGGCTCAACTTTTATTTTTCCACAGCTGTTTATAAAATTAAAGCTGAGCTCTGATTGGTTTCCATGGGCAACTAGAACAGTTTTATTTCAGAAACTTGATGATAAATCTCCCCCAAGTCTCCAACTTGAAGATCCAATGTGCTTCCCGTTTAAGCAGGGACCTACATCTGTCTCCTCCTCTTTTTGTTGGATATACTTTCTCTATGGCATAAAAACAAAAAGATGAAACAACTGGAGTGGATACTGGCAAAGTGTCACCATGCACCTGACATACTTTTTGAACAATCCCAGCGTTCGGTAATTCTGGTTTTCAATTTACGTATTATACAACCCACATATCAAATATTGCAGGTTTTGCATTCAGTTATGTAAAGTATAACCGTAGAGTCACAATTAATAAAAGTTTTGATTTTATATGATTTTGTGCCATTCCTAACAGAAAAAGAATCCATACATTTTTCATATATGCATACACTACCCCCTCAAGTGTCGCAGCAGAAAAAAACCTTTTTGTATCCAACCATGTGTTTTTCCCTACTGAATGACTGGAGAAAAGTCTGGGGAAGAGTGTTGAACCTAGTGGCCCTGTTTTTAGATCCAAAATTCAAAATCATATTTAAAGAGAACCCGTCATGCAAAATAACCCCCCTAAACTAAATATATTTTCATAAACTGCCATTAGAGAGCATTGCCTCTATCCCTTCATTGTCCCTCTACATGCCTGTAAACCTAAGCAATGAGGTCCTAAAGCTGTATGCAAATGACCTGTGAAATGTCCAATGAAGCATTAGCATATTCAAGCTGTCCACTCTATTCATGAGTGGGAGGTACAGCCACACCCCCAGTGCTTGACTGACAGCCTGTATAATGATGTGAGGCTGTATAATGATCAGCTGACACAGGGGAAGGAGCAGTGGTGTGCACGGCCGGAGGTGAACGGGCTTGTTGCCACTGAGTGGGGTGCTTAGCATTCATATGCCTGCGCATACTGGTGGTAGTTAAGCTAGTAGTGGTGGAACCCCTGCTGAGCCTGGTTTGGCAAATGTTGCACACCACAGTCCGTCGGTCATCCGGTGTTTCCTTAAAGAACCTCCACACTTCTGAAGATCTAGCCCTCGCCGCAAGAGCCCTCACCACGGGAGCTTCACTAGTTGACAGTGGCGCTGATGCACCAGCTCTGGCCCTGCCTCTCCGTCTGGCCCCACCACTGCCTCTTCCAACCTGTTCAGGTCGAGGACTCTCCTCCGTCTCAGAAGCACTGTGTTCACCCGGCCTCTCAACCCAGCTTGGGTCTGTCACCTCATCATCCTCCGATCCCTCAGTCTGCTCCCCCCTCGGACTTCCTGCCCTGACAACAACTTCCCCACTGTCTGACAACCGTGTCTCCTCATCGTCGGACACCTCTTTACACACTTCCACTACGTCAAGAAGGTCATCATCACCCACAGACTGTGACTGGTGGAAAACCTGGGCATCGGAAAATTGCTCAGCAGCAACCGGACAAGTGGTTTGTGACTGTGGGAAGGGTCCAGAAAACAGTTCCTCAGAGTATGCCGGTTCAAATGCCAAATTTTCCTGGGAGGGGGCAGACTGGGGGGGAGGAGGCTGAGGTGCAGGAGCTGGAGGAGTGGCGATTTCGGTGACATGGGTGGACTGCGTGGAAGACTGACTGGTGGTGGACAAATTGCTCGAAGCATTGTCAGCAATCCACGACATCACCTGTTCGCACTGTTCTGGCCTCAACAGTGCTCTACCACGAGTCCCAGTAACTTCAGACATGAACCTAGGGAGTGTAGCTCTGCGGCGTTCCCCTGCTCCCTCATAAGCAGGTGGTGTCTCACCCCGCCCAGGACCACGGCCTCTGACCCCTGCAGTAGTTGGACGCCCACGTCCCCGCCCTCGTCCTCTACCCCTAGCCCTCGGGTTAAACATTTTTAAAATGAGAGTTATAACTTTAATTTTTTTTTGATATGAGTGTGTCCCTTGTATGTGTGTCTAGTACCCAACATATGGACATTGGGGGTGGGGGGAGTTTATGTAGAGTGGTCCCAATTGAAGGGAAAAAATAACGTACGAGCATGGGGGTAGTAGGGAGCAAATTGTCTCAAACCACAGTGCATATTAAGCTCGCGGTGGCCCTTCCACGAAAATAGAATATTGAGTTGCAGCATGCCTGTATTGTGGACAGTTCCCCCAAAAATATTTGTCAACAACCAGAGGAGCAGGTGAGGGTGTGCAGGCCCTCCAGGCGGAAAAGAATAGAGAGATATTGCCGATGCCGTAGCAGAGTCTAAGATCCAAAAGTTTGTCACAACACCCAAGGATGCAGGTATGGAGCTGGCCCCCCTGAACTAGCAAAGACCAAAATGGTTCGAAATCAGATTGTGATGGGTCCTGTATGCGTGGGCAGTCGCCAAAGAAGTTTTCAAACCATCGCTCAACCAGGGTAGGGGGGTGGCCCCCTCACCAAAATTGAATCGAACCTTGCAGGTTCCCTCGTGATTTGTGCGTGGTACCCACAAAACAATGGCTATTCGAAACACACACCGATGAGGCATCATTACGGCGTGGGATAAACCCACTCCCGATAAAACAATTAAAATAACGATTTGAGGATTGCCTGTGCTGTGTAAGTGTAAGTACCCCAAAATGTTTTCCCCATAACCTCAGGAGTGGGGAGTTCTGGCGTACGTGGCCCTCCAGGAAAAAATGCATAATGAATTGAGGACTGTTTGTCGCATGGTCCAAAAAAGTTTTAAACCATGGAGCAGTAAGTGGCCCTTCGCAGGAAAAATGAATAGATGATAATTGAGTAATGGAAGGGGTTATGCTGTGTAATCGGTGAGGCAGCTGGCCCAAAAATTGGTTGTAACAAGAGGACCGGGCTAGGATGGCCCCTGCCAGAAGGAATTAATGCATAAGAGTACTAAGCTAGAGCCATGTGGCCCCTGTCAAAAATAGCCAGTTTTCCCTCTGCTTTAGCGGTTCAAAGAGGATGGAATGAAGGGAGGAAATGACAGGAGGAGAGGATTTATCGATTAGTCAGTGGGGTGGGGGGAATCTTCCTTCTCCACCGTGGTGGAGAGTTGGTGAGAATTATGGAGAAGGAATCCAGGGTTGTCGGATTCGGAATCCATTAGGAAAATGGATAGGCGGTGACATTCTCTTTGCTTCAGAAGCGATGGCGTGGGTAAACTGTGGTATGCGATTAGCTCGATACAAGGTCGTAAGTACGCTTGTATTCGGTTTGTGTCATGGATAAGTGGCCGGTAAAACCCTATGTGCAAACGTGAAAACCAACATACGGTAACCGCCTCGGTGGGGGGGTAAAAGCTGGAAGGGGGTTAACAGGAAAAAGAGATTATAAGGTTGTGTTGAAGGAGGTGGGTACTTTTCATGACCTTTGAGGGCGTAAAGGTAATGTGTCCATGGAAGGTGCAGTCCATTAGTGGGATAACCTCCAGAATCTCTCATAAATGGGTGCGTAAGGTGCAGGGCGTCCAGGTCGTTGCCACTTGCCTGCGGTGAACCTCAGGATAATGTTTGTAATTGGTAGCGTTTGGGATCTATGTATGGGTTGTAGGGGTGGGGGGGGTGGGGGTAAGGTGCTCGGAAAGGTGTGGGGGTTATTGAGGAGTGGGGGGGTGGTGTTCGTAATCGGGTGGGACGTGTATGGGGGGGGTCGTGTGGTATGGCCCCGGGGTGGGCGTTTCCGTGCGATGTACAGTCTTTTGCTGTAAAGTAGCGGCAGCCGGTGGGTGCTGTATGGCTCCGGTTCTTGGTGGGCCGTATTGACTGTTGGGGGGATCAGTGGGTTAAGGTCGCGGGAGGATGGGTGTGGCACTCTGCGTTGCCTGTTGTTGTGGGGTGCTGGGGGGGATAGAAGGCCCTGTCGCCGAAAAAAAATGCCCTTTGTAAAGCGTTGGGGTTACCGCTTGCCCAGTTTTGGGGGCGTGGACCGAAGGGGGGGGGAACCTGTGGACTGCGCAGGTGCTCAGGGCTGGAGGGGGCGGGAAGAGGGGGTGTAACTAAGTCATATGAGGTGCTGCGGAGAGGGTCTCTCATCTTAGTAATGGCCGTTCTAAAAGGGGGGGGTGGTCGGGTGCTTGGGTCAAACTATTTATCCCGCAGGAACACATAGTCAAAAATGCACATGCTAGCAAAGTGCTCGCGGGGCAGGGGAAACGAGGTTCGTTTGGCCGCGTGAGGCGCAGGGGGTGACTGGTCAAGATGAGGGTGACATACATGTAGGGATATCAATCTATGGTGAAAAGGCGCAGGGCTGCTTGGTTATTCGATGGGCCAGTCTGAGGAGGTGGAGGCATTCTCGCGCTCGCAAGACACCATGCGCTTGGTACAGCAAGTCTGGTGCAGAGAAAAGGTGGAATGGTAGTGAGGATAGATGGGGGAAGGAGATATAGTTGCTTTGACGGGAGGGAGGAAGGAGGGTTGGTGGTTTTCCAGGGTATAGTGGGGGGTGTACTGACGCACGCCGTACGAGAGATGCGGGGGGGGGTGTGCGTGGGGGGGGTGGGAGGATTACAACTGTGCATGGGTTGGTAGGGGGGCGGGGGACAAAAAACTCTGGAGGGTCACGGTTGTATAATTACAAAGAGGGGGTCGCGCCTAGGCGGATGAAAACTCCATAATGCTGCGCAGAGTCCCAGCCTCGGGTTGAGGAAATTGCAAACACGTCGGGGAATGGGGGGTGGCGCAGCCCGTAGCCAACGTTGGGCCTGTAACCTGTCATCTGTTGATGCGCGGATGCGGGTCGCGGGGTCCGGTCACTGCGGGGGGGCTCGGCAGACGGGGAGGTGAGGGGCGCTCGTTACGGGGGTGTTGGGACGGTGGTCTGGCGGGGAGGGGTTCTGGGGGGGTCAGGGGTGGTGCGTTTCCATAATACTAAGGTGGTCTGTCGGGGTGTGCTGACGGGACTGGGGATGCAATTGCTGAGCCCATCACAGAGGGAGGGGGACCCGCGTGACATATAAGGACTCACAATGGGTCCCCTCTTTTGTGGTGCGGGGTCGCCAACGATTATCTCGTGCCTCGCGCATTCGGGGCCAGTCCTCATCCCTCCTCCACCTCCTACGCTCCGATAGGCGCGTGAGAAACAGTACCTCAGGTGCGTTGTGCTATCAACAAGGCGATCTTTTCCCCGTCTATCTTGTGACGCTCGCAAAGCTTCCGACTTCATGCGGATCAGAGAGTTTTTCAACAGAGGCCAGCAGCGGAATGGTGAGGCTATGATGGCGGCATCGCCACTGAACCAGTCTGTGTTGAGAGAGCGCCGGTGCAAAGAAAATGTACTCAGCTCACCAGACAGCTATCATACATCCGCGTCCACTCCCTCATTGTAGACTTGAGGAAGCTGACTGACCTGCTGACGTAGTTCGTGGTGGATATTGACTCTGTGCATCTACAATGGCTCGGCCGCTTGCTGGTAACTCTGGATAACTGGTCAGTGTGGTTGACCATTCCACCAAGCTCGTGGGTGCACGCTCGCGGCCACAAACAGTCGTAGCTGTCATTTGGAGGCGGCCTGCGCTGCCATGAGAGTGCGCAGACAAACTCATGTCTGGGAGCTTCCATATAATCCACAGGATGCGCGCACCTCGTAAGAGGTAGGCGGCAAATCTGACCAGATTGGGGTATGTCTTGAGGACACGCGAACCTATCAATTTAAAAAACATGGGCTCAAGAAGCATGGCCCTTGTGTCAGTCCTGCCCGCGTTGCAGAGCCCCGCCACCTCATTGTTACGAACGACGGCGCCACCGGCCTGTTTTTCACACACAAGGACCATGCTGGCTTCAAGTTCAGCGTGCTCAGCCACAGTACAGTCCTCTGTGCGTGTGCCTGTTAATACATCTTGGGCTCTTTGGCGGTTTGCTCTTGGGCGTCGTGCAGTTATAATGAACCTATCCCCAGGGTCAGACTCGGTCCCAACCATCCCCACAAGTTCAACCCAAGGTAGCCGCTCACGACCTTATATTGTAGTGCCCTGCTCGGACAGAGCATCACTCGTTCACTATGTGGTCCGTGCGTCAGGCGGGACTTCGTGCAGAAGACACGGCGTTGGTCAGGCCGGTGATTTGTGAACCTGACGACGTGGCGCGGGCTGGACGTCACATCAGGAAAAGTTAGTGGCCCTGCTGAGGGACTCTGCAGCCCAATATCCCGAGGGTACGGGCGCCTCGCCCCCATGCCGCAGTGAAGGTTTTGCGAAAGCCGCCCATCGGTTCCTCATTATAGACCTATAGGGCAGGCATCTCCCAAGGCTAAGCCAATAAGGACCCATGAGATGTGCACATTATACCTGGCGTATGATGGATGGGTGACGGGTGTGTTGCACTAGTAGATTTCGCGTTCCGCGTCCCTAGCCGTCTAGGGGTAGTGGAGAGCCTCGACACAATGCTGGTGCATGCTGATCTGCGAGCGATCGGGGGGAGGCCGGTGTGGTTGTCGTTTGGCAAGGCGTCCTCGTTGGCAGAAGTGGGCATGAACTATTCAGCTGAACGTACTACAGGGAAGGACGACAGTTGGTGTGCTGCCCACGGTCCGGAGGTGAAGGCGTCTTGTTAGCCCAGAGTGGCGGATGTCTTAAGCATTCATCCTGCTCGCATACACTGGTACCTGGTAGTTCAAGCTCTAGTTGGTGGAACCCTGATGCCTCGATCCTGCGTTGGCCAATGTGCACACCATCACGAATCCCTCGGGCTCATCGCGCCCCGGTGTTTCCTTTAAAACCTCCAGACTTTCTCGAAGATCTCTAGCCCTCTGCCCGTCGCCCAAGAGCCCCCCCGCCAACGGGAGCTTCACGTCTAGGTTGACCACCTTTGGGGCGGCTATATTGCACCACTCGGTGCCCTTTCTCCCTCTCCTTCTTTCCCCCACCTCCCTAGCCCTTCATCAACCTGTTCTGGTCGAGGACTCTCCTCCGTCTCAGAAGCACTGTGTTCACCCGGCCTCTCAACCCAGCTTGGGTCTGTCACCTCATCATCCTCCGATCCCTCAGTCTGCTCCCCCCTCGGACTTCCTGCCCTGACAACAACTTCCCCACTGTCTGACAACCGTGTCTCCTCATCGTCGGACACCTCTTTACACACTTCCACTACGTCAAGAAGGTCATCATCACCCACAGACTGTGACTGGTGGAAAACCTGGGCATCGGAGAATTGCTCAGCAGCAACCGGACAAGTGGTTTGTGACTGTGGGAAGGGTCCAGAAAACAGTTCCTCAGAGTATGCCGGTTCAAATGCCAAATTTTCCTGGGAGGGGGCAGACTGGGGGGGAGGAGGCTGAGGTGCAGGAGCTGGAGGAGTGGGGATTTCGGTGACATGGGTGGACTGCGTGGAAGACTGACTGGTGGTGGACAAATTGCTCGAAGCATTGTCAGCAATCCACGACATCACCTGTTCGCACTGTTCTGGCCTCAACAGTGCTCTACCACGAGTCCCAGTAACTTCAGACATGAACCTAGGGAGTGTAGCTCTGCGGCGTTCCCCTGCTCCCTCATAAGCAGGTGGTGTCTCACCCCGGCCAGGACCACGGCCTCTGACCCCTGCAGTAGTTGGACGCCCACGTCCCCGCCCTCGTCCTCTACCCCTAGCCCTCGGGTTAAACATTTTTAAAATGAGAGTTATAGCTTTAATTTTTTTTTTACTTTTTTTTGTGTTTTTTTTTTTTTTTTTGTGTTTTTGAGTTTTTAAAACCAAACGATGCTATCCTATTGCTATGGCTATTTTCTAGCCAAGTATGAAAGCACACTACTATGCCAGATGAGATGACACTGAGTTATTAAACAAAATAAACGTAAAATAAAAAAGGACAAATGGCAGACTGTGCCTAATTGAAATCCAACCCCTACTAAATTTTCCCACTTCGGTCTTTGCAATGGATATGTGCGTCACTAAGCACAAAACACAGCGGTCGCAAGTCTCACTACAAATTGCTCACAATTGGCTAGTAGATGCACTGCAGCAAGTACAGCCACCAGCAGATCAACCAGAAATCAAATATATAACGCTACTGTAGGCGTAAGTAAGCCGTTTGGATTCTCCTATGGCTATTTTCTAGCCAAGTATGAAAGCACACTACTATGCCAGATGAGATGACGCTGAGTTATTAAACAAAATAAACGTAAAATAAAAAAGGAAAAATGGCAGACTGTGCCTAATTGAAATCCAACCCCTACTAAATTTTCCCACTTTGGTGTTTGAGGTGGATATGTGTGCCACTAAGAGCTAAACACAACGGTACCAAGTCCCCCTGCTAATTCCTCACAAAATGGTACTAGATGCAAATAAAAAAAAAAAAAAGTAGAACGTTATTGTAGCCCTAAGAAGGGCTGTTGGGTTCTTGGAGAATCACTCCTGACTAACACTATTCTAATAGAACAGCCTAACGCTTTCCCTGACCAGCAGTCACCACAGACTGGACTGGTGGAAAACCTGGGCATCGGAAAATTGCTCAGCAGCAACCGGACAGTGGTTTGTGACTGTGGGAAGGGTCCAGAAAACAGTTCCTCAGAGTATGCCGGTTCAAATGCCAAATTTTCCTGGGAGGGGGCAGACTGGGGGGAGGAGGCTGAGGTGCAGGAGCTGGAGGAGTGCGATTTCGGTGACATGGGTGGACTGCGTGGAAGACTGACTGGTGGACAAATTGCTCGAAGCATTGTCACAATCCACGACATCACCTGTTCGCACTGTTCTGGCCAACAGTGCTCTACCAGGTCCCAGTAACTTCAGACATGAACCTAGGGAGTGTAGCTCTGCGGCGTTCCCCTGCTCCCTCATAAGCAGGTGGTGTCTCACCCCGGCCAGGACCACGGCCCTCTGACCCCTGCAGTAGTTGGACGCCCACGTCCCCGCCCCGTCCTCTACCCCTAGCCCTCGGGTTAAACATTTTTAAAATGAGAGTTATGCTTTAATTTTTTTTTAATTTTTTTTGTGTTTTTTTTTTTTTTTGTTTTTTTTGAGTTTTTAAAACAAACATGCTATCCTATTGCTATGGCTATTTTAGCCAAGTATGAAAGCACACTACTATGCCAGATGAGATGACACTGAGTTATTAAACAAATAAACGTAAATAAAAAAGGACAAATGGCAGACTGTGCTATTGAAATCCAACCCCTATAAATTTCCCACTTCGGTCTTTGCAATGGATATGTGCGTCACTAAGCGCAAAACACAGCGGTCGCAAGTCTCACTACAAATTGCTCACAATTGGCTAGTAGATGCACTGCGCAAGTACAGCCACCAGCAGATCAACCAGAAATCAATATATAACGCTACTGTAGGCGTAAGTAAGCCGTTTGGATTCTCCTATGGCTATTTTCTAGCCAAGTATGAAAGCACACTACTATGCCAGATGAGATGACGCTGAGTTTTAAACAAAATAAACGTAAAATAAAAAAGGACAAATGGCAGACGTGCCTAATTGAAATCCAACCCCTACTAAATTTTCCCACTTCGGTCTTTGCAATGGATATGTGCGTCACTAAGCGCAAAACACAGCGGTCGCAAGTCTCACTAAAATGCTCACAATGGCTAGTAGATGCACTGCAGCAAGTACAGCCACCAGCAGATCAACCAGAAATCAAATATATAACGCTACTGTAGGCGAGTAACCGTTTGGATTCTCCTATGGTTTTTCTAGCCAAGTATGAAAGCACACTACTATGCCAGATGAGATGACGCTGAGTTATTAAACAAAATAAACGTAAAATAAAAAAGGACAAATGGCAGACTGTGCCTAATTGAAATCCAACCCTATTTACGTACAGGCATTTCTACGAACCATCATTAGCCTACCATCAGTATGACAGTTCAAGTAGGGCGAACATCAGCATAACTATACTACTAAATGTGTTACAGATAGCCCAATAGGTGATAAGCGTATTCAGCGTGTTGAGACATACTTAATATATAAATACTTTATGGAATTCTAATTATCATCTTTTATCAGTAAAAACTGACATTACACCTCTCATCACTGCATGCCAAAGGTATTGTAAACTTTGGATGTTAATGAGCAAAAAAAACAAAAACAACCCCACACACTCTCTTCCAATGTTTGGGAAAAGAAAAAAAAATAACCAACAGAAAAGATGCCCAAAAATTCAGGTAAATACAACACCTCAAACACAGATTCCACCACATTAACAAAACTAGGGCACAGCAGTGTAACTGTGTGAAAATTTTTGTACATTAATTACTGTTCCATAGGAATAAGAAGGCAAGTTGCACCAGGGTTACTGATATTCAATTCAGTGATATCAGCAATAGTGTGTACCGACCTCTGATTGTTTTAATAGCTGATGTTTTGCCAGTTTTTGGTTTAGAGTTATTCATTGTCACAGAGAAAACACATCAGCAATATCTTAAAGATACATTTGCTTACTGCAGAATTTGGAAAGAGCTTTAAGGCCATTATTACTAACAATTTGAAGTCGATCATTTTACAGTGAAAAAGTATTACAAGTGTGAAAACATTCAAGAAGTTGCAAGGATTGTGATTCCAGCACATTCAGACCACACCATTGCTCAGAGAACTTGTGGAAAAAAAAAACTTAGCTCAACCATTGCAGATCTGCGGATTACTCAGCATGTCAAATGTTTAAGTTTCATGACAGTATGATAGAAAAAGATAAACGTATGGCTTGTTCAGAAGAGTTTTTTTTTTTTAAGAGCATACAATACAGCTTACTTCCATTTGACACGAACGTATATGCCCCCACGCTACAGCCGGGCGGTCATAAGTCCGGCACCATGAAGAGGAGGGGGTGTGACTCCTCCCCTCTCCATACGATGCCGTACAACGGAGAAAATAGGAAGTGTTCAGCAACCGTGTCTACATAACTCCCCCCATACTGTCATGTGAATGTAGCCTTACTTTGAAAACCGCATCTGAATAAACCACAACTTCTGGCAAAAACGTCCTTGGTGAAGAAGACTAATAGGGGGATATGGCTGCATTTGTATATTTACACACGTTGCACGATCAAAACTAAAATGCCCAGGCTATCAGCTCTAGTTAAAAAAAAAAAATAAGATTAAAAATAAAGAGTATGACACTCAGTAAAGAGGCTCATCCATGGATATAGAAATTCCATGTGGCCAGGAGACACCATATTGGGGGGAGGGAGAGGAGAGGTATGACATATACTGTCACCAGGTCATCTCCCATTTTTCACTTCACTCTAGTACTTTCCATTTTCCAAGCCTGCATCAGTACTGGAATTCCAGACCTACTTCATTCAATGAGTGCTGCGGAGCGAACAGGAAGTGTCCAAGTTGTCGGAGAAAGACCACCTATTGTAGGGTAAGGAGGTATCTTGTGTCCTCCGAGACCATCTGTTCATATTAACAGCCCAGAGGACCGGGGTAAAGAAAATTAATATTAAAAATATTACGATTGAAACCCCGTTGTGACTACATCAAAGACATACCGAAGGCAAAAGAACAAGGAGGTGAGGATTCAAACACTCAGGATGTCACAAAAACGCATCATAAAACGCATGGTTTTGACCAAAAATGCTTGTTTTGTAACTAGCACATGTGTTTTACATTGTTTTACATATGTGAAAGTTTAAAAAGATAAAAGATATGATGGGAATTTACGCAGAATTTTCCTCCCCAGATTTAATAAGGGCTCGGACCTGGCTGAGATTTCCGCTACAGCCTCCAGTGGTTTTCCATTACAGGCCCTAGTAAATACTAACAGGCTTGGAATTGTCCACTTTTTGAATCTCGGTAAGTGGCGCCGGAAATGCAAACCATGCACCTACCAAAGTAATTCTACTAAGAATGGGGTAGTCAACCTTCACAACTTGTGTAAATCAGCCATATATATATATATATATATAATATATATCATAGTGCTGATCCCCATGTGGCCTCACTTGAGGCAAGTTTTGCACAAACTAGGAGGAAAAATCTCTTCACAGAAGAGATCCCTAACATTTCCTGAGGGGAATTTTTAAAGTCTGTTTTTCATTCTACTGCTGAAACCAATATCAATCACAAGACTATGTCCAATTCTCAGGTGAAAATGTGTCCTGACAGTACTTTATTGGCAAAATTGCCACGCACTTGTAATTGACTGATCAGGTTTGTTATCCCCTTATACGTCGAAATAAATGTGCCAACCCATGTACTAAAATTCGTTTTGTAAAGGGGCTTGTCTTTTTTCAGCCTACAAGTCTAATTCCTGTAGTGTTTCTCCTATTGTATCCATCAGCATTTTTTACCTTCTTGTCACGTTCACACTGAATACTTCGCTATTTTCTACAAAGATGACAACTTAAGGACACTGTCATCAGTCTCTGTCCCCCCCCCTGCACCCCCCCACCCACCCTAGTCCTGTCCCTCTTCCTGTTGGAGCAGCTCAAAAGGGACCATCCCAGCCTTTACTAGTTATTTCATACATTACATACATATAAAATCAATCTATTTTATCATATAAATGAGGCTTATCACATGGTCAGAGCGATTAGATGTCACCACCTGTTCCCCCTCCCCTACTCCTCTCCTCCCCCTGCCTTCAGTCTGTGTGTAATGTATGTAAAGCATTGTATGTGTGTGCTTGCATCTGCTGACATGCTGCATCCTCTAATATACAGGGAAGACACAGACATCAGCTACACATGAATCTGACATGTTGCTGTTTGTACATGGGGGGGGCGCCGGAGCTGCTTATCTTACCTAAAAACACACACACATGCCACACGGGCTGAGGGGGCGTGGCCACCAGCACCAGGAGCACCGAGCAGGGGGAGGAGAGGGGAGGGGTAACAGGGGTGACATCACTGCCTCTGACCATGTGATCAGCCTCATTTATATGATAAAGAATAGATGATTTTATAATGATTAATGTATGAAATAACTAGATAAAGGCTGGGATGGGATCCTTGTGAGCTGCTCCAACAGGAAGAGGTGACTGGACTAGTGGCAGAGACCTGATGACAGGTGTCCTTTAAGTTGTCATCTTTGTAGAAAATAGCGTAAGTATTCAGTGTGAACGATGACAAGAAGGTCAAAAATGCTGATGCAACAATAGGAGAAACTACAGGAATTAAGGACTTGTAGCATGAAAAAAAGACAGACCCCTTTACAATAACGAATTTTTAGTACAGTGGGTTGCACCATTTTATTTTGACACTATAGGGCAGTGGTGGCGAACCTATGGCACGCGTGCCAGAGACGGCACACCGAGCTCTCTCTGTGGGCACGAGGACCATCTCCCCTGCTGTCTATATATAAATCATTAGAACTCCCGGCAGGCAGGAAAAGCTGCCGATCGCCGAGAGCTCCAGTGATCTCTTTCACTGAAGGCTGCGTCTGACCTGCTCTGTGCTCATTAGTGCTGCCTAGAGACACAGCAGCAGGTCAGTGCCGCCCCTTCACTCCCTGAGAGGGAACTGCCGGAGTTTACAGCAGCTGGTGACCAGTGAGTACAGAGAAGCAGGAGGAGGGCAGGAGCTGCTTTGTGTGTATTACACAGGCAGCAGTCAGGCAGCTTTGGGACACTGAACAACTGTAGGTACTTATTGTTTAGTGTCCCGAACTGCCCTGTATGACCCATGTCTGTGGCCACATATATACTGCCCCTTATCCAGTTCTCCTGTCGACCATGTGATCAGCCTCATTTATATGATAAAGAATAGATGATTTTATAATGATTAATGTATGAAATAACTAGATAAAGGCTGGGATGGATCCTTGTGAGCTGCTCCAACAGGAAGAGGGGACAGGACTAGTGGCAGAGACCTGATGACAGGTGTCCTTTAAGTTGTCATCTTTGTAGAAAATAGCGTAAGTATTCAGTGTGAACGATGACAAGAAGGTAAAAAATGCTGATGCAACAATAGGAGAAACTACAGGAATTAAGACTTGTAGCATGAAAAAAAGACAGACCCCTTTACAATAACGAATTTTTAGTACAGTGGGTTGCACCATTTTATTTCGACAGTATAGGGGATAACAACCTGATCAGTCAATTACAAGTGCGTGGCAATTTTGGCCATAATAGTACTGTCAGGACACATTATCAACCTGAGAATTGGGACCTAGTCTTGTGATTGATATTGGTTTCAGCAGTAGAATGAAACAGACTTTAAAAATTCCCCTCAGGATAGATCTCTCTGTGAAGAGATTTTTTTCCTACCTATTTGTGCAAAAAATCTTGCCTCAAGCTGGAGGCACATGGGGCATCAGCACTATATATATATATATATATATATATATATATATGGCTGATTTACTACAAGTTGTGAAGGTTGAACTTAACCCCCATTCTTAGAGAAATTACTTTGGTAGGTTGCATTGGTTGCATTTCCCGGCGCCCACTTACCGTATTCAAAAAGTGGACATCCAAGCCTGTAGTATTTACTATGGCCTGTAATGGAAAACCACTGGAGGCTGTAGCGGAAATCTCAGCCAGGTCTGAGCCTCTTATTAAATCTGGGGAGGAAACATTCTGTAAATTCCATCATATCTTTATACTTTTTAAAATTTACAATAATGATAAACAATGTAAAACACATGTTGCTAGTTACAAAACAAGCATTTTGGTCAAAACACATGCGTTTTATGATGCGTTTTTGTGATCCTGATGTGTTTGAATCCTCACGCTCCTTGTTCTTTGCCTTCGTGTATGTCTTTGATGTAGTCACAAGGGGTTTTCAATTAATATTTTTAATATTAATTTTCTTACCCCGGTCCTCTGGGGCTGTTACATGAACAGATGGTCTCGGAGGACACAAGACCCTCCTTATCCAATAGGTGGTCTTCTCAGACAATTGACACTTCCTGTTCTGCCTCCCAGTCACTCATTGAATGAAGTAGGTCTGGAATTTCCAGACTGATGCATGACTTGAAAATGGAAGTACTAGAGTGAAGTGAAAAATGGGAGATGACCTGTGACAGGTATATGTCATCCTCTCCCCCCCCCTCCCCCAATATGTGTCTCCTGGCCCACATGGGAACTTCTCTATATCCATGGAGAGCCTCTTTACTGAGTGTCTAACTCTTTATTTTTAATCTTTATTTTTTTTTTTTAACTTAGAGCTGATAGCCTGGGCATTTTTAGTTTCTGATCGTGCACGTGTGTAAATATACAAATGCAGCAATATCCCCTATTAGTCTTCTTTCCCCAAAGGACGTTTTGCCAGAAGTTGTGGTTTATTCAGATGCCGGTTTCAAAGTAAGGCTACATTCACATGACAGTATGGGGGACGTATGTAGACACAGGTGCTGAACACTTCCTATCTTTCTCCGTGTTACGGAGCATCGCTATGGAGAGGGGAGGAGTCAACCCCCCTCCTCTTCATGGTGCCGGACTTATGACCGCCCGGCTGTAGCTGTGGGGGCATACGTTCGTGTAAATGTAAGCTAAAGCTGTATTGTCATGCTCTTAAAAAAAAAAAAACTCTTCTGAACAAGCCATACTTGTTAAATCTTTTTCTAATCATACTGTCATGAACTTAAACATTTGACATGCTGAGTCCTGCAGAGTCTGCAATGTTGAGCTTAAGTTTTTTTTTTCCCACAAGTTCTCTGAGCATGGTGTGGTCTGAATGTGCTGGGACATCCAATCCTTGTCAACTTTCTTGAATGTTTTCCACTTGTAAATCTTTTTCACTGTAAAATGATCGACTTCAAATTGTTAGTAAATGGCCTTAAAGCTCTTTCCAAATTCGGCAGTAGCACATGTTTCTTTAAGATTATTGCTGATGTGTTTTCTCTGTGACAATGAATACTCTAAACCAGAAAACTGGCAAAACATCAGCTATAAAACATCAGAGGTGGTCACACTTGCTGATAATCACTGAATTGAATATCAGAACCTGGGTGCAACTTGCCTTTCTTATTCCTATGGAACAGTAAATTATGTACAAAAATTTTCACACAGTACAACTGCATGTTGGCATAGTTTTGTTAAATGTGGTGGAATCTGGTGTTTGAGGTTGTATTTACCTGATTTTGGCATCTTCTTCTGTTGTGTTATTTTTTTTTTCCCCAAAAACATTGGAAAAGAGGTGTGTGGGTTTTTTTGTTTTTTTTTGCTCATTACTGTCCATAAGTTTACAATACCTTTGGCACTGCAGTGAATTAGAGGTGTACTGTCAGTTTTTAACTGATAAAAGATGATAATTTAGAATTTCACATAAAGATATTTATATATTAATATGTTACACGCTGAATACGCTTATCACCTATTGGCTATCTGTAACACATTTAGTAGTATATTATGCTGATGTTCGCCCTACGTGAACTGTCATACTGATGGATAGGCTAATGATGTTCATAGAAATGCCTGTTACGTAAATCTTACCATTAGGCAACACGTTCTGTACGTACTGTTGTTCTTATAGCTGTAGAAGCTAAATATAGCTGGAGCTTGGCAGACTTCTGAAGCTACAGAGCGGCTGCAGAAATACACAGTACAGACCAAAAGTTTGGACACAAATTCTTAATCAAAGAGTTTTCTGTATTTTCAGGACTATAAAAATTGTAGATTCCCGCTGAAGGCATCAAAACTAGGAATTAATACATGTGGAATTATATACTTAACAAAAAAGTGTGAAACAACTGAAAATATGTCTTATATTCTAGATTCTTCAAAGTCTTCCCTTCCTGGGGCGGTCCTAATGTGAGCTAGTTTCTTTGTAGCGCTTGATGGATTTTGCAAATGCATGTAGGGAAACTTTCAAAGTTTTCCCAATTTTTCGGACTGACTGACTTTCATTTCTTAAATTGACGATGGCCCCTCGTTTTTCTTTACTTAGCTGGGTTTTTTTTTTAGCCATAATACAAATTATATCCGCCTGACTTCTGCACAGCACAACTGATGGTCCCCACCCCATTTATAAGGCAACAAATCCCACTTATTAAACCTGACAGGGCACTTGTAATGTGAAAAACCTTTTCAGGCGACTACCTCTTGAAGCTCGCTTCGTCAGAGGTGTTGTCAAAGCAGTAATTAATCAAAGGGTCTACTCTGAAGAACCTATAGAATATAGACAACTATTTTCAGTTGTGTCACACTTCTTTGTTTAAGTAGATAATTCCACATGTGATAATCATAGTTTTTTGATGCCTTTCAGTTTGATCTACAATTTTTTCTAGAAAATACAGAAACTCTTTGAATGAGACCGCGTGGTCCAAAAACTTTTGGTCTGTACTGAATACTCAAGGGGTCCCCCCAGTGATGCAACACTGTACATACTACATTTGCAGCAGCCATTCATGGATGTCCTTCACTGTTCACGTCTGTGTGGACAGGCGACGTATTCCACTGTATGAAGTATAATCTTGGTGTGATCCACCTGATTTTATCGTTGCAATGGAGCGCTAAAAGGAGATATTAATTAGCCTTACAATCCTGTGTTGCGGTCCTCCGTGCATTGCATGGTCCTTTCTATCAAGGAACTGTATTGGATGACACATGTTTGCGTGTGCCCGCGGGGAAGTTCCCCGAACCATGGGTTCCCCTGTGTAGCGCTGCCCGCCCGCGCCCCCCTGTGTTTCTGCGCCCCATAGCGTACCATACAATCCCCTCGTCTCGTCTATCCGCTCCATCTTCTTTCTACGTTCCTTCACCTTCGGTCGTAGATAGTGCCCTTTTCACGTGTTTCCCAGAGTGCGTCGCGTTTCAGGATCTACAGAATGTGTCGTTATCGCCATTTAGTATTGACGTTACTTGGAAGAAGACATCACTGTTAAGTTATAAGGTTATTATTGTATGGGAAAGGAATGCGCTATGGCCTTTTTAATTAGTAAAAGGGGCTCTGGGCATTTTTTAATTAGTTAAGGGTGGGCCTCTCGTGGCTTTTAATTAGTAAGGGGGGCCCTCTAGGCCTTTTAATAAAATTAGTCACGGGGTGGCCTCTATGGCCTTTTAATTAGTAAAGGGGGGCCTCTAGAGGGCCTTTTAATTAAGTAAAGGGTGTGGCCTCTAGGGCCTTTAATTTAGTCAAGGGGGGCCCTAGGGCCTTTTGTAAATTAGTAAAGGGGGGTGGTGCCTCTAGGGCCTTTTAATTAGTAAAGGGGGCCTCTATGTCCTTTTAATTAGTAAAAGGGGGGGGGGCCTCTAGGGCCTTTTTATAAAATTATTAAAGGGGGGCCTCTCTGGCTCTTATTTATTAAGGGATCCTCTAGGGGCTCTTAATTAGTAAGGGAGGCGCTAGGGGCTCTTAATTAGTAAAGGTGAGGCCCGCTAGGGGCCTCTTAATATTAGTAAAAAGGGAGGGCCCGCTATAGGTTTTTTATTAGTAAACGGGTTAACGGGTGGCGTTTGATGTCCACTGTTGCCTTCTACATCTCGAACCAGTCTGGCCATATCTCCTCTTCCTCTGGCATCAACAGTGCATTTCCTTCGCCCACTGAATAAACTGCTTGCTCACTGGATTTTTTTTTTTTTTTTCGTACCATTTCTCTTTAAACCCTAGATCTTTTTTTTTCTTTCAAATCCCAGTCGATTAGCATTTTCTTCTGAAATACTCAGACCAGCCCCTTTCTGGCAAACCAACAACATGATGCCACGTTCAAGGCATTCAAATCACTTTCTTCCCCATACTGATGCCGGTTGAACTGCAGGAGTATTTATCTTGACCATGTCTACAATGCCTAACTGCGATTTACTGCCCGCCATTTGATTTGGGCTGAGAATTAAGTGTTCGAGCATTTTGACAGGTTTAGCCATATAAATTGTCCGTTGTAAGTGTACAAAAGTGGCCTGGTGTTTGAGGTGCCTTTGAACGTGGCATGGTTGTTTGTGCCAAAAGGCTGGTCTGAGTATTTCAGAAACTGCTGATCTACTGGGAATTTTCTCCACCGCACACCATCTCGAGGGGTTACAGAGAATGGTCCGCAAAAGAAAACCATCAGGCGCCATTCTGTTGGCTGTCATGCCTTGTTGATGCCAGATCGTCAGAGGAAATGGGCAACTGGTTCGAGCTGAATAGAAAGCAACAGTGACTCACATCGTCGCCCGTTACAAACAATTGTAGGCAGAAGATCATCTCGAAAAGCACAGTACGTCCAAAACTTTGGAGTCAGATGGCTACAAGCAGCAAAGACCACACAACCGGGGCCACTCCTTTCAGCTAAGAACAGTGAACTTGGGAGGCTACAATTGCCACAAGCTCATCCAAATTGGACAGTAAGAAATTGGAAAACGTTTGCCTGGTCTGATGAGTCTCGATTCCGCTGCGACATTCGATGGTAGGGTCAGGAATTTGGCGTCAATCAACATGAAAGCACTGGATCCAATCCTGCTTGTATCAACGGTTCAGTCTGGGGGGGGGGGGTGGTGTCCATGGTGTGGGGAATATTTCTTTCTTGGCCACTCCTTTGGGCCCCTTGGGTACCAATTGAAGCCATCGTTGCAACGCACAGCCTACCTGAGTAATTGTTGCTGACCATGGTCCATCCCTTTATGACCACAATGTACCCACCTGAGGGGCTTTTTTACTTCCACAGAGGATAAGGCTCCATGTCACTAAAGCTGTAATCACAATCTCAGACTGGTTTCTTGAACCTGACAATGAGTTCACCGCTAGTACAAAAAATGGCCCTCCACAGTCCCAGATCTCAATCCAATATAGGCCTCTTTGGGATGTGTGGAAGGGAGATTCGCATCATTGATGTGATATAAACCGACAAATCTGGCGGCAACTGTGTGAGCCATCATTTCAATATGGACCAAAATCTCTGAGGAATGCTTCCAGCATCTGTTGAATCTATGCCACTACAGAATTGAGGCAAGTTCCCGAAGGCAAAGGGGGTCCCAACCCGTTACTAGCATGGGTACCTATAAAATGTCCGTGATCAGAGGTCCCTAACCATTTTTCCAGAAGGGTAAAAAAACTCCTCTCACCATTTTTGATGAGTAATTTTTACCACGGGAGGAATGAAAATTTCGTAATACACAGCGCACACGCACCCGACCTACACGCACACCCCAAACACAGCACAATTTTTGCATTTTGCACAAAACCCCCACCTCTGTATGAAGAGGACTCAGCCCGTGAGCCCTCTTCATACATCCCTTATACCTCTGCGCCGTAGAGCTACGGCGCAGAGCATTAAGGGGTTAAGTATATAATTCCACATGTGTTAATTCATAGTTTTGATGCCTTCAGTGTGAATCTACAATTTTTCTAGAAAATACAGAAAACTCTTTGAATGAGACCGCGTGTCCAAACTTTTGGTCTGTACTGAATACTCAAGGAGGTCCCCAGTGATGTAACTGTACATACTAAACATTTGCAGCAGCCATTCACTGGATGCTGCAAATGTTCACTAAAAAGGGAGAAAAAGGGAGAGAGGGGTGGGAAGGAAAAGGGAGAGAGGGGGGGAATGGAAGGGGACTAAGTAAATCAAATTGTTATTACAATGGCCTTAAGCTCTTCCAAATTTCGGGCAGGTAGCACATGTTTTCATATTAAAGATTATTGCTGATGTTTTCTCTGTGCAATGATCTCTAAACCAGAAAACTGGCAAAACATCAGCTATAAAACATCAGAGGTGGTCACACTTGCTTGAAATTCACTGAATTGAATATCAGAAACCTGGGTTGCCACTTGCCTTTCTTATTCCGATGGAACATAAATTATGGTACAAAAATTTTCACACAGTTAAACTGCATGTTGGCATATTTTGTTACATGTGGTCGGAAATCTGGTGTTTGAGGTTGTATTTAGACCCCTGATTGTTGGGCAATCTTCTTTCTATTTCCTTTGTGTTTTTTTTTTTTTTTTCCCACAAAAACTTGGAAAATAGTGTGTGGGTTTTTTTGTTTTTTTTGCTTCATTACTGTCCATAAGTTTTACAATACCTTTGGCACTCCAGTGAATTAGAGGGTACTGGTCAGTGTTTTAAAACTATAAAAGATGATAATTTTAGAATTCATCAGATATTTATATATTATCTGTTACACGCTGAATTACGCTTATCCCCTATTGGCTATCTGTACACATTTAGTAATATTAATGCTGATTTCGCCCTAAACGTGAACTGTCATTCTGTGATCAGGCTACTAATTAGTTCGGAAATGCTGTTACGTAAATCTTACCATTGGCAACTCGTTCTGTACGTACTGTTGTTCTTATACTGGTAGAGCTAATTAGCTGGAGCTTGGCAGACTTCAAGAGCTACAGAGCGGCTGCAAGAATACACAGTACAGCCCAAAGTTTTGGACACAATTCTTAATCAAAGAGTTTCTGTTTTTCAAGGACTCTAAAAATCGTAAGATTCCGCTGAAGGCATCAAACTAGGATTAATCCATGTGGAATTTATATTACTTAACAAAAGTGGGAAACAACTGAAAATATGTCTTATATTCTAAAGATTCTTCAAAGTCTTCTTCCTTCCTGGGAGCGGTCCTCATGTGAGCTAGTTTCTTTGTACGCTTGATGGTTTTGCAAATGCATGTAGGAAACCTTTTACAATCAAAGTTTTCCGGACCATTTTCGGACTGACTGACTTTCATTTCTTAAATTGATGATGGCCCCCCGGGTCTTTTTTTTCTTACTTATCTGGGTTTTTTTTTTAGCCATAAGACAATTATAGCCGCCCTGACTTCTGCACCGCACATGATGGTTCCCCACCCCATTTATAACGGCAAACCAAATCCCCACTTTTAAACTCGACAGGCACTTGTAATGTGAAAAAACCTTTTAGTCGACTACCTCTTGAAGCTCGTCAGAGTGTGGCAAAGGCAGTTCATAAAGCAAAATGGGTCACCTACTCTGAAGAATCGAATAAAGGACATATTTCAGTTGTGTCACACTCTTTGTTACCCCTTAAGGACGGAGGGTTTTTTCGTGTCGCCTCATCTTTCTCCCCCTCTCCAAACTTCAAAAATCCATAACTTTGTCTTTTTCGTGTACGAACCTGTGTGAGGGCTTTTTTTTGTGTCCTGAACAAATTTTACTTTCCCTAAGTTATTTTATTTTAACATGCCGTGTACCGCGAAGCTGAAAAAAAAATTCCAAATTGGAAAAATTGAAAAACAAAACCTCATGTGCTCACAGGTTTTTACGACTTTCACTCTTCGCTCACAAATACACGCCTACTTTATTTCTTTGGTTCGGTGATACCAAATTTAGATAGGTTTTTATTGGGGTTTTAATAATACATTTTCAAAAATTAAACAAGTGGTACACAAAGAAAAAAATTTTTGCCATCATCTTACGCTAATAACTTTTTTCATCTTTGGCTCCGAAATGTTTGAGGGGTCTTTTTTTGCGAAATGAGGCAAACGTTTCATGCTACAACTACGCATTTTGAGGTCTGTGCGACATTTTGATCATTTTTTTATTCATTTGTTATGTTGTAAAGGTGTAACAGGTCGCATTTTCGACATTTGGGGCGCCATTTGCCCGCCTCGAGTCACCGCCGCCGTACCGTTTTTGTTATTTTGATAGAATCGGGCATTTTGGGGAACGCGGCGATACCGTAATATGTCTGTGGATTTTTAAGCTGTTGTTATTTTTTTATATCCTTTCTAATGGAAAGGTGGTGATTGGAACTTTTAAATATTTATTAATTTTTTATTTTTAAGCTTTTTTTTTTCTTTTTTTTTTTCACTATCTTTAGTACATCCGGTACATTAACCCTAATGGTCAATCGCGCTTTACCATATACGAAATACTTCGTATGCCATATATGGCATTTTTGCAGCACCTTCATTACAATGAGCCCCTTGCTCATTGTAACGAATCTGCAGCTGCCAGAATACCTGGTCAAAAGAAGACACGAGGCTACCATGGCAACCGAATCGCCCGCCGCCCTCCCCGATGACGTTCTGTCGTGCGTGGCGTCGAAAAATATGGCGGCGGGGGTTACTGGGCCGCGATCGGTTGCAAGCCCGAACCCGCGTTTATTAGCGGTGGGGGTTTTGTGCAATGTGCAAAAAACCCCACCCCCGGTCTGTATGAAGAGGACTCAGCCCTGTGGCCCCTTCATAACTCCCTTTATACCCTGGTCGCCGTAGAGCTACGGCGCAGATCCATTAAGGTTAAGTATATAATTCCACATGTGTTTAATTCATAGTTTTGATGCCTTCATTGTGAATCTCCAATTTTTCTAGAAAATACAGAAAAACTCTTTGAATGAGACCCCGCGTTTCCCCAACTTTTGGTCTTACTGAATACTCAAGGATGTCCCCCAGTGATGAACTGTACAA
>CM033644.1:118909116-118959232 GCA_019512145.1 Engystomops pustulosus | reverse complement strand
ACTAAACATTTGCAGCAGCCATTCACTGGATGCTGCAAATGTTCACTCTGTGTGGAACAGGCGGACGTATTCCACTGTATGAGTATATCGTGGGGAATCCACCTGATTTATCGTTGCAATGGAGCGCTAAAAAGGAGATATTAATGTAGCCTTACAATCATGTGTTGCTGTACTCCTGTGCATGGCATGGTCCTTTTATCAAGGAAACTGTAATGTGCATGACACATGGTTGAGTGTGCCGCGGGGAAAGTTCCCCGAACCATGGTGCCCCTGTGTAGCGCTGCCGCCGCGCCCCTGTGTTTCTGCGCCCATACTTACCTACAAGCCCCGCGTCGGCGATCCGCCCATCTTCTGTAGCTCCTGCACCGCGCGGCCCATGTCACGTGACCAGAGGCGCGCGGTGCAGGATCTACAGAAGGTGGGCGGATCGCCATTAGGAGTGAAGGTACGTGGAAGAAGACATCAAGGGTAAGTATATAAGGTTATTATTTGTATAGGGAAGGAAGCTCTAGGGCCTTTTAATTAGTAAAGGGGGGCCTCTAGGGCCTTTTATCTGCTTCTCAGATCTCTGTGATAAGAACTGGAGCTCTCAACATCCTGTTATAGATAATAATAATCTGCAGCACTGAAAGTATTGATGGGGGTTTCCATAGAAAATACATTATACTAAAGGGGTTTTCCAGGATATGTTTTAATGACCTTCAGTATCTTAAAGTATTCGCTCTTCGGAGGCCAGAGATGGATGCTATACAGTTGTATCCGTCCCCCATAGCCTCTACTTCCATATACTGCTCATTCATAATCTGCAGCACTGAAAGTATTGATGGGGGTTTCCATAGAAAATAAATTATACTAAAGGGGTTTTCCAGGATATGTTTTAATGACCTTCAGTATCTTAAAGGATGGGGCTGACTGACCAGTGGCCATGCCTAACAATTTGCAGTTTAAGGAGCTGGAAACAAAAGGCTCCTTCCATTGTGTAGTACTTCATATTTCATTCATTTACACAATAGACTATGCATTCTGCTTCTGACTCTTTAGAAACCGCTTATCGGCATCAGGCTGTGTGTTGTATCACCACTATCATATATTTACAGTCTATCCTGAGTATAGTATAGGATTCTTTTTATTTTCAGTGCAGCTCCAATGCAAAAGGTATAGAGTCCCATGTTATCCCTACAAAGGCTACAGCATATCCCATATAAAGGAATATATTCTCTGGTTCAGCCTTTCCCCCCTGAAAGTGATTTTCTGCGGCTGACTTTCAGTGTATCGCTTGAGTATTTAGACAGTTACATAACCAGGTACACTCCCACAGTATTCGCTCTTCGGAGGCCAGAGATGGATGCTATATAGTTGTATCCGTCCCCCATAGCCTCTACTTCCATATACTGCTCATTCCAGCAGGCAGCAGGATTAAAAAGCACTGCTGGACGTAACATATACTGTGCAGAGGCAAAACAGATGCCTCCTTCTTCCAGTATCACGTTTAGCATGTCGGAAGTGTTCCTACCATAATCCATGAATGTGTCCAAACAATATGATTTGAATGTAGTCTAAGGCTACATTCCCACTGCCATGAGCCCGCCGCACCGTAGCATGGCGGGGAAACGGCAGCGCGGGGAGAGGAGGAGGAGGGGAGTGTTGTGCGTGGATTATTGTCATCTTGTGCTCGGTTCTTCTTGTGGTGACATTTGTGGCTGGGCTTGACTTCTCCTGTGTTGATATCTGTTATCAGACTCGTGACTAAGAAACTGGAGTCTCAACATGCCTGTTATCATAATAATAATCGCAGCACGAAGTATTGATGGGGTTCCATAGAAAATAAAGATACTACAGGGGTTTCCCAGGGGATATGTTTCATGACCTTCAGTTACTTAAAGGAGGGGTGACTGACCAGTGCTGCCTAACAATTGCAGTGTCAGCGCTGGAAACAAAAGCTCCTTCCCTTGTGTAGAACTACATTCATATTTCATTCATTACACAAAGACGATGCATTCTGCTTCGTCTTTGAAAAAACGCTTCTCGGCAATCAGGCTGTGTGTTGTATCAACCACTATCAATATAATTACCAGTCTATCCTGGAGTATAGTATAGGATTCTTTTATTTTCCGTGCACGCTCCAATGCAAAGGTATAGAGTCCCATGTTATCCCTAAAAGCTACAGGCATATCCCTATAAGGAATAGATTCTCTGGTTCAGCCTTTCCCCTGAAAGTGGATTTTGCGGGCTGACTTTCACGTTTGTATCGCTGGAGTATTTAGACGTTACTAACCAGACACTCCCACAGTATTCGCTCTTGGAGGCCAGAGATGGATGCTATATAGATTCTTATCGTTCCCCCATAGCACTCTACTTCCATATATAGTCTTCCAGAGGCAGCAGGATAAAAAGACATGCGGAAGTAACATATACGTGCAGGAGGCAAAAACAGATGCTCCTCTTCCAGTATTCAGTTTAGCATGTCGGAGTGTTCCACCATAATCCAGGAATGTGTCCAAACAATATGATTTGAAGTAGTCAGGCTACATTCCACTGCAGGAGCCGCCGCACAGCACCGTAGCATGGCGGGGAAACGGCAGCGCGGGGAGAGGAGGAGGAGGTGAGCGCAGCTCACCCCCGCCCCTCTCCATAGCGATGTATGGCCGTGGCGCCGTAATACGGGAAAAGATAGGACATGTCCTATCTTTTCCCAGGCTACGGAGCGGTACGGTGCTGCACCGTACCGCTCCCGTAGGGCGCCGCGAGCCCATAGAAGTGTATGGGGGAGTGTTGTGCGTGGATTATTGTCATCTTGTGCTCGGTTCTTCTTGTGGTGACATTTGTGGCTGGGCTTGACTTCTCCTGTGTTGATATCTGTTATCAGACTCGTGACTAAGAAACTGGAGTCTCAACATGCCTGTTATCATAATAATAATCGCAGCACGAAGTATTGATGGGGTTCCATAGAAAATAAAGATACTACAGGGGTTTCCCAGGGGATATGTTTCATGACCTTCAGTTACTTAAAGGAGGGGTGACTGACCAGTGCTGCCTAACAATTGCAGTGTCAGCGCTGGAAACAAAAGCTCCTTCCCTTGTGTAGAACTACATTCATATTTCATTCATTACACAAAGACGATGCATTCTGCTTCGTCTTTGAAAAAACGCTTCTCGGCAATCAGGCTGTGTGTTGTATCAACCACTATCAATATAATTACCAGTCTATCCTGGAGTATAGTATAGGATTCTTTTATTTTCCGTGCACGCTCCAATGCAAAGGTATAGAGTCCCATGTTATCCCTAAAAGCTACAGGCATATCCCTATAAGGAATAGATTCTCTGGTTCAGCCTTTCCCCTGAAAGTGGATTTTGCGGGCTGACTTTCACGTTTGTATCGCTGGAGTATTTAGACGTTACTAACCAGACACTCCCACAGTATTCGCTCTTGGAGGCCAGAGATGGATGCTATATAGATTCTTATCGTTCCCCCATAGCCTCCTCTACTTCATATTAGTCATTCCAGAGGAGCAGATTAAAAGCACATGCTGGACGTAACATATACGTGCAGAGGCAAAACAGATGCCTCCTTCTTCCAGTATTCAGTTTTTAGCATGTCGGGAAGTTGTTCACCATAATCCAGGAATGTGTCCAAACAATATGATTTGAAGTAGTCACGGCTACATTCCACTGCAGGAGCCGCCGCACAGCTAGCATGGCGGGGGAAAACGGCAGCGCGGGGAGAGGAGGGGGGTGAGCGGCAGTCCCCCCCGCCCTTCTCCATAGACGATGTTGGCCGTGGCGCCGTTAATAGGGGAAAAAGATAGGACATTGTCTATTCTTTTCCCAGGACGGAGCGGTACGGTGCTGCACCGTACGCGCCCGTAGGGGCGCCGCGAGCCATAGAAGTGTATGGGGAGTATATCGGCCGCATATACGTCGCGCCCGTATATACGTCCACTACTGTAGTGTGAATGCAGCCTAGTGAAAAAAAGGCTGTGAAAAGGCAGTGAAAAAAGGGCTGTATACGGCCCATATTTTTTATTGCACATCACACCAAACTACACTACAGCAGTTAGAGCACTTTAGCTGTGAACTTTCCACATTTAAGTACGTAGACCACGTTTTAGGTTCAGAGGAAAATGACATGCCTACAAGATGTGTACACATCTTGTAGGCATGTCATTTTCCTCTGAACCTAAAACGTGGTCTACGTACTTAAATGTGGAAAGTTCACAGCTAAAGTGCTCTAACTGCTGTAGTGTAGTTTGGTGTGATGTGCAATAAAAAATATGGGCCGTATACAGCCCTTTTTTCACTGCCTTTTCACAGCCTTTTTTTCACTAGGCTGCATTCACACTACAGTAGTGGACGTATATACGGGCGCGACGTATATGCGGCCGATATACTCCCCATACACTTCTATGGCTCGCGGCGCCCCTACGGGCGCGTACGGTGCAGCACCGTACCGCTCCGTCCTGGGAAAAGAATAGACAATGTCCTATCTTTTTCCCCTGATTAACGGGGCGCCACTGGCAATGTTTATGGAGGAAGGGATCGGAAGGGGGATGGGTTCTCACCTCTACTCCGCGTGTCCGTTTTGCCGATGCTATTGCTTGCGGGGGCTTGCCTGGCAAGTGGAATGTAGATCCTGATACATTCAAATCAATTGTTTGGACACATTCACTGGATTATGGTAGGAACAACTTCCGAACTGCTCTAAACTGGAGACTGAAACGGAAAGAAAGGAGGCATCTGTTTTTGCCTACTGCACAGTATATGTACGTCCAGCATGTGCTTTTTAATCTGCTCTCGATGGAAATGACTATATGAAGTAGAGGGCTATGGGGGAACGATAAACTATATAGCATCCATTCTCTGGCCTCCAGAGCGAAAATAAATACAGCTGTGGGAGTTGTACTGGTTTGTATGTAACGTCTAAAATACTGAGCGATACAACTGAAAGTCAGCCGCGGAAAAGTCCAGAAAAATCACTTTCAGGGGGAAGAAGGGAGGATTCGTGATAACCAGAGAATATATTCCTTATTAGGGATATGCCTTAGCTTTGTAGGGAGGGATAGATGCATGGGGACTCTATACCTTTGGCATGTGGCACCTGCGGTGCACTGACGAGAAATAACAAGAATCCTATACATACTCGGCAGGTAGATAGACTGTAATATATGATAGTTGTGTGATGATAAACACCATCAGCCTGATTGCCGAAAGCGGTTTTTTCAAAGAGCAGAAGCAGAATGCCAGTCGTCTTTGTGTAATGAATGAAATATGAAGTAGTTCTACACAAAGAGAAGGAGCTGTTGTTTCCAGCTCCTTGAACTGTCATATTGTTTGTAGAGCATGCGGCCACTGGTTCCAGTCTCCCCTCTCTTTAAGTTTACTGAAGGTCATCAAAACATATCCTGAGAAACCCCTGAGTATATTTATTTTCTAATGGAAAACCCCATCAATACTTCGTGCTGCGATTACATTAGTTATTATAGTAACAGGATTGTTGAGACTCCAGTTCTTATCACGGAGTCTGAGTAGCAGGATATCAACACTCAGGAGAGCTCAGCTCCAGCCACAAATGTCACCACAAGAAGAACCGAGCACAAGATGACAATAATCCACGCACAACACTCCAATTCAGCAATGCAAAAATGGGAGGAAACATCTTTTTTTCACTGCCATAAATCAGCATAGTCATGTGCATAAAGCCCAGTGCTGTGTTTACATGTTCAGTTTTTGGTGCCAGTACAGGCAGTCCCTGGGTTACATACGAGATGGGGTCTGTAGGTTTGTTCTTAAGTTGAGTTTGTATGTAAGTCGGAACTGTATATTTTATCATTGTAATCCCAGACAGAACTTTTTTGGTCTCTGTGACAATTGCATTTTAAAAATGTTGGGTTGTCATAAGAACCAGGAATAACAATAAAGCTTCACTACAGACGTCTGTGATAACTGTTATAGCTGTTTATTGTAGCCTAGTACTAAAGTACAATAAATTACCATTATCCAGAGGTCCGTTTGTAACTAGGGGTCGTATGTAAGTCGAGTGTTCTTAAGTAGGGGACCGCCTGTACTAGGTATTGGTCATAAAAGGGAAGGAATATATTTGCCAGCCTGTATAAATTTAGTTTTTATTGTGTAGTATTGGTTTTGGACAATATCAAAATTCTAGAACTTGTCCATGCTTGTAACCTGCGGGGGCATGTGCGGGGTTTCAATACAGCCAGCTGACGTCACCGGCTGACTCAGCATAGCATGCTGGACAGAGGGTTGTATAATAAGCCAGGGGACGTGCATAATTATGGAACGCCCAAGCCATGAGGCGCTCAAGTGACATGAGCCTGAACTTGCGTCACTTGCTAATTTACATATTTTTATAAAGTTGTTTTCTGATGAATTCGGGAGCAGAGGAAGTTGCTGAAAGCTGTGCCATCAACCCCTAGAGGTAACGAGCATCCATGATAGAGCAGTCTACCATCAGTAATCTGATGGTAGATGTCCTTTAAATAAGGCCATTGGAGCTTTTAGTAAGAGAAATATCCTCCAATAAGATTGAAAATTACCTGACTTTGGAATAATTCTGTTCTCAGAATTTATCAAGCTGTCTAAAAGTCAAAATATTTCAAGTTGCCCATGGCAACCAATCACAGCTCCCCTTTAAAATATTCATGATCACTGGTAAAATGAAAGCTGAGGTGTGATTGGTTGCCATGGGCAGATAGAAATATTCTGACTTTCAGACAGCTTGATAAATCTGCCCCTAAATGTCTAATTGCTATGGACCCGACTGCTCAAACCGTTTTGCCCAAAAATTTAATAATGGAGAAGCCCAAGTGCTCCGTGTAAATGGAGGGTTGTGTTTTCAGGGGGACTCTGCAGCCTTGCAAATATGTAATTTGGGGGAAGGCATCCCCACCAAACCCTTTGTAGATATGTTTATTGTAGATTTGCTTCTGATTTTACCTTCCTTGGAAATCCAGATGAATTTCAAAAGCATCTTGTAGTTTAGTGAAGCACAAAATGCCACCCAGAAATTACAAATGCCACCCCAGGACAGGGCATAGCGGATGTTGCATGCCCCAGGCTACTATGACAGTCTGAATCTTCAGAAGGTCCTGTGTTCGGGAGCGCACGGTGCCATGTAGACAGACTGGGCTCTTGACTGCTCCAGCTCTCTGCTCGATAAGAGGTCATGTGACTAGAGCATTATGGCCTATACTGAGTAACTGAGCTCTGGCCACATGACCTTCTATAGGGGCCGCGAGCTGCAGCTTACTCATGATATTCTATAACCCAAATGAAACATAATGAACTGAGAAACATGGTATTTTACAGTTAACACATAACTTTTAATATGAATGACTACATGTCATAGGTAAGATAATGCTAAGTTACTCGAAAAAATTATCCTTCACCAAAAAGGCTGCAGCTGTACTCCGCCAACAAATAAATATAAAATAGCATACCCGTACAGGTCTAGTCAGCGAGATTCAGACACGCTATCATATAACTCCACTATGGCTGCACCATAATCTTGGGTATTAGCTGCAAAATGAAAATGGGTAAGTCTATGAAAACTGGATCAATCTCTTGTCAGTTCGGGTGTTGGGGTTCAGTGCAGGGTTTCCATCTGATAGGTCGACACACCACAAGCAGGTCCAAGGCACCTAGTCCCCTTTCATTTTCTCCTCTGTAGGCACCAGCTTCTGTCCCTTGGGCAGTCCACCAGCTCACCCTAGTAGACATCTATTCCGGTTGTATAGCTCAAAATTGCATCATAATCCCCCCCCCCCCCCCCTGTTACTTGGACTTCCAATCGTTCCCCCTGAATTATCGCAGTTCTTCGGGGGGATCATATCTGTGAACTTAGCCCTCGCTGGCTCGATCTAGATGAGTAATAGACTGCTTTAAGTATTAGTCATTCTTCTGTCATCCCACTGGACCTGGTGATCTACAGGCAACCTGTTGGGGAGTAAGAGGTGGATAACAGCACATTGATGAAAATAACCCTGTCATGTCCCTTTTCGACAGAGGTTTTTGTCTAGCTTTTTTTTTTTCACCACATTCTTGGGGTGAATTAAGAGTTTAATCCAAATGCAAGCTTTGTACTTGTATCAAATTTCAGGCAGTTTTTTTCTGCGAATTTAAAAAGGAGAAAAAAAAAGCAAAACAAATCTATTTACATTTTAATATGCGGATTTCCTTAACTTTAGTGTCCGGAATACGAGCACCAAGCAAAGGGAACACATAAGACAAATGGGCTTTGCATTTAGTATCTGTTGGGTTCACCACAGTGAGAAAATGGGCCAACAGTGCCGTCCGGTGACGTATCTGCTGTTTAATCTAGTACAGGAATTGAATATATCAAACAGTTTTGTCCCATAAAAATAGACGTTTTTATGCCATGGCCTTTATTAGTATTCAGATCAGCGTTTTATGTCACGTAATGACAACTATAGCCATCACACACTTGCACCGTCCTGTGTATGAGCTGCCTTGCAGTAATAAAGCTTCTCTCTCCTGAAAAATGAACATGACTGGGGCATAATATTGATGTGGTTTTCCTTATTTATTTAAGAAGCTGCTGCTGTTGTTGCGATTGCAAGAGCTGAAGAGATATATCTCATCCTCATAGTGAGTCTATTTGCTGGGGAATATTATTATAACCAGTGGTGTAATTGACTCAATTTCTTTTTATAGTTTTGCGCAAATTCTTCTAATGAACACCAGGCGGTTCTTTGGTTTGATAGAAGCACTTGAGGGTATTCCACAAGACTGCAGATTCCTATAAAGGGAACCTGTCACCAGGAGAGCCATTTGTTAGCACTTCCCCCCAGTCCCGTCCCCACGAAGCAAGTACAATACACTCCAAATGTTTTTTGTATTAAAATTGGTTTTACCAGAAAACAAGATACGTTATATTGTACTTTCCATTATCATCTTGCTGTGGACTAGGCAGTTGCCTTTTGGGAGGATCGGAAAGGAGCAGCCCCCCCCCCCCATCCGTTGGGGAACGCTTCTCCATGTGACTTTTTCAAATATAGGAAACACACCCATCACTGGGCTTAGCGACAGCCCCACCGCTCCATCTACAAGCCAATCCTGAGTGGACGGGGATTTATTCATATATTTGAAAAAAGGTCCATGTTCCCAAGGGTGGGGGGGAACTGCTCTTTCCGCTCCTCCAAAAGGACACTGCCTCGTCCACAGGCAGTGAAAGTAACAATATACATATCTTTTTTATGTAAAACAATTTTTTTTTTATAGAAAAACCTTTGGCAGTGTTAAGTTTTTATGCTCTGTGGGGAATGGGAGTGTAGTGTCTCCTGGTGACGGTTCCCTTTACATGTGCTTGCAGAGTACAAAATAACACATTCCCTGTTATTACCGTAATATACTCGAGTATAAGCCAACTAGTATAGCAAAAGAGGCCCCCTAAGTTTACCAACAAAACTGGGAAAACTCGACTCGAGTATAAGCCGATGGCTGGGAATGCATTGGTCACCACCCCCCCCCCACTAGTAGAAACAGCCTCCAGCACCCCGTTAGTTACCAGCCTCGCCCAGCCCCCCCAGGTAGATACAGCTGCCAGCCGCCATGTATTATTTAGCATCCCTATATGTATACATCAAGCCCCCATAGTATACATCAGCCCCAGTAGTCTACAGCAATCCCCTATTGGTAATACAGCAAGCCCCCCCAGTATAATACGCCAAGCCCCCATAGTATACAGCATAGCCCCTAGTATTTACAGCAGCCTGCCCCCACTGACCTTAAAAAAATAACTTAAATCCTCACTCCCTCCGATGTCCCTGCGCGCTTAACCAATGTTTCCCAATGTCAGCATTTCCTGTCTCTTTCTTCTCCACGCTCCGTCTTCATCTTCCGGCATGGACCGGCCATCTTTTCTTCTAGCAGGCGCTACTATGACGCGGCCCAAGCTGCTGACGTCATAGTATGATGGAATTCACGGCGCCATGAAGAAAACATGGCCGCGTCCATGCTGGAAGGAGAGAGGAGCCGCGGATACTAAAAGACATAACGCGCTGACATCGTGACTAGGTAAGCCGCGCCGACTCGGGAGCCGCGCCTGAACGTCAGGGTAGTAAAATTTGTTTATTTTTTTAACTGGGTAATTTTTTTTTATCTGTTCTTAAAAACTCGGCTTATACCGAGTATAGATATGTAATAAAAATGCATCAAACATTTCACAGATAGGCTGGATTATATCTCTATCCAGTCTTTGGAGTACCATCCTTGGGGGGCCGCGAGCCATCGAGCGCCGGGGCCGCTCGCATCTGAGCAACAGAGACCCAGCAGGAGTTCGGGGCCCCCACTTTTCATTATACTTGGGAGATAGGTAAGCGTCGCCTGCATAGATGGCTCTTGTTGCCCTCTCGCTGGACGCGGCCATAGTTCTCGCACCGACTGTTTTATAGGGATATGCGTTCGGGCCCTCCTCTGTATGGAACGGACTGGTAACTGGGATGGTTGTATGGCCTATTTTAACACTCTTTTGTGGCTATTGCCTTGTATATATTTTTCTTTATCCGTCCTTTACACAAAATGGCCATTGTTAAGATCACTACGGGAAACATTAAGTATAGTCATCTATTATTTTATACCTCTTGACTGCGCTTACCCATAGATGCTGATATTTTTTTTCACTGTATACACTTATTGCCATCTGTTTGTCCATTTGTTTACTTGTAAGCCTCTAAAGGGTTTTTTGTATACATATATATTTCATAATATGTCTTTGTGATATATCACAATCCATCTTTTCTTTTGATTACTTGACTATAAGACCAATCCACTTATCAGACTTTTCTTTCTTCATATTCCAGGTCTGGGTCCAGCCTAGACTCTTCCATGCTCTAACGTCCAACTATTGCGGGTGTCCACAATCTCCATACTCATCTTCACACTACCCATATCACTCCATCTAACTCCACCTTCAATCCCTACAATCTGCTTTTCATACTCAGGCATTCCAGCGAAATTGCTCTTTCTAAAGTCGCCAATGATCTTCTCATCCGCTAATACAGAGGGCTCTATCTCTCTCCTCATTCTTCCTGATTCTTGGCAGCGTTGATACTGTGGATCACCATCCTACGTGGGATTCTTTTCTCTCCATTGGCCTGAGGGGCCTGCACTCCACTCCTGGTTTTCTTCCTATCTCTTTGACCGCACATTCATCAGATTTTTTGTTAGTATAATCTTTATGCTGGGACCCCCCGCTTTATAAGTCCCCTACACGTTTATCACACCAGCCATTCTGTCTACACCAGTGACTGTCTGCTAAAGAAATTGGCACCAAAATTTTGCACAGCCGCTCTCTGTGACTCGGGGAACTCATAGACAGGTTTTAAATTTACAGGCATGGCATCTATCAGTTGTCCGTGACTCTGCAGGCGAGTGCACATAAAAATATGTTATGTGCATCCCACTTTTTAAATACACCTTCTATCAATCCATATGCCTCTGATGACACAGCTCCGACTAGGAGGCTTGTTAGCAACACGTCAGGCTAGGGTATATTAGGCAGAATTGGCAGCTAGTCATGTCCACAAGCAGACTTAAACTAATCGGCCATATTCCCTTTCTCTACCTGTTCAAGTGTCGGCAGTGCCTGTCAAGTTCCGAGGGGCGAGAACTTAGTGTAAACTTTGGATATACAAGTTTCCCGTTTTTCTTGCACTTGCTCTGAACCGCAGCTTATATCAAGCACTTTATCCATGAGGGGTTATCTGTGAGAGAGTGGTACTTTTTTGGTCTCTTTCCTTCCCCCTTATACACTGGAAGCCTGATTTGACAATTTAATGGCGGAGGAGTGGCCCTGGCAGTATTTTCATCATATTAATAAAGTGTAAGTTTTTTTGTGCTTTTTCAGGCATACTATTTCTATTCACCCGAACACAAACCGTTGTATCTAATTTGAAACATCATTTTATTAGCTTTAATTTAAAGATTTTCAATTTCACCCTGCGCCTTTCCAAAATAACTTATTGACCAACATATCTCAGCCATATGTCAGCTGCTGCTGTGGAATTAAGAGAGCTGTTGATTGGTTACATTTTGCCACCGGTCTTAATATGAGCGCTGAGCCTTTTTTTTTGGCTACTAATAGGCAATGGAGGCTAAGCGCTTATGTTTGTAGTTAGATGGATAGGGGTATAGACTGATAGACGGCAGGGAGAGTGAGTGAGTAGAAGACGGGCGGGAGAGATGGATATAAAATATTTTTTTGTTTACCAATTTTATTTGCTATCTAAAGGCTAAATTCACACTGCCGTGAGCCCGCCGCCACCGTAGCAACGGCGGGCACCCGGCAGCGCGGGGGAGGAGGAGGAGGTGAGCGCGCTCTCACCCCCGCCCCGCTCCATAGAAAGTAATGGCGCACGTCGCCGTAATACGGGAAAGATAAGGACATGGTCCTATCTTTCCCCGCTACTGAGCGTACGGTGCCGCCGTGTGTTGCACGTTACCGCCTCCCCGTACGGGCCGTGGCCCATAGAAGTGTATTGTGGACGTAAGTCGGCCGGCATATACGTCGGCCGTATATACGTCCCCATACTATAGATAGTGGTTATGTAGCCTAAGAGCATGTATTACTATCCCTGGGATTGGGCCAGATCATACACCAGTAGATTATAGTAAGCCAGAGGTTTCGGGAACTGATATCTCATGCAAACCGTGGGGGCGAGAAATGAAATTCAAGTGCGCTGAATCTGGTGAAACATCTCCACAATGCACCTTTTTGGTTTTAGGATAATACTAACATATGAAATATTCTTCTAGCATTTTTAATATAAAACAATTTGCCTCAATGTCCTAGTGAAATGAGCCAAAAAGTGTGAGATGAGCCCTTATGAGGTTCTGAAAAGAGCATCACTTCAGGGAGCCTCCACTTTCACTATTCTATACTAGCTTCATAGAAGTGGTTTCTGGAGACATGGGAAGAACCAGATATACCCTTTAATCCCCAATATTACGATTGGTGCTCTGTCCTATGTTTAGCCTGTAGTGGTGGTATGTTGTTTTGAGTAAAGAAGTGTCTGTCTGCATCATCACTCATTCTTTCTGTGTAAAACCAAGCCATTGTTTACTTATTTGGTTATGCATCCTGTCCCTGTGTAGGATTCGGATCCAGTATATTGAGTTCGCGTGCTCTGAGCCACTTTAATCACACTTTTTGTTTAATTACACGCTTTGACACTGCAGGATCTGCTTCCCTTATTTTGATAAATAGAGGGTGTGCCTAGCAAAGTAGTTTAGCCACCCCATATGGGTCTTCGTACCGCTTTGTAACAGTTTAATTGGTTTTATTATTTGTCTTTGTATTTCATAGCTCTGTTTTTTTTTTTTCAAGTGAGATTGAAGAAAACTTGGCTGCTTTTTTGGGACACACCCCTGTTGTCTTTTAAAAACCAGATAAACAGCCTCATGGCAGATTAAGACTGTCATGGGCCTTGATTTGTTTCTTATGGAATGGAGGATGCACTTCCTCTGCTACGTTTCCATCTGCGGTTCAGAACCTTGAGGACCTTTTAAGGTCTGAAAAACAGGTCTTGTGTATTTGAGTATTAAGAGCAGAAACCGATGTCGAGAATTTCATGGGATGAGCTCTACACGATATACAATTTTGGTTTGGTGGGTTTTCATGGCCATGGACCCGGGCTACCGCCCAAAACACCTATATTATAATCCGCTGCTTGTAAAGCCGTTAAAGGGGTTGCACCAACTATTTTAAAGCGACACCTGTCACCGAAATGTTATTTTTTTAGTTGGTGGTCATGTTACAATCGCCTATGGTATTCTGATTTTAAATTACTACTTTGTCATCATCATTTCGGTACTGTTTTCTAAACTTTATTCACATTTCCTGCCTCCAGTCATCAGTTTGGGGTTTTACCAAAACCCAATTCAAATTTTACACTGCCTGTAATTCGGATCCATACCCACAACCAAAATGTTAAAGATTAATAGTAATATAATTAATAGAAATGATCAGAAAAGCTTGCCAGAGATTCCTGCCATTTCAGTAAAGCCTTATGTTGTGCGCCTGGTGGGAACAGAGTGTTCACTAGTGATAAACCATTTCAGTTTTGATTTGCCTTCCTTTCACAAACGTACAACTATCGAGCAGTGATCTTGCGTATTACAGTGAAAATAGCAACTTTCAATTTTTGTACCATCTACAGTCAAAAGAACACATTCCCTTTAATAAAGTAACAGCTGTATGGTGGATACAGCCTCTCCTCCCTCCCCCAATATACCATCCTCTCCCCTTTCAGTTATATACTCCTCCCTTAATAGCCCTCCCCTTTCTATTTTTATTTATATTAGTCCCATATATACCCCCATCAAGTTTATTTATATCAGAGGCCCCCCAGTATCACTCTTTGGCCAACAAAATAATAAAACTTATACTAACATCAGTCCTTGCTCCCACGCCGCTTCACTCTCACCTCCTCCAGGCTCGTCAGCGCAGCTCCTATATAATCGCACTGTGTCGTAATACGAGTGCTATTTATTTACTTACGCAATAGCCCCAATCGGCCTCATTGCAGCACTTCGCCACTCCTCAAAGGGCTCTGATTCTTGATGACGGCCTGAGGCGAGATTTTTTCTCTCTCTCATGGCATATGTGGCCCTGGTTGGACCGTCATCGGGACTAATGAGAAAGCCAGTGCAGAGAACACTGACAATATACAGGAGCAGGATTCAATGTTATCATTGGATACTCTACATCTCATGTGAGATGCATATTTGACAAACAGATTTTTTTAAACAGTGGCAGCCATGGAAAGGAAACCATTAGGGATATGCAGATTTATTTTGGGTGGGTTTTTTTCTAAATAGAGTGGTGAGCATTGCTGACATAAGAAGAATACGCCGCAATGTTGCTTGTGGTGTTTGCTGCGTTCTTCTTCATCCTAGCCCCTTTGATCTTTTAACAACATCTGCATTATCATCTTGGCATGTAAAATCAACTGTCATGAGTTGGGTAGCACTTTTGTCAGCATGGATTGTACAGACATGGCTGCTTTCTATTCAGCGTGTGTAATATGTTGGCCACTGTGTGGCACTGTACTATACCAAAGCTGCAGTTTGTATTTTTTCTGCTGTATGATTGAGTGTTCATCTGTCGACCATGTCACATCATCCCTTTCCTTGTCCTTGCTCCAACCATATGAGCAAATAAACAAAATGAACAGTGGCGCACCATAACACGACATACAATCTTTCAATGGGCAATATGGGCGTATTGCTTTGGCTATTGTGTTTTACATTTTTGACAGAATTTTCCATAAGAGGCTGTCTAATGAGCTTCCAGTGGAACATGTGATTAGATACTAAGCGTGTTGAAAACGAAAGAAGACAATTCCTGCCAGTTTGCATCCATTTGGCATTCTTTTTCATAGATCCATATAAACTCGATCCTTGACAATTGCTTTACTTTTTTTAGTGGACTTTGATGCATGGATTCTTTAAAATAAACCAGTGCACCTCACATTTAAAAGTATTGCATTTATTACAAGCCGTGCCAATCTATAAAAAAAGATTGGAGAATTCCATGGCCATATTCCACTGGTTGTGGGCAAGAACCCTTAGAAAAATGGCCCGTTACCATGCCCAAGAAAGCGGTGTCCATCTCCCGCACCATGTCCTCCTAGATACAGAACCCCCGGTTCACCCTATTTCCGTGACATTGAGGGGAAAGCAGTGTAACTCCTGATCAGATTGGTGGCATTAATAAACAAGTAAATATAATTTACATTTAAATGGACTTGTTTTGGGATATTTTTCTTTCTTTCTATTTACCCTATTCTCTTTATGGAATGGATTTTTTTTTTTATAGTAATATTTTTACCACGCATGCCTTTCTTACTGTGTTTTGTTTTGTTTTTTTGTCATTTTGGAACTTTATAGTTAGTTAGCCATGTCATTTAGTTAAATTTTCCAATATTTTTTTTTGTCATTTTAGATTTTTAATTCACTTAGCGGTCTGAATCTGATGTCGTATTTTATTTGTATTGTCCCCCTGCGTTATAAAGCTATGAAGGCGCTATATAAAGAGGATTAGTATATATAGTATTGGATCACGATGAAGGATTCTTAATACGAGCTGTGCTCCCAATTAGATGCGAGCGCCGTTGAGCTCATGAGCCCCTTTCATTTCTGTGCGTACAAGTGGCAAAGGCTACCCTCTGTTTCTTGCTGTAGCAAATGTAAGAAAGGGGATGTCCCTTTTCATTGTGGCTTTGGTGACAAGGAATTCCTATGTGAATTACTCTGCTTTCGTGCGGCCCCCTCCTGGCTTTGCTTTTAACGCAGTCGGTCATTGCATTGTTCCTGACTCAGTCAGTGTTTGCTAAGCTGTTGCTATTGTCCTTAGGAGAGAGAGGTAGGCTGGACTGCAGTATCGTTTCTGCTACCTTTGCTTTTCTGTCTGCCTGCCTGCAATCATACAATAAGACCAATTGGCCTTCGCATCTGCCTATTGGATGAAAATGAGACTGATGGATTTTTTCTGCTTGTGGTCTGGTGAGAGTGCTGTGGAAGCCTCAGCTCAGAGGAGGTTCTGGCAGCTGATGCTGGAGCTGCATTGTCTGGCTTCACTTACCCCTGCTGTGTAAAAGCCTCCTATATTAAATCCATCATTTCCTCTAATGTTTATTAACGCCGTATCTCTGCCGCCAGCATTTTGGTCAGAGTCCTCGTGTAGTAAATGAGGCTTCTTTTCCTTCTGTTGGCGCTTCTAGATTGATTGTCGTTTTCGGCTAGTAATCTATGGTTTAGGCTTTCTCTTCCTACTGCAGAGCGCGCTTTCCCCAGAATATATTGTCAGGATTCCTCGGAGCCATTAGTGGATCTTGATTGCCTATCCGCGCATGTCTGTCGGGAGGCTATGCAGGATGAAGATGCTGCTGCTTTATATGGCAAAAAAGAGCCTACAGCTTCCCGGCTGCAGGGGGGCCGCATCTTTACATTTAATAATCCCTTATTAAGGCAATGAGAAACTGTAATTATATTAAATGGCTGGATTAGTCTTTGTGAAGATGATGGGCTTTCTAAGTGTTTCTGTTGGACAGCCTCATCATCACTAAAGACATGATTCCTAACCATTAACCTATATACATTAGTATCACTGGAGCTGCGGTCAAGCCATTACAGTGGCTGGCGTTTGCTTAAAATACAGATTTGTCGACCAGGGCTGGGCGCTTCATTTACTGTGTAATGAACCACACAAAAATATACATGAACACGTGATTTGCTCTATTAGGGGCGCCTTGTGAGCACGGTTATATTTGTATTGGTTTTGTGTGCATAGGTCTTACCATCCACCTACATCTAGTATAAGCCTGATTGACAGATCTTTATCAGGACGTGGTCGCAGTGCCACCAGACAGCTCTTCATATCACCCAGTTCTCTGACTAACCTGTTACGTCATTAACAGAGAATTGTGTGTTATATACATAAAATAATCATTCTTTATATAAGAGCGCTACAGATTACACAGCCCTTTACAAAGCATGCCAAATTGTGTATATTATATATATATGGGAAAAAGACCATTTATCCCCAGTTTACATTTCGTTTATATATTGACGTAGTTGGGAAGGGCTGCAGCTGTACTCCGCCAACAAATAAATATAAAATAGCATACCCATAATCAGGGATCTAGTCAAGCGAGATTCAGACATAGCTATCGGATAACTCCACTATGCTGCACCATAAATCTTGGGTATTATCTGCAAAATGAAAATGGGTAAGTCTATGAAAACTGGATCAATCTCATCGGGGTGTTGGGGTTCAGTGCAGGGAGTTCCTCTGTAGGTCCACAGTAGGATGCCAAGGCACATACCGTATATACTCGAGTATAAGCCGACCCGAGTATAAGCCGAGACCCCTAATTTTACCACCAAAAACTGGAAAAACCTATTGACTCGAGTATAAGCCGAGGGTGTAGTATACAGCCAGCCAGCCCCCTGTAGTATACAGCCAGCCTCCCCCCTACTACACCTGCGCAACACCACACTCCCTACCTACACACAGCACACACGCCACTACACACAGCACACCCTCACTAACACTACACCAGCAACCCACTCCACTACACTACACACATCACACACTCCACTACACTACACAATCCACACACTCCACTACACTACACACTCCACTACCTACCACCTCCACTACACTACACACATCACACCTCCACTAACACTACTACCCCTACACTACACACCGCACACACTCCACTACACTCCACTCAACAGCCTCATAACACATCACACACTCCACTCCACACATCACACCTCCACACCCACTACACACCCTACCAACGCAGCCCCACTCCGCACCACACACACAGCACACACTCCACACCACTACACACAGCACACACTCCACACCACTACACACACACAGCACACACTCCACTACACTACACACACCACCACACACTCCCTACACGACACACAACACAGCACACACTCCACTAACACACTACACACGCAACACCTCCACTACAGCTACACACATTGTCACACACTCCCCTACACTACACACATTCACAACTCCACTACACTACACACGCACCCCAAACACAGCACACACTCCACTCCACTACACACAGCACACACAGAACACATCGACACACGACTACACTCCCATCCCTAACACACAGCACCACAGCAAACACTCCAACTCCACTACAACACATCACATCACACGCAACACACTCCACTCCACATACACACAGGCACACACTGTCCACTACACGACACTAACACACAGAACACAGCAACACTCCACTCACACACAGAACACAAGCACAAAGCACACACTCAACTCACAACACAGAACACAGCACACACTCCACTCACACACAGAACACAGCACACCTGCCACTCGCACACACTCCACACATCACCTTCACCAACTCCACTCCACTAACACTACCCTACACCCATCCCCACACTCCACTCCCTACACACACTCCACTCCACGACACACACTCCAACTCCACTACCACCCCCTCCACTACGCACACTCCCCTCCACGTTACACACATCAAAACCCTCCACCTCCACAAAGCCCACACTCGCACACCACTACACCCGTCACACCCATACACTGCAACACACTCACCCCCGCACTGCTCTGAAGGTCCCCGACATAAACCCGCCACTGCGGGCAGGTAGGGAGATGGTAGCGGACAGGGAGCACAGCCCGCTGTCCACGAGGTCTCTCCCGGGCCTGCGCTCACTCGTCGCTCCGAGCGCTGATGACACTGATCACTGTGTCCACGTGTCGCGCTGAGACGTACAACCTGCGCGCGCTGGATCGCGCGACATTTACTACCTCTTTTGCCGCGCGCGCCGAACCGCTCAGCCTGCGCGCTGGCAAGAATTTGCCATCGTACTTTACGCATGGCATTATTTTGGTGGGTAATGTCGCCTCATCCGCTCTATGGACGCGGGTGAGGCGTTAATCGACCAAAATCTGCCGTGATTGTATATTGGTCATTATCTATTGTTCTTGTCTTCTCGCCTGCTGGTTTTGACCAGTTTTTTGTGGCTGGAGCTGGACTTCCTCCTGTGGTTTATGTCTGCTTCTCAGATTCTGTGATCAGACCTGGAGCTCTCAACAACAATCCTGTTATAGATAATCTAATCCATCACTGAAGTATTATGGTGGTTTCCATAGAAAATACATTATACTAAAGGGGTTTTTCCAGGATATGTTTTTAAATGACCTTCAGTCATCTTAAAGTATTCGCTCTTCGGATGCCAGAGATGGAGGCTATACAGTTGTTCCGTCGCCCCATAGCCTCTACTTCCAAACTGCTCATTCCAGCAGTCAGCAAATTAAAAGCACTGCTGGGACGTAACATATACTGTTCAGAGTCAAAACAAGTGCCTCCCTTTTCCAGTATCACGTTTAGGACATGTCGAAGTGTTCCAACCATAATCGCTGAGTGTCCCAACAATAGGATTTGAATGTAGTCTAAGAGCCTACATTATCCCACTGCCAGCTGAGCCCGCCGCAACCGTAGCATGGCGGGGACGGTAGCTCGGGGGAGAGGAGGAGGAGGAGGTGAAGCGCAGCTCACCACTGGCCCCTCGCCATAGCGATGTGTGGCCTTGGCGGGCCGTAATCGAAAAGATAGGACAGGATTCAGTGCTCCCGGTAAATGGATAGGGTTGTGTTTTCAGGGGGACTCGGCAGCCTTGCAAATATGTATTTTTCGGAAGTCTCACCACCAACCCTTTGTAAATATGTTTATTGTAGATTTGCTTCTGATTTTTTCCATCCTTGGAAATCCAGTTAATTCAAATCATCTTGTAGTTGTGAAGCACAAAGCACCCAGAAATTCCAATACCACCCCAGGACCAGGGCATAGCGATGTTTGCATCCCCAGGCTTACTATGACAGTCTTAATCTCAGAGGTCCATTGGTTCGGGATCGCCCGTTGCCATGTAGACCGACTGCTCTTGACTGCCTCCAGCTCTCTGCTCGAATAAGAGGTCATGTGACTAGAAGCATTTATAGGCCTCTACTGAGTAACTTAACTCTGGCCACATGCCCTTCTATAGTGGCCGCGCGAGCTGCAGCTTATCATGATATTCTATAACCCAATGAAACATAATTCACTGATAAACATGGTATTTTACAGTTAAACAATAGCTTTTAATATGAAGGACGACATTCATAGTAAGTAATGCTACTTACTCGAAAAATTAATCCTTCCCCAAAAAGGCTGCAGCTGTACTCCGCCAACAAATAAATTAAAATAGCATACCGTACAGGTCTAGTCAGCGAGATTCAGACACGCTATCATATAACTCCACTATGGCTGCACCATAATCTTGGGTATTAGCTGCAAAATGAAAATGGGTAAGTCTATGAAAACTGGATCAATCTCTTGTCAGTTCGGGTGTTGGGGTTTCAGTGAGGGATTCCCTGTAGGTTCCACACATGATGCCAAGGCACCTAGTCAGCCCTTTCATTTTCTCCTCTGTAGGCCCCAGCTTCTGTCCTCGGGGCAGTCCACAGCTCACCCTAGTAGACATCTATTCCTGTTGTATAGCTCAAAATTGCATCATATCTGTTACTTCCAATGCGTTTCCCCTGCATATCGCAGGTTCATCGGGGGGATCATTCTGTGAACTTAGCCCTTCGCTGGCTAGGAATCTAGATGAGTACTAGACTGGCTTTTAGTATTAGTCATATACTTCTGTCAATCCCCAGATGAACCTGTGATATACAGGGGAAACATGTTGGGAGTAAGAGATGGATAACAGGCAGCATTGATGAAAATAAAACCCATCTCACTTTTCTACAGAGGTTTTTGTCTAAGCTTTTTTTTTTTTCCAACACCACAGTCTTGGGTGAATTAAGATTGAATTCAAATGCAAGCTTTGTACTTGTGCAGATTTCAGGCAGGTTTTTTCTGGAAATTAAAAAAGGAAGAAAAAAAAAGCAAAACAAATTCTGTGTACATTTTAATGCGGATTTCTCTTAACTTTAGTGTCAGGAATAGAGCACCAAGCAAAGGGAACATCATAGAAAAAAATGGGCTTTGCATTTAGTATCTGTTTTGGGTTCAACCACAGTGAGAAAAATTGGGCCAACAAGTGCGTCAGTGACGTATCTGCTGTTTAATATAGTACAGAATTGAATATACAAACAGTTTTGTCACATCAAAAATAGAACATTTATGCCATGGCCTTTATTAGATTCAGATCAGCGTTTTATGTCAAGTGAGTGACAAGCTATAGCCATCACACACTTGTCACGCGTCTGTGTATGAGGCCTGCTTGCAGTAGTAAAGCTTCTAGCTGAAAATGACTGGGGATAATATTGGATGTGGTTTTCCTTATTTATTTTAAGAAGCTGCTGCTGTTTGGCGATTGCAAGAGCTGAAGAGTATTCTCTCCTCATAGTGAGTCTATTGCTGGGGAATATTATTATAACCAGTGTGTAAATTGGACTCAAATATTCTTTTTATAGTTTTGCGCAAAAATTCTTCTAAATGACAGCAGGGCTGTTGCTTTGGTGTGTATAGAAAGCACTTGAAGGGGTATTCCCACAAAGACCAGATTCTTAAAGGGAACCTGTCACCAGGAGACCCATTTTTAGCACTCCACCAGTCCCCACAGAGCATAGTACATACACTGCCAAAGTGTTTTTGTATTAAAAATTGGTTTTACAGAAAAAAAGATACGTTATATTGTACCTTTCATTAGCATCTGCTGTGTGACTAGGCAGTTGCCTTTTGGGAGGAGCTGGAAAGGAGCATTCCCCCCCCCCATCCTTGGGGAACAACTTCTCCATGTGACCTTTTGAAATATATGAAAACACCCATCACTGGGCTTAGCGACGCCCCCTGCTCCTCTACAGCAAATCCTGTATTCATATATTTGAAAAGGTCACATGTTTCCCAAGGGTGGGGGGGAACTGCTCCTTTCCAGCTCCTCCCAAAAGGCAACTGCCTCGTCACACAGCAATGAAAGGTACAATATAACATATCTTAACATAACATAAGCCGACCCGAGTATAAGCCGAGACCCCTAATTTTACCAACAAAAACTGGGAAAAACTACTGACTCGAGTATAAGCCGAGGGCGGGAAATGCATTGGTCAACTTCCCAACTACGTCAATATATAAACGAAATGTAAACTGGGGATAAATGGTCTTTTTCCCATATATATATAATATACACAATTTGGCATGCTTTGTAAAGGGCTGTGTAATCTGTAGCGCTCTTATATAAAGAATGATTATTTTATGTATATAACACACAATTCTCTGTTAATGACGTAACAGGTTAGTCAGAGAACTGGGTGATATGAAGAGCTGTCTGGTGGCACTGCGACCACGTCCTGATAAAGATCTGTCAATCAGGCTTATACTAGATGTAGGTGGATGGTAAGACCTATGCACACAAAACCAATACAAATATAACCGTGCTCACAAGGCGCCCCTAATAGAGCAAATCACGTGTTCATGTATATTTTTGTGTGGTTCATTACACAGTAAATGAAGCGCCCAGCCCTGGTCGACAAATCTGTATTTTAAGCAAACGCCAGCCACTGTAATGGCTTGACCGCAGCTCCAGTGATACTAATGTATATAGGTTAATGGTTAGGAATCATGTCTTTAGTGATGATGAGGCTGTCCAACAGAAACACTTAGAAAGCCCATCATCTTCACAAAGACTAATCCAGCCATTTAATATAATTACAGTTTCTCATTGCCTTAATAAGGGATTATTAAATGTAAAGATGCGGCCCCCCTGCAGCCGGGAAGCTGTAGGCTCTTTTTTGCCATATAAAGCAGCAGCATCTTCATCCTGCATAGCCTCCCGACAGACATGCGCGGATAGGCAATCAAGATCCACTAATGGCTCCGAGGAATCCTGACAATATATTCTGGGGAAAGCGCGCTCTGCAGTAGGAAGAGAAAGCCTAAACCATAGATTACTAGCCGAAAACGACAATCAATCTAGAAGCGCCAACAGAAGGAAAAGAAGCCTCATTTACTACACGAGGACTCTGACCAAAATGCTGGCGGCAGAGATACGGCGTTAATAAACATTAGAGGAAATGATGGATTTAATATAGGAGGCTTTTACACAGCAGGGGTAAGTGAAGCCAGACAATGCAGCTCCAGCATCAGCTGCCAGAACCTCCTCTGAGCTGAGGCTTCCACAGCACTCTCACCAGACCACAAGCAGAAAAAATCCATCAGTCTCATTTTCATCCAATAGGCAGATGCGAAGGCCAATTGGTCTTATTGTATGATTGCAGGCAGGCAGACAGAAAAGCAAAGGTAGCAGAAACGATACTGCAGTCCAGCCTACCTCTCTCTCCTAAGGACAATAGCAACAGCTTAGCAAACACTGACTGAGTCAGGAACAATGCAATGACCGACTGCGTTAAAAGCAAAGCCAGGAGGGGGCCGCACGAAAGCAGAGTAATTCACATAGGAATTCCTTGTCACCAAAGCCACAATGAAAAGGGACATCCCCTTTCTTACATTTGCTACAGCAAGAAACAGAGGGTAGCCTTTGCCACTTGTACGCACAGAAATGAAAGGGGCTCATGAGCTCAACGGCGCTCGCATCTAATTGGGAGCACAGCTCGTATTAAGAATCCTTCATCGTGATCCAATACTATATATACTAATCCTCTTTATATAGCGCCTTCATAGCTTTATAACGCAGGGGGACAATACAAATAAAATACGACATCAGATTCAGACCGCTAAGTGAATTAAAAATCTAAAATGACAAAAAAAAATATTGGAAAATTTAACTAAATGACATGGCTAACTAACTATAAAGTTCCAAAATGACAAAAAAACAAAACAAAACACAGTAAGAAAGGCATGCGTGGTAAAAATATTACTATAAAAAAAAAAATCCATTCCATAAAGAGAATAGGGTAAATAGAAAGAAAGAAAAATATCCCAAAACAAGTCCATTTAAATGTAAATTATATTTACTTGTTTATTAATGCCACCAATCTGATCAGGAGTTACACTGCTTTCCCCTCAATGTCACGCGAAAATATGGGTGAACCGGTGTTCTGTACTCTAGGAGACCTGTGCGTGGAGTGGACAAACCCTATTCTTTGGGCTGGTAACGGGCCATTTTTCTAAGGCTCTTGCCCACAACAGTGGAATATGGCCATGGAATTCTCCAATCTTTTTAAGATTGTGCACATTGGCTGTAACCTAAATGTCCATACTTTCTTAAATGTGATTGCACTGGTTTTATTTTAAGAACATGCATCCAAAGTTCCACATAAAAATAAAGTAAAGCAATTTTCAACGATCGAGTTTATATGGATCTATTGAAAGCATCCAAATGGATGCAAACTGGCAGGAATTGGTCTTCTTTCGTTCACACGCTTAGTATGCTAATACATGTTCCACTGGAGCTCCATTAGACAGCCTCTTATGAAAATTCTGTCAAAAATGTAAAACACAATAGCAAAGCATTCGCCCATATTGCCCATTGAAAATTGTATGTCGTTTGTTATGTGCGCTGCACTGTCATTTTGTTTATTTGTCTCATATGTTGAGCAAGACAATGGAAAGTGGATGTGTGTACATGGTTCGACAGATGAACACTCAATCATTACAGCAGATAAAAATACAACCGAACTTTGCAGCTTTGGTATAGTACAGTCCACACAGTGGCCAACATATGACACACAGCTGAATAGACAGCAGCCATTGTCTTACATCTCACTGCTGACAAAAGCTGTCTACCAAAACTCATGGACATTGAGTTTTCCCTGACTAAGATGATAATGCGATTTTGATGTATAAAGATCAAAGGGCTATGATGCACAGAAGAACCAACACCCAAGCAACAAATCTGGGTAATTCTTCCTTATGTCAGCAATGCTCACCATCTATTTCAGTCTTATTAAAAAACCACCCAAAATACATACTGTCATTCCCTAAATGGTCCTTTCCATGTCTGCCAATGTTAAAAAATATCTGATTGTAAACATATATGCATCTCAACATGAGATGTAGAGGTTCCAATGATAACCAATTGAATCCTGACTCCTGTATATTGTGCAGTTGTTTCTCTGCAACTGGTCTTTCCTTCCTCATTAGTCCCATTGACGGTCCTACCAGGGCCACATATTGGCCATGAGAGTAGAGAAAAATCTCGCCTCACGGCGCATCAAGACTCAGAGCCCTTTGAGGAGTTGGCAAGTGCTGCAATAGGCCGATTGCGTGCTTCTATTTCCCGCGCTATCAAATACATATCGCACTGTCCTTTAAGACCAGTTGCATTATATAGGAGACTGCCGCTGACTGAGCCTGGAGGAGGTGAGAGCTTGACGCGGCGTGGAGCAAGACTGGTGTTAGTATAGAAGTTTTATGTATTTTTCTGGCCAACTAGTGATACTGGCGGGGCCTCTGGTATTAAATAAACCTTGATGGGTATATATGGGCCTTATAAATAAAAATCCTAGAAATGGGCAGGTTGCTTTTAGAGGAGTTGATTAAACTGAAAGGGGAGAGGATGGTAGCTTTGGGGGAGGGAGGAGAGGCTGTATCCGAAACTAGCTGTTACTTTATTAAGGGATGTGGTTCTGTTTGACTTAGATGGTACAAAAATTGAAAGTTGCTATTTTCACGGTAATACGCAAGATCACTGCTCGATATGTTGTACCGTTTGTGAAAGGAACACAATCCAAAACTGGAAAATGGTTTATCACTAGTGAACACCTGTTCCCAAAGGCCAGCGCGCACAACATAAGCTTGTACATGACTGGCAGAAGTCTCTGGCAGGCTTTTCTGATCATTTTATTAATTATATTATATTAATCTTTAACATTTTGGTTGGTGGCTTATGTGATGCCGAATTTCAGGCAGTTAAAATTTGAATTGGTTTTGGTAAACCCCAAACCTGCTGAGCTGGATGGCAGTGATAACATGTGAAATAAAGTTTTAGAAACAGTACCGAAATGATGACTGACAAAGTGTAATTTAAAATCAGATACCATAGGCTTTGGAACACTGACCATCCAACTAAAAAAATAACCATTTCTGGTGACAGGTTCGCTTTAAAATAGTTTTGGTGCAACCCCTTTAACGGCTCTTACAAGCAGCTGGATTATAATATAGGTGTTTTGGGCGGTAGCCCTGGGTTTCCTGGCCATGAAAACCACCAACCAAAATTTATTATCTGTTGGACTCATCCCATGAAATTCTCTACATCGTTTCTGCTCTTATACTCAAATGCACAAGACCTGTTTCATGACCTTTAAAGGTCCTCCAAGTTCCTGAACCGCAGATGGAAACGTAGCAGAGAATGCACGCTCCTTCCATTCCATAAGAACAAATGCAAGGCCCATGACAGTCTTAATCTGCCATGAGGCTGGTTTATCTGGTTCTTTAAAGACAAAGGGGAGTGTCCAAAAGAAGCAGTCAAGTCTTTCTTCATTCAACTTGAACCAAAAAAAAAACCCGAGCTATGAATCAAAGACAAATTAATAAAACCAATTGAAACTTTACAAGGAGTACTGAAGACCCATATGGGGTGGCTAAATTACGTTGCCTAGCACGACCCTCTATTTTCAAATAAGGGAGGCAGATCCGCTAGTGTCAAACGTGTAATCTAAAAAAAAGTGTGATTAAAGTGGCTCAGAGCAACGCGAACTCAATATACTGGATTCCGAATCCTACACGGGACAGGTATTGCATAACAAATAAGTCAACAATGTTGGTTACACACGGTAAAGAATGAGTGATGCATGCAGCACAACCCCACTTACACCCACCCCTTTACTCAAACAACATACACCACTACTACGGCTAAACATAGGGACAGAGCACCAATCGTAATACTTGGGGATTAAAGGGGTAATCTGGTTTCGTTCCCAATGTCTCCAGATCAGACCACTTCTATGAACTATTAAAATTAGTGAAAGTGGATGCTCCCTGAAGTGATGCTCTTTTTTCATACTCTATAAGGGCTCATCTCCACACTTTTTGCTCATTCACTATGACATTCGGAGGCAAATTTTATTATTTATGGTACTATAATATGCTAGAAAAATATTATCATATGTTTAGATTTCCTATAAACCAAAAAGTGCATTGTGGAGATGTTTCACCAAATTCAGCGCACTTTGGAATTTTCATTTATCTCGCCCCCCACGGTTTGCATGAGATATCAGGTCCCCGAAACTCTGGCTAATATATCAACTGGGTGTAGATCCTGGCCAATTCCCAGGATAGTAATTACATGCTCTTAGGCTACATACCACACTATAGTATGGGGGACGTTATATACGGCCCGTATATGCCCGCTCGCCCATACACTTCTATGGGCCACGGCCCTGTACGGGGAGGACGTTACGGTGCAACACACGTGCGGCACCGTACGCTCGTTAGCGGGGAAACGATAGTGACTTTTCCATCTTTCCCCGTATTACGGCGACGTGCGCCATTACTTTCTCATGGGCGGGAGCGGGGGTGAGAGCGCGCTCACCTCCTACTCTCTCCCCGCGCGGGTGCGCCGCATGTGTGACGGTGTCGGCGGCTCACGCAGTTGGAATTTATGGCCTTGTAGTAGCAAATAAAATTGGTAAACAAAAAAATATTTTATATCCATCTCTCTCCCGCCGTCTTCTTACTCACTCACTCCGATCCCTGCCGTCTCTCATCTATAAGCCCCATACCATCTAACTACAACATAAGCTGTCTAGCCTCCATTGCCTATAGTACCAATAAAAAGCTCAAGCTCATATTAATGACCGTGTGGCAAATGTCAACCAATCTACAGCTCTTCTTAATTCCACAGCAGCAGTGCAACAATGGCTTGTAGATATGATGTGGTCCAATAAGTTGATTTTGGAAAGGCGCAGGGTGAAATTGAAAATCTTTAAATTAAAGCTAATAAAATGATGTTTCAAATTAGATACAACGGTTTGTGTTCGGGTGAATAGAAATAGTATGCCTGAAAAAGCACAAAAAAACTTACACTTTATTAATATGATGAAAATACTGCCAGGGCCACTCCTCCGCCATTAAATTGTCAAATCAGGCTTCCAGTGTATAAGGGGGAAGGAAAGAGACCAAAAAAGTACCACTCTCTCACAGATAACCCCTCATGGATAAAGTGCTTGATATAAGCTGCGGTTCAGAGCAAGTGCAAGAAAAACGGGAAACTTGTATATCCAAAGTTTACACTAAGTTCTCGCCCCTCGGAACTTGACAGGCACTGCCGACACTTGAACAGGTAGAGAAAGGGAATATGGCCGATTAGTTTAAGTCTGCTTGTGGACATGACTAGCTGCCAATTCTGCCTAATATACCCTAGCCTGACGTGTTGCTAACAAGCCTCCTAGTCGGAGCTGTGTCATCAGAGGCATATGGATTGATAGAAGGTGTATTTAAAAAGTGGGATGCACATAACATATTTTTATGTGCACTCGCCTGCAGAGTCACGGACAACTGATAGATGCCATGCCTGTAAATTTAAAACCTGTCTATGAGTTCCCCGAGTCACAGAGAGCGGCTGTGCAAAATTTTGGTGCCAATTTCTTTAGCAGACAGTCACTGGTGTAGACAGAATGGCTGGTGTGATAAACGTGTAGGGGACTTATAAAGCGGGGGGTCCCAGCATAAAGATTATACTAACAAAAAATCTGATGAATGTGCGGTCAAAGAGATAGGAAGAAAACCAGGAGTGGAGTGCAGGCCCCTCAGGCCAATGGAGAGAAAAGAATCCCACGTAGGATGGTGATCCACAGTATCAACGCTGCCAAGAATCAGGAAGAATGAGGAGAGAGATAGAGCCCTCTGTATTAGCGGATGAGAAGATCATTGGCGACTTTAGAAAGAGCAATTTCGCTGGAATGCCTGAGTATGAAAAGCAGATTGTAGGGATTGAAGGTGGAGTTAGATGGAGTGATATGGGTAGTGTGAAGATGAGTATGGAGATTGTGGACACCCGCAATAGTTGGACGTTAGAGCATGGAAGAGTCTAGGCTGGACCCAGACCTGGAATATGAAGAAAGAAAAGTCTGATAAGTGGATTGGTCTTATAGTCAAGTAATCAAAAGAAAAGATGGATTGTGATATATCACAAAGACATATTATGAAATATATATGTATACAAAAAACCCTTTAGAGGCTTACAAGTAAACAAATGGACAAACAGATGGCAATAAGTGTATACAGTGAAAAAAAATATCAGCATCTATGGGTAAGCGCAGTCAAGAGGTATAAAATAATAGATGACTATACTTAATGTTTCCCGTAGTGATCTTAACAATGGCCATTTTGTGTAAAGGACGGATAAAGAAAAATATATACAAGGCAATAGCCACAAAAGAGTGTTAAAATAGGCCATACAACCATCCCAGTTACCAGTCCGTTCCATACAGAGGAGGGCCCGAACGCATATCCCTATAAAACAGTCGGTGCGAGAACTATGGCCGCGTCCAGCGAGAGGGCAACAAGAGCCATCTATGCAGGCGACGCTTACCTATCTCCCAAGTATAATGAAAAGTGGGGGCCCCGAACTCCTGCTGGGTCTCTGTTGCTCAGATGCGAGCGGCCCCGGCGCTCGATGGCTCGCGGCCCCCCAAGGATGGTACTCCAAAGACTGGATAGAGATATAATCCAGCCTATCTGTGAAATGTTTGATGCATTTTTATTACATATCTATACTCGGTATAAGCCGAGTTTTTAAGAACAGATAAAAAAAAATTACCCAGTTAAAAAAATAAACAAATTTTACTACCCTGACGTTCAGGCGCGGCTCCCGAGTCGGCGCGGCTTACCTAGTCACGATGTCAGCGCGTTATGTCTTTTAGTATCCGCGGCTCCTCTCTCCTTCCAGCATGGACGCGGCCATGTTTTCTTCATGGCGCCGTGAATTCCATCATACTATGACGTCAGCAGCTTGGGCCGCGTCATAGTAGCGCCTGCTAGAAGAAAAGATGGCCGGTCCATGCCGGAAGATGAAGACGGAGCGTGGAGAAGAAAGAGACAGGAAATGCTGACATTGGGAAACATTGGTTAAGCGCGCAGGGACATCGGAGGGAGTGAGGATTTAAGTTATTTTTTTAAGGTCAGTGGGGGCAGGCTGCTGTAAATACTAGGGGCTATGCTGTATACTATGGGGGCTTGGCGTATTATACTGGGGGGGCTTGCTGTATTACCAATAGGGGATTGCTGTAGACTACTGGGGCTGATGTATACTATGGGGGCTTGATGTATACATATAGGGATGCTAAATAATACATGGCGGCTGGCAGCTGTATCTACCTGGGGGGGCTGGGCGAGGCTGGTAACTAACGGGGTGCTGGAGGCTGTTTCTACTAGTGGGGGGGGGGTGGTCGCCACCACTGTTATAGGCGATATGCGTCGGGCCCTCTCTTGTATGGACACGGACTGGTAACTGGGATTGATATGTATTGGCTATTTAACACTCTTATTGTGGTATTGCCTTGTATATATTTTTCTTTATCATCCTTTACACAAAATGCCATTGTAAGATCACTAACTGGAATACATTAAGTATAGTCATCTATTTATTTTATAACCTTCTTGACTGCGCTATACCAGTAGATGCTGATATTTTTTTCACTGTATACAACTTATTGCCAGTCTGTTTGTCCATTTGTGTACTTGTAGAGCCTCTAAAGGGTTTTTGTATACATATATATTTAATAAAATATGTTTTGTGATATATACATCCACTTTTCTTTTGATTACTTGACTATAAGACCATCCATTATCAAGACTTTTCTTTCTTCATAGTCCAAAGGTCTGGGGTCCAGCCCTAGACTCTTCCAATGCTGCTAACTACCAACTAGTCTCTAATCTCCCATTCATCTTCAAACTAACCCACTATCTCTCAGCTAACTCCCACCTCAATCCCCTACAAATCTGCTTTTCATACTATTGCATTCCACTGCATTCCACTGAAATTGCTCTTTCTAAAGTCTCCAATGATCTTCTCACCGCTAAATACAGAGGGCTCTATTCTCTCCTCATTCTTCTGGATCTCTTGGCAGCGTTTGATACTGTGGATCACCAGCTCCTACTTGGGATGCTTTTCTCCATTGGCCTGAGGGGCACTGCACTCTCCTGGTTTTCTTCCTATCTCTTTGACCGCACAATCAGCAGATTTGGTTTTTAGTATAATCTTTATGCTGATGACACCCAGCTTTATAAGTCTACACGTAGTATCACTCCAGCCTTACTGTCTAACACCAGTGACTGTCTGCTAAAGAAAAAGGCACCAAATTTTGCACAGCCGCTCTCTGTGACTCGGGGAATGTCATAGACTAGGTTTTAAATTTACATGGCATGGCATCTATCAGTGCCGTGACTCTGCAGGCGAGTGCACATAAAAATATGTTATGTGCATCCCACTTTTTAAATACACCTTCTATCAATCCATATGCCTCTGATGACACAGCTCCGACTAGGAGGCTTGTTAGCAACACGTCAGGCTAGGGTATATTAGGCAGAATTGGCAGCTAGTCATGTCCACAAGCAGACTTAAACTAATCGGCCATATTCCCTTTCTCTACCTGTTCAAGTGTCGGCAGTGCCTGTCAAGTTCCGAGGGGCGAGAACTTAGTGTAAACTTTGGATATACAAGTTTCCCGTTTTTCTTGCACTTGCTCTGAACCGCAGCTTATATCAAGCACTTTATCCATGAGGGGTTATCTGTGAGAGAGTGGTACTTTTTTGGTCTCTTTCCTTCCCCCTTATACACTGGAAGCCTGATTTGACAATTTAATGGCGGAGGAGTGGCCCTGGCAGTATTTTCATCATATTAATAAAGTGTAAGTTTTTTTGTGCTTTTTCAGGCATACTATTTCTATTCACCCGAACACAAACCGTTGTATCTAATTTGAAACATCATTTTATTAGCTTTAATTTAAAGATTTTCAATTTCACCCTTCGCTTTCCAAAATACACTTATTGACCACCATATATACAAGCCATTGTCTGCTGCTGCTGTGGAATTAAGAAGAGCTGTGATTGGTTGACATTTTGCCACAGGTCATTAATATGAGCTCTGAGCTTTTATTGGCTACTATAGGCAATGAGGCTAAGACAGCTTATGTCTGAGGTAAGATGGATAGGGCTAGAGACTGAGAGACAGGCAGGGAGAGTGAGTGAGTGAGTAAGAGAGACTGGCAGGGAGAGATGGATATAAAATATTTTTTTGTTTGCCAATTTTATTTTCTAGCTAAGGCCAAATTCACACTGCCGTGAGCCCGCCGCACCGTAACACAGCAGGCTCACGGCAGCGCGGGGAGAGGAGGAGGAGGTGAGCGCAGCTCACCCCCGCTCCTCTCCATGGAAAGTAATGGCGCACGGCGCCGCAATACGGGGAAAGATAGGACATGTCCTATCTTTCCCCGGGCTACGGAGCGGTACGGTGCCGCACGTGTGTTGCACCGTACCGCTTCCGTACAGGGCCGTGAGCCCATAGAAGTGTATGGGGGACGTATATCGGCCGTATATACGTCCCCCATACTATAGTGTGAATGTAGCCTAAGAGCAGTAATTTACTATCCTGGGAATTGCCAGATCTACACCCAGTAGATTATATTAGCCAGAGTTCGGGACTGATATCTCTGCAACCGTGGGGGCTAGAATGAAAATTCAAAGTGCTCCTGAATCTGGTGAAACATCTCCACATGCCATTTTTTGGTTTTATGATAAAAATGCTAAACATATGAAATATTCTTTCTAGCATTAATAAGTTTACCATTTAAATATAAAAAATTTGCCTCCAATGTCATATGTGAATGAGCCAAAAAGTGTGAGATGAGCCCCTTATAGAGGTCTGAAAAAGGAGCATCACTTCAGGGAGCACTCCACTTTCACTAATTCTATACTAGTTATAGAAGTGGTTCTGGAGACATTGGGAAGAACCAGATATACCCCTTTTATCCCCGAAGATACGAATGTGGTGCTCTGTCACTATGTTTTAGCCTGTAGTAGTGTTATGGTTGTTTTGAGTAAAGTGTCTGTCTGCATCACCATTCTTTCCTGTGTAACCAACCATTGTTGACTTATTTTGTTATGCAATCCTGTACCTGTGTAGAATTCAGGATCCAGTATATTGATTTAGCGTTTTGCTCTGAGCCACTTTATCACACTTTTTTTTTAATTACAGCTTTGGACACTGCAGGGATCTGCTCCCTTATTTTGACAATAGAGGGTGTGACTAGGCAAAGTAATTTAGCCACCCCAGTATGGGTCTTCAGTACTCTTTGTACAGTTTTAATTGGTTTTATTAATTTGTCTTTGTATGTCATAGCTCTGTTTTTTTTTTTCAAGTGAAGATTGAAGAAAGATTGACTGCTTTTTGACACACTCCCTTTTTTCTTTATAAAGAACCAGATAAACAGCCTCAGTGGCAGATTAAGACTGTCATGGGCCCTGGATTTGTTCTTATGGAATGGAGGATGCATTCCTTCTGGCTACTTTCAATCTGCGGTTTCAGGAACTTTGGAGGACCTTTAAAGGTCATGAAACAGGTCTTGTGTAATTGAGTATTAAGAGCAGAAACAGATGTATGAGAATTTCATGGGTGAAGCTCCTACACAATATAAAATTTTGGTTGGTGGTTTTCATGGCCATGGAACCCGGGCTACCGCCCAAAACACCTATATTATAATCCACTGCTGTACAGACCGTTAAAGGGGTTGCACAAACTATTTTAAAGCGAACCTGTCACCAGAAATGTTATTTTTAGTTGGTGTCATGTTCCAATAGCCTATGGTATGCTGATTTTAAAATTACTTTGTCAGCATCATTTCGGTACTTTCTAAAACTTTATTTCACATTTCCTGCCTCCCAGTCAGCAGTGTGGGGTTTTACCAAAACCAATTCAAAATTTTAAACTGCCTGTAAATTCGGATCCATAGCACACAGAACCAAAATAGTTAAAAGATTAATATAATATAATTAATATAAATGATCAGAAAAAGCCTTGCCATAGAATTCTGCCATTTCAGTACCCATTATGTTGTGCGCAGCTGGTGTGAACAGAGTGTTCACTAGTGATAAACCATTTATCAGTTTTTGGTGTGTGCCTTCCTTTCACAAACGGTACAACATATCGAGCAATGATATTGCGTATTACAGTGAAAATAGCAACTTTCAATTTTGTACCATCTACAATCAAAATGAACACTATTCCCTTTAAGAAAGGAACAGCTGTAGTTTTGGATACAGCCTCTCCTCCCTCCCAAGATACACAGCCTCTCCCCGTTCAGTTATATACATCCTCCTTAATAGCCACCTCCCATTTATTTATTTTATATATAGTCCATATATACCCCCATCAAGTTTATTTATATACAGAGGCCCCGCAGTATCAATAGTTGGCCAACAAAAATAATAAAACTTATACTAACATGCAGTCCATGTGCTCCCACGCCGCGCAGCTCTCACCTCCTCCAGGCTCATCAGCGGCAGCTCCATATATGAATCGCACTTGTGTCTTAAAGAGACAAGTGCGATTTATTTACTTACGGCAATAGGCGCCCGAATCGGCCTCATTAGCAGCACATTCTGCCACTCCTCAAAGGGCTCTGAATTCTTGACGCCTGAGGCGAGATTTTCATCTCTCCTCATGGCATATGTGGCCCTGGTTAGACCGATCAATCGGGACTAATGAGGAAAGCCAGTGCAGAGAACACTGCATATACAGGAGTCAGGATTCAATTGTTATCATTGGATGACTCTCATCTCATGTGAGATGCATATATGTTTACAAACAGATTTTTTTAACATTGCAGCCATGGAAAGGAACCATTTAGGGATATGAAGTATTTATTTTGGGTGGGTTTATTTTTTAATAAGAGTTGTGAGCATTGCTGACATAGGAAGAAATATACCCCAGATGTTGCTTGTGGTGTTGCTGCTTCTTCATCTAAGCTTTGATCTTTGAACATCTGCATTAATAATCTTGTCAGGGAAAATCAATGTCCTATGAGTTTTTAGCAGCTTTTGTCAGCAATGGATTGTAAGACAAATGGCTGCTTTCTAATTCAGCTGTGTGTAATATGTTGGCCACTGTGTGGCACTGTACTATACACAAAGCTGCAAGTTTGTATTTTTCTGCTGTAATGATATGAGTGTTCTCTGTCGACATGTACATCAATCCATTTCCATTGTACTGCTCCAACATAGGAGCAAAATAACAAAAATGACAGTGCTCAACATAACAACTGACTACAATAATTTCAAGGGACAATATGGAGCGTAATGCTTTGCTATTGTGTTTGACATTTTGACAGAATTTTCCATAAGAGGCTTCTAATGAAGCTTCCAATGCACATTGATTAGATACTAAGGCGATGTGAACGCAAAGAAGACAATTCTGCCAGTTTGCATCCATTTGGCTGCTTTTCATAGATCCCTATAAAACTCGATCCGTGAAAAATGCTTTACTTTTTTTAATGGACTTGGATGCATGGTTCATTAAAATAAAACAAGTGCACTCATCCATTTAAAAAGTATTGCATTTAGTACAGCCATGTGCCATCTATAGAAAGATTGGAGATCCATGGCCATATTCCACTGTTGTGGGCAAGAACCCTTAGAAAAATGGCCCTTTACCAGCCCAAAAAGTAGGGGTGTCCAGCTCCAGCACACATGTCCTCCTAGAGTACAGAACCCAGGTTCACCCCTATTTTCTGTGACATTGAAGGTGAAAGCAGTGTAACTCCTGATCAGATTTGTGGCATTATAAAAAGTAAATATATTTACATTTAATGGATTGTTTTGGTATATTTTCTTTTCATTTACACCTATTCTCTTATGGAAGGGATTTTTTTTTTTATAGTAAATATTTTACCAAGCAATGCCTTTCCTTACTGTGTTTTGTTTTTTTGTCATTTTGGACTTTTATTTAGTTAGCCATTCATTTAGTTAAATTTCCAAATATTTTTTTTGTCATATTTAGATTTTTAATTCTTGCAGGTCTGAAATCTGTAATGTCTTATTTTATTTGTATATGTCCCCCATGCGTTATAAAGCATATGATGGCGCTATATAAATAAAGATTATTATTATATAGTATGGATCAAGATGAAAGGATTCTTAATACGAAGCTGTGCTCCCAAATAGATGGAGCGCCGTTGAGCATAGCCCTTCATTTCTGTGCGTACAAGTGCAAGGCTACCCTCTGTTCATTGCTGTGCAAGATGTAAGAAAGGGGATGTCTCCTTTTCATTGTGGCTTTGGTGACAAAGGAATTCCTATTTGAATTACTCTGCTTTCTGTGAGCCCCCTCCTAGGCTTTGCTTAACAGCAGTCGGTCATTGCAGTGTCCTGACGTCATTCAGTGTGTGCATAAGCTGTGCTATTGTCTTAGGAGAGAGAGTAGGGCTGTGGACTGCAGTATCTGGTTTCTGCTACCTATTTCTGCCTGCCTGCATCATACAAGAGACACATTGGCCTTCGCATCTTGCCTATTGGACTGAAAATAGAAGCTGATGATTTTTTCTGCTTGTGTCTGGGTGAGAGTGCTGTGCAGCCTTCAGCTTCAGAGGAAGGTATCTGGCAGCTGGATAGCTGGAGCTGCATTGTCTGGCTTCATGAACCCTGCTGTGTAAAAGCCTCCTATATTAACTCCATCATTTCATCCTAATTTATTAACGCCGGATCTGCCGCCAGCCATGTTTGGTACAGAGTCCTCGTGTAAGTAAATGAGGCTTTCTTTTCCTTCTTGTTGGCGCTACATTAGAAATGATTGTGTTTTCTGCTAGTCTATGGGTTTAGGCTTTCATCTTCCTAGCTGCAGAGCAGCGGCTTTCCCAGAATATATTGTCAGTGATTCCTCTGAGCCATTAATGGATCTTTGGATGTGCCTATACGAGCTGTCTGTCAGGAGGGATGCAGGATGAAGATGCTGCCTGCTTTTAGATGAAAGAAAGAGCCTGACAGCTGCCCGGCTGCAGGGTGGCCGCATCTTACATTTAATAAATCCATTATTAAGGCAGAATGAGAACTGTATTAAATATTAAAATGCTGGATTAGTCTTTGTGAAGGTGATGGGTTTTATGTTTCTGTTGGAGCCTCAATCAGCCATAAAGTACATGATTCCTAACCATTAACCTTATATAACATTAGTATCACTGGGAGCTGCAGGATCAGCCATTACAGGGGCTGGCGTTGCTTAAAATACAGATTTGTAGACCAGGGCTGTAGCGCTTCCACTTTACTGTGTATGACCACACAAAGAATATACATGAAACACGTGTATTTGCTCTATTTAGGGGCGCACTTGTGAGGCAGCGGTTATATTTGTATTGGTGTTGTGTGACATAGGTCATTATCCATCCACACTACATCTAGTAATAAAGCTCTGATTGACAGAGTCTTTATCAGTGACATGGTGCTGCAGGTGCCACCAGACAGCTCTTCATAGTCACCCAGTGCTCTGACCTAACCTGGTTTAAGTGCATCACACAGGACTGTGTGTGTATATATAATAATAATAATTCTTTATATAGCGCCTACAGATTACACAGCACTTTACAAAGCATGCCAAATTGGTGTATATATATACTATGGGAAAAAGACCATATTATCCACCATTTTACATTAGTTTTTATATATAATTGGGAAGTGTGATTGTGATAAAAGATTAGTATTTTCTTTATTTGACATGTTTGTTACAATAATGTGTGATTTACACAGTGTAGGATTATATGGTTGAGAGATGCAGTTGTAATATTTTACAGAATATACTTCTTCTCGAGTTTCCGGGTTTAGGAAATCACTGCCTCACGTTTTTATTGTGAAAGGACTTTTTTTTTTTTTTTTGGGCTCTGTGCACCTTGTGGAAGGTGAGGAAAGACATTTTAGGTGTTCAGGAGATGAGTAGCAGGAGGAAGGAGGATGCTGCTGGACCATTCCATAGACATGACTTGCAGTGCCTTTGTATATGACAGGATCCACTGTACTAAAAGGCTGCTCCCTTTATCTCTTGCACATGGCTTTCTGTTAAAGCCACAGACATACTATCTGTTTGCTCTCTGCTGCTAGCTGTTTCTGTTCCCAAGGCAACCAGATTGCTAATAAAGAGGAGGGGGTTGCCATTGTGCTCATTGTAGCATGGCAGCAGCAGAATGCAGAGACAGGGGAGTGCTCAAATGCATCACCTGCACTTCTCATCACTTACCAGTGTCTATTACTCTATTATCTCTTATAGATCTATATATATATATATATATATATATATATGATATGTGTTATAAAGATGGACTACTTTTATGTTACCTATAAGCAGAAAGCATAAACGTCAAAATAAACATCTTATCGTAGTCTCTAATATATGTACAGCCGGCCCCCCGGGTTAAGTACAAGATAGGATCTGCAGGTTTGTTCTTAAGTTGAATTTGTATGTAAGATCGGAACTGAATACTTGATAATTGTAGCTCCAGCCAAAATCTTTTGGTTCTCTGTGACAATTGGATTTTAAAAATGTTGGATTGTCATAAGAACCAGGATTAACCATAAAGGTTCATTGCAGACACCTGTGATAACTGTTATAGCTGATCATTGTTGCCCAGGGCTAAAGTAAATTACCAGCATCCAGAGATCTGTTTGTAACTAGGGGTCGTATGTAAGTCGGGTGTTCTTAAGTAGATGATCGCCGTGTAATAAGGGAAGGTAACAGATTTTCTGCATGTAAAAGTTTTTTATTCTAGACTTGAAGGACTAAGCAGACACACAATCCATCAGCTTGGTTGTGGTTTATAAAAAAAAAACTGTAAAGAGCTAATGACTTTAAGTAAGGAACTAGCTTTTACTTTTGATGAGTGAAAGTTCACTTCAAGATGCAGTCATGGAGAAAATAACATTGCCTTTTTCAAGAGGCTGACTTTAGTTGTGTTATCCTCGCCAGCTTCTATACAAAAGATTACGGTACTTGGTCGCTTTTCATAAAAATAAACCATTGTTGGACAAGGTTCACATGTTACTTTTGTGAAGAATTGGAGGGCTGCACGCAGAAATGTATAGCACTCTTATACCATGCCCTCTCCATACAGGATTAATAACATAAAGCTATACTATTACAGCGTATATCAAGAAGGGGTTAATCCTTAAGATCTGAAACTGTGCTGGCCATACAAGATAGATCCATAACAGCAGTAAGAAATGCCGGGAAAGGTATATTTTATAATTGTAACATCTAACAATTATTTTAGTGTCCCCTATTGGATCATTGCAACCTGGGACTATAGTAGAGCATTCAGAGAGCTTCACCAGAGGTCACAGTGAGCAGAGCGGTCAGTTTGTAACTAGGGTTGTCTGTAAGTCGGGTGTCCTCAAAGAGGACCTGTCAATGTAAGCAGCTCCTAGTGCTACAACAGATGCAGCAGTGTTACTGGCAGACACTGCCTTGGTGTACAATAGATATGCCGGACTGCACTGTAAGTGGTCGGGCGTATTCATGAGGGGGGCGTCCGAGGCGCTGCTTCTCCCCTGGACCCTTCTCCCACTTCATAGGCCGGCGGTGACTGCTGAGCTTCATGTGTCTGTAACCGCCCCAATACCGCCCCCTCATGAATATGCCAGACCACTTACAGTGCGGTCTGGCGTTTCTATTGTACACCACGGCAGTATCTGCTAGCGTTATCATAGGGTTCCACAGGGCAACACTGCTACATCTGTTGTAGCACTGGGAGCTGCTTACTTTGGTAAGCAGCTTCTAGTGCCTTTTTATGGGTGACTGGATCTCTTTAACTCCAAAGTGACCAACCTCATGCAGGAGATCTGGTAATGATGTCTCTAGATGCAGGGCCTTCAATTACAGTGAATGGAGCTTTCTGAAGAATAGAGCTTGACTTCAGTGTTAAAATCCTGCCTCCTTGACTTTGTACTACTAATTTACATTTCACTTCAAAGTTGATTTTCTAGATGATGTCGCCACACTAGGTCATGAAAGAAACACAATCAAGAATGTGTTCACTTGTTTGACAACATACTGGTAGTGGTTTATCAGATCAATTTCTAATGGCCAGTTCCCTTTAAATGAAATCTACCAGCAGAATGTTGCTTTTCATCTTCTTTGTGTTACTGTATATATTCTCCTGGAAAGCCCTAGCCCTTTTCTACCAAAAATTTGATTTTTAAAAATATATGCTAATCGAGCAGAGAAGCTCAGGGTTACGTTATCAAAGTCCCTTTAATTTATTCATGCCCCTCATCCTGCCCGTACTCCCATGCAGTGAAGGAAGATTCTAATGTGTCACCAGCTCTCTACATGGAGTACCAGCGGGAAGAGGTGGAGCCATGAATAAATTAAACATTGAGGTAGCCCTGAGCCCCGCCGGCTTATAAGTATATTTTTAAAATAAAATAAATATTTGGTAAAATGAGGACTCTCCGGGATATAAGAGATGCTGTCCCACAAAGAAGAGTAAACACGCAGGTCAGTGTTTTCTAGTGGTAGATTTTCTTTAAACATGATTATATTTAGGAATTAAGTTTAATATCACTTTTACCATCATAAAAAGATTTGTTTAGTAGATATTCCTTGTTTTAGCTCTTTGAAGTTTTTCATATTTTCCCAAAACTGCAATGAGATGGCTCCAATTTTTATGGTTGTTTTGTAATGTTTGGCAGCGTTTTCGAGGACCGTCAGCATGATAAATTGGTAGCATTTCCAATCTTGTGTGTATACAAGTCATTACACTAATGCCCCTCAATATTTGAAAAGCTGAGCATGCATTGCTATATATACCAGCTTGCCTGCTCATGGCCATTGCTTACATTAGTGGGTTATTCAGAGGCTACTGGAATTACTTGAACTTAAAGCTAACTTATCAGGTGGTTTATTACACTGTTTCTACAAGTGTGTGTGACAGAGGAAGAAAAGCTGAGCTTTGTAATATTCAGGTTTCTTCAATTTGGATCAGGATTTGACAATAAAATGCAGAGAAATTACATGGCTACTGAGAGAGATGGAGGGGGTAATGTATCATGAGGCCGACTCCTTGTGACAATCTATGTCTGCTGCCCTCACATTTATGAAAATGGCTTTTAACCCTTGATAAATCTGCTGGCAGTGTTCCGATGTCAGTTGTTTGCGGTTGTCCCAGCACATGGACAAGGTGAGGGACTCAAACTTGTGCCTAAACAGATAGTCGCAGTTCATGAATTCAGTTCTGTTGGGGAAACTTGACTATGCAAGTTTAATGAATTTTTAGTGAAAACAGGGTCTATGTCAAAGTGACTTTGTATTGTCCTATTTTACTTTCCACTACGGCAAATAAACAATACAACAAATACACCACAACTACGTCAAAACAACGCTAAACATAGGCTAAAATGAAAATAGTACCCCCAGTGAGTCCTTCTTATCAATAGCAGTGTGGGCAGGGTATGTGCACACTGAAGGTTGCCAATCACTGTGTTTGGGAAGGGAAGCAGGACTCTGGTTACAATACAGAGAGCTTTGATGGCAGTGGCTGTTCATTTGCAGGAAAACTCCATTTTAGGATGAAAACTGCTCAAGCACTTTTTCTCTTAAAGAGAAGGGTCCTCTGCTGAGAATTATCTAGTCAGACATGTGAGCATTTATTATTCATACTTGTGATGATCAGTTGAAAATGGATCATTTGAGCAAAACACTAATTTTGGGACCTTTTGGTTCTTGTCCACCCCACAGCTTAGAAGGTCACTGCACAATATTGCAGTGTATTGAGAATTTGCTAGGGATCTATAACAGTGTGCAAAAGGCACACTGTTATAGATCCTTTCCAATGACAGGTCCTGGAGTCACATACAGACTCCAGGCTGCCATGGGAACGGATCGTCGCTCCAGGATGTTTTCAAATATGTAAGCACCCACACGCTGCTTGCATTACCTGCTGCTCACCCCTTTGTAGGTGGTAGGTAAATGGTTAACATCAGTGGTGGGTGTTGGCTGCATAATGTAGCCCCCCATCCACGATGTATGAATAGGGATCAGCTTGTGAGTCCTCTTTACACATCCTTAACCCCTTAATGCACTTTTCAGAACTTTTCTGAATACTTTTTTTTTATGATTTAGAATGTAAAACTTTTTGGGGACAAATTGACCTATTTCTCATAAACTGATAAAATATTCAGAGCGTCTCCTCCCAAGGTTTGAAACTGTAGATTTATTTATAATTGTGGTGTTGTCTAACAAATTGCATCAGAAGGATCCATAATCCAATGTGCCATCTGTTCTGCTTTTTATTCCCAAATCGCTTTTATCTTAATGTGAAATGAAAATATTCTCATTTAATTAGCATTTTTGATCTTGTAACACATATATGGACAGCATGTAGCATGTATTTCTATGCCCCATGGTTTCCCACCGCCAAATCTGTAGTTGCTAAATAGCCTGACACGGCTAATCTAATTCAGAGAGGAAAAGAAAATGACTCTAGCTGTCGTGACTCTACAGATATTTCAGAGAGTCTATGTGCACCTTACAATTTACACATAAGTCATTAGAGGCTTGCCATATGTTACAACTGTCCAAATTCTCAGATTACACTATTGTTTTCCCATGGGTAAAATGTGTGTTGTATTGCAGTTAGCAAAATCTTTGTGTATTTTTCATTGCAAAAACACATATCTTGTTGATAGGTTTGCTCTTCAAGGCTGGGTTTATGTCACATTTTTTTGTATACACTAAGCGTATACGTCACTCCCTCCTCCATTTATTAAAGCACTTGCACCAGTTTTCTGTCTGACGTGAATGTGCAAACTGCTTGCACATGTACTTCTGCAGCGTGAACAAAGTGCACCAAAAAATGGTGCACACTTCTAGAGCAGTGCAGGAGGCACCAGATTCTTGAAAATTGTGCACCACAATTCCTACATCTGGCGCACCCTATACACTTCACAGGCAAAGCGCACATAGTGCACTGTTTTTGATAAATGTGGGCCAAGGGTTTTTGTCCGTGTGATGGAAGGATTTTCATTGTTTTGTATGTCGTGGGAACAAACATTAAAGGCAACCTGTCACCAGGGACCTAATTTTCACTAAAGACAGTTTGTAGAAACCCATCACACCTGCCTTTTCTGAGCATTTTCATTACAATATATAATTGTATGTTGTAACTTACCTTGACAAAATTCTCTGTGTAGTCACAGGGCTTGGGCTTTGGGTTGGATGCATTTCAAAAAACATGTGACTTGTCTGTGTTACTCACTTCTTTAGCTCTCAGCCCCCATCTTTGTGCTCCTGTACAGCTCCTCCCTTCTGCTCCTTCAGAGGTCATAGCCTAGTAAGCTGACATGAGGGAGGGAGGAGTTGTACAGGAGCACAAAGATGGGGGGCCAAGAGCTGAGCAGCCTGCAGCACAAACAAGTCCCTTTTTTTTTTTTTTTTTGTTAAATGCATCCAAACCAAAGCCCAACCGCTGGGACTACACAGAGGATTTTGTCAGGGTGCAAGATAAGTTATAACACACAATTATAGTGTAATGCAAATGCTTAGAGAAGGCAAAAAAGCAGATTTGCACTGCAGGTGTGATGGGCTTCTACAACCTGTCTCTAGTGAAAATGACATCCCTGGTGACCGGTTCTCTTTAACAATAAAGCTTTACTGCAGAGACCTTTTGATGATTTTTTTTTTTTTTAATCATTGTGTCCTGGAGTTAAAGTACAGTAAAATGCCAGCATCCATTGAGCTTCACCAGAGCTCACAGTGGGAAGAGAGCTCCACTGGTAACTAGGGGTGGTCTGTAAGTCGAGTGTTCCTAAGTTGGACTGCCTGTACACACCCATAGCACACGGATGGAAGTTCATGTTGTTTTTTTTGTTCCATAAAATACATTAAAAAGTGGCATTACCTTCTGCTGTTTCTCCCATGCAAGTTTATGGAAAATTTACGAGGAGAACAAGTATCCATCACATTACAATGAATCCACCACACAGTATTGAGGCTGCATGGGTTGTTGCTGTGTAGCCTCCCAGCTACTGTCTATATTGTAATAGAAATTAACAAAGCAAAAAATTCATGCATGGACTGCATTATTCTATAATGAAAACTAACTTGTAACTATCTAGGTTGCAAGTGAACAAATTTCATTACTCTTGTCAGTATTTTGTGCTGAGTCTATATTGTTGCATTGGTTCAACTCTGCTCCCCTGCGTGTTCTTGAGAATTGCATGAACAACTCCACTAGAGTCTAATTTTGAGGAAACAAACATGCTCCCTATAGATGAAATATGAAGAATTATGAGTGCAAATCAATATTCAAGTTCATGTGTTGCTATAGAGAAGTCTCGCAGCAGCTGTTTTTGTTTTTTGTTAAGTTTTTTTTGCGTTATGGAGTCATCCCTTGGATGTTTCCTTAGAAGAAAACGGGAGAATCAGCAGCTCAATCGAGAATTGACCTGTTTGGTACCTAAAAAACAGTTAGTATACGTTAGGACTCTTTTTCACATTGGCGTAGTTTTTCAAATCCGTGGTTCAGTGATTCCATGGATGCCTCACAACGCCATTGTTTTCAAGCCAATGCTTGTTATTTTACTGATGCGTTGTCCATAGAAAAAATTCTGAAACCTGCCCTATTTTTTGCACAGATGCGGATCATGGAAGTCCATAGTCTATGGATATTCGAAAAAAATGGAGTGCTGTGCCCTGCTGTTTCCAGCATTCTCAAATATATCAAATGGAGCTGCAGGAAGCATGCTAGACTTGCAGCTCCATCAATTAAATTTTGGGGCACCACAACCTAACTGTATATCATGGTGGTGTTAAATTAGAGCACCGCAGTGTATTATCATGTTGTGGTAATTGCAGAAGCAATCAGGGCATGAGCCCATCATATAATGATAGCTGGTTTCATGTTGCAGAGGCTATGGTCAGTATAAACATGTGGGTGAGCTGCAGCGATCAGAACTGAAGTCCCCTCCCCAGACAACCAAAAAATGAAAAAATTTATAAGAAACAAAAGAAAAATCCCTTCCCCCGTTCTATTCTGTTAAAACCCTTGTATTATGTTTAAAAAAAAATGTAAAAAATCATATATTTTGGTTTAAATAAACGCTAATTTTTATTTAAACCACTTTGAAAATGCTGTAAAACAAATACACAGCATTTTTACAAAATTAGGGATTGTCATCTCCTTCCCAGACTTGGTAAAAAGCGATCATACCCAAATTACCGATGAATAAAAAAATTACCTCCACTGGTTGTCCATGGAAAAATTAACAGGTTATGACTTTTAAAAGTTGGCAATGAAACACTCTTTTTTTTTTTTTTTAAGAATAGTTAAGGGAATTTATTAAGACTAGCATATTGAGTGTCAGTCTTGATTTTCCATTTGCTGGATTTATCAAAAAGCTCCATTCTATTAGTAAAACCGGAGGTACGCACAGCCACTGGAATGAAATTTCCACCAGTTCAGATGATTGTCACACACCCTTTTTTGTAAAGTGTGGCTCGTGGGCCAAAAACCCAACAAAAAGTCTAAATTCCTGGCCATGCCTCACAAATTGACTTCTTTTTCTGCTTTGCCCACCCGAAAACTGGCAGACAAGGCATAGTGAATGATCCCCAGGGTTTTCATCCTATTACACTAGGCATCATGCAAATCCTAATGACAGAATAAAAGTATTATTATTTATGTCATAGGATAAAATAATATGATAATATGCTGGAATTAGTGTTTTTTTTCATATATAATCTAATATATATATTATAGTACTTTAACTGGACACTTTCAGCTTGTCACCCAAATAACAAACCCTCAACCTGTGACACACATGGAAAAATGGGTTTTAGCATTTGATATGGAGGAAAAGGTGCCGCCTCCCCTCGGGAGGACTGAACATCTCTTGCTATTCAAGGTGTCTCCCAAGTGATGTCACAGTCCTTATATGGACAGTGGTATCACAGGGGAACCTTTCTGAGTTTACGCTCAGCGTGGGATGGATACAATTCTTTACATCTGCCTACCATAGGCTTCAATGGCCTTTGCTGAGCATATACTTTGCTTACTGTGTTTTTCCATTATGCACTTTGCACAGTATACAACATGTGCAGTCCCCTACTTAAGGACACCCGACTTACAGACAACCCATAGTTACAGACGGACCCCTCTGCCCACTGTAACCTCTGGTGAAGCTCTCTGGATGCTTTACTACAGTCCTAGACTGCAATGATCAGCTGTAAGGTGTCTGTAATGAAGCTTTATTGATAATTCTTGGTCCAATGACACCAAAAATTTTGAAACTCCAATTGTCACTGGGGCAAAAGAAAAAAAATTGTCTAGAACTTCCATTATAAAATATACAGTTTCGACTTACATACAAATTCAACTTAAGAACAAACCTCCAGACCCTATCTTGTATGTAACCCGGGGACTGCCTGTATATGCTTTTGTATAAGTATATTGGTACACTTGCCGTATCCACTGAGAGCATCAAAAAAAATGTGTGAATAAGCCTAAAGTGAACGGCTAATATTTTATTTTTGTTTGTCTATTTTCCACTCTGCATATCAGCAGTTCTGTGATGTATGGATCCTTGTCCCATGTTGGAGAAATTTCATCTATATAGATCTTTTATGTATTCTTTAGGAAAGCGGGCAAGTTACTTTGTAGTATATATAAGGTTTTGCAATGCAGACTACCAAAGTACGGGTAATATTTTATTCTGTGCACTCGATCTGATGCACCAGTTCTTGTGGTGTAAATTGGTATTGCTCTGTGTAGCAGGAAAACAAAGAAGTCTAGCACTGTGTAGTCCATACATATTTTATGCCGATGAGTAACAAAATATGATTGTAGTGCACAAGCTAATTTGCTGGACTTGTAGTACTAAGTGTAGTTACATGTCATTCTCCTCTTACCAACCCTCTATAATATTACGGGGGTTGTATTATAAAATTGAAAATGTAGTCTCAACAGCCTGTAGGTCCAAAAAAATTCAACCGTTTCCAAAGAATTCTAGTTATCACTGGAGACTACGGTGCAAATTCCATTTTCTTAGAACTACCGTATATTTTTGGGTTTTTGCAAGTGAAGGAAACGTAACCATGGTTGAGTTACTTGTGTTTTTGGTGGTTTCATGCCATTTTTGCTAATTATTGGAATGGTGAACCTGGTAATCAACATCCAAGGTGTAAGAACTGGGATTTTCTTTTGACTTCAGGGTCTACAAAATCATAATTTTTTTTTTTTTTGCTGCCATAATCTTGGCAAGCCTATCCTTCAAGATTTCTGTAAAATTTCAACTCCATTAGACATATACAAAACTACGTCATGCAAGTATTATTTTGTGATTTTATTTAACTTTTAAAGAATGCCTATCCTTACAATGGTGTCTCCAAACAGTAAAGAAATCTGTCAGAGTTTAGAACAAAAGCTGCTAAATACCTTTTAAAACGAACCGGATAATGTGGTTTAGTAATTGGCTTACATTTTAATACAGCTTTAAACAGATTAGTACATGGCCTATGAAGTAACGCATAGCAGAGCATACCTTTGTCCATCACAATGTACTTGGAGAAGCTCTACAAATCTAGTTTAGAACTGGGCATGTCCAGGTACTACAGATTTTCTCCTTCAAACACTGTCACTTGAGATCATAGTAAATTATATCTCATGTATGGCTCTTTCAGACTAGTGTGTCCATTGCTCATCTGTGAGAAAAATCCTTTTCAGTCCATTTTAGATGGCACTTGGTCCCTCAACCTCCTAATAAATCCAAATAAATTTTACTTAAAGAGGACCTGTCACCCAATTTATCGGCACTAGGAGCTGCTTACTAAAGTAAGTGCTTGATCAAACGCCGCAGTGTTAGAATGATAGCGTTACCGGAAGCCCCACGCGTATCGCCACTAACAGTGGCTTCTAACAGTGCCCCTGAGGAAGCCGCTGTTAGTGGCTATACGCGTGGGGCTTCTCCCAGCCCCTTTCCCTGCCTGCCAGGCTTTATTGGTAACTATAATGATAGTTTTTAAATGCTTTTCTTGGCTTTTGGTTTGGTGTGATAATTGATTTGTTTATTCATTAACAAAGATTATATATTTTGGCATAGCACATGTTCTGTCTATATTTGTACTTCAATCACTTTTCCATGTGCCCGGATTTACTAGTTTTGTATATGTTGTTCCTCCTTCATGATTTGATATATTTATAAGGAGCCTTTATATTGAGTCTGTCAGTGAAAAATCTGCACTGGGAAGCCCAGCAGTGCATTTTGACACTGATTTTTTTCCATTAGTAAATCAATGTCACATACTGCAGCGTAAACATACCCATTCTGATCGATAAGGGCTACAATTCAGGATGAAAATTATAAGAATGAGATCCTAGATTTGCGGGGCAAAAGCGGTACTCCCTGATGCATCACAACCTTTCAAACAGCTCATTGGCAGGGTGCCAGGTGCCCTCTATGTGGGTACTAATCACCTTTCTCAAGAATAAAAGAAAAGGTCCCTTGAACAAATTCTTTTGAGATCTGTGTGATTTTATGTGTTTGTTGTTATTTCTAGCACAACATATATTTTATATGTAATTGCTACCTATGGAGACATTTACAGCTTTATGCATTATTTTATGGAGTGTAACTTGAAAGTGGTATCATAGAAATTATGGCAAAATCTATACAATTTTTAAATCAATGTTATTACTCTATACAATTCAGACATACAGTATTGATAACATCCATTGATCTTAACATATTACTTTTTTCTCTTTCAGTGAGTATGTTTTTGAATACGCTAACCCCTAAATTTTACGTCGCCCTGACTGGCACATCCTCCCTCATTTCCGGACTTATTTTGGTAAGTAAACAAAATTAATATTTTATTGTATTTTATATTCCCACTTCTAATTAAAGTGATTGTACCAGAAATAATGACATCTCCCTTTAAGATGATTTTCTGAGTTAAACCAAGAGGCCTATAGAATTTTTTTTTTTTTACTGGCACTCTAGTATCTGGGCCTCCTGTAAGTGGCGATGTCACATTCTTTGTGCACATGATGGCTGAGCCGACCATTTTTTAAACCAAATACCATTTAAACTTTGGACAAATGGGATGGGGATTGTTGCAGAATGTTCTTGCTGTGGCAAAACCAGCCATAAAAACTGGCTTCTGCCCTGATTTCTCAGCAACAGACAGCTAAATTTACCAAGCTTTCAATTACAAAGAAGTTTTCGGCACATCAGAAGTAAACATTCCTCTGCTACACAACAGAGCTACATTTTTACAAAATTACTAGAACATTTTAAATTAATATTCAGCCAATTGTTTATTATTACTCTTCAAAAATGACATTCCTCAGAAGCTGTGGAGTATTAATAGGAGCAGTATTAATAGGAGTATTTTTGCGATATATCATTTATAATATTAGAAGTCACCGTTTATAGGTACTTTCTTGGTCTCATGGAACTCCTTCTTATAGCAGAAAGTTTATTATTCCATAAAGTGATGCTACAGTTTCACTAATGGAACTTTCTATAAATAACTATACTGTATACTAACTATTCATAAATAACACGCCAGACAACAACGCCATTTAATTTGGATAAAAATGGCCGCAATGCTTTATTTTTAGTTACCATATACACTCACCGGC